>VXBX01006675.1:32698-122608 GCA_013400415.1 Scytalopus superciliaris
GGTGGGTCCCCCGGCAGAGCCCCCAGCGCGGCCCCCGCTCCCCCAGTGGGGCTGCCCGGACCCCAAACCCGCACCTGCCCGGGGCAGGACCCACTGCCAGAGCACACAGAACTGCCCATCGACAGCCAGGACACCTGTCCCACTCGGGGCGATCAGGCAGCGAGTCTCACAGGCTTATTTACTCCTTCAGAACTGCGCCTTCCTTGGGGTGAACTGACCCTTGCTTTTTGTGCATCTGTTCCCCCATCAGAAATTTTTGCCCTTTTCTGGGAGCTAAAAAGAAGTCACTGTGAGGTTTTCTTTCAAATTTTTGCCTTTCCAAACGATACAGGACATTCCTGTACAGTTGTGCTAATAATACAGCACAGCCAGCTGACAAACCTGAGAGCCCACAGAGAGCAGAGAGGGCTGCACCACCCCCTCGGCTGCTCCTGCGGCACATCCAGCTCACTGCGAGTCCCTGAAACCCTCCAGGGGCACGTGCTGGGCTTGCCTGGACCGATGGATTCAGCCAGAGTGGGACTGGGATGGAGTTCCAGGCTCCGTCCTGTTCAGACCATGGAGCCAGGTAATGGTGCTGCGTGGAGTTGTTCCACGATTTGAAGTATCACTGGAGGGTGGACTGATTTCTTGCTGGGCTGGAGATCTTGCATTGTTTTAAACCTTTTGAGGGGAAATCTTGGTTCTACAGGAATTAGTGCCACCTCGGCACTGCATTGATGGCCTCCAGCCACCCCTGGGTGCACCACGAAACCACCAACACCCCAAAAAGCCACACTAGAGGGGAAGGGTGATATTCCCAGGCCTGCTATGCAAGTGTACAGGGCACGCTGTGCTGGCAGATGGGAAGGGGAATGGGAGAGAAACTGGATTCCTTTTCCTCCAGTTTTCCAGCTGCTCTGCTGGCAGCTGTGCTCCTTCCCTGGCAGTGCTGCCCAGCTGTGCACTGGCACACAGATGTCAGGCACTCAGGGACCAGGAGTGCTGCCTCTACCTGTGGCACAGTGCCCAGTGTTTCTTTGAGGTTGCAAAAGTTGAGATTTCATGGTCTTGTGACTCAGCCCATGCTCCAGAGCCCTGGGACCAAAGTGGCTTCTGAAGAGGTGGAAAGCAAAAATGCACTGAAAAGTTCAAGTTTTATTCAATGCAAACCAAATGTCATTAGAGAAACTGCCTTCTGCTCACTGTTGGCTAATATTTCCAACCCCAAATCCTTTCTTGTAATTGTGAAGAGTCCAGAGTGGGGACATCTGCACTTGGGACAGGTGAAGCTCCCCCAGCCATGAGTCAGTGCTGAGGGAAATCCTTCCCCATTTTCTGTGACCATAAGGGGAATTGGAGATCCTGTCTAAATGTGTGATGAGACTTCTCTATGTCCTGTCAGATAAAAGCCAAGCAGGAACTGCTTGAGGTGGGGCTGTGTGAGTGTATGTGATGACTGGAGGTCTCTGGGATTCCACCCACCCTCTGAGAGCCCCTCTGTACATCCTCTGTGCTTAAACCGGCCCTGGAGCTCGGTCTGCTCTTGGATCTTACAGGACAGCAAGTGAACTCCCACAGCACAGTGAGTTAACCCCCAGGGCACTGTGAGAGCAGGAGTTCAGCCCAGTAACCTCCTTCAGTGGCAGGAAGAGGCGAGCAGCCCTTCCCTGGAGCAACACACAGGGCATGAGGAGCAGCCCTAACACAGGCAGCAGGCCAGGGGGGCTCGAGAGCTTCTCAACGGAGTCATGCTGAGAAAAAGGCAAGTCACGTTTATCACTGAGTCAGGTGAATTAAACATTCACATATATTTGCTGAAAAAAATTATATACATCTGTAGCAAGGCTCTGCCAAGTCTGAAAGATAAGCATCATCTAGTCACTAAATTAAAAAAATAAAAATCTGACTTTAAAATCTTTTTCTTTTTATCCATGTTCAAGAGCACAGACAGTTTATTTTGTTAGCACATTTGGTGAAGGATGTATATGTGTGAGTAGCCATGAAAACCAGTGAAAATTTGGTGTTTGTTTGGGATATGATGGAAAAGAAGAAGCAGCCACTTATGCCTTACAGTCTAAATAATCCACAGAGTATACCGGGTTGCAAAAGGGTCACAAAGTAGCAAAGAGAAGCCTAAACACCCAGAGACATAGCATACGTGTCTGCTAAGAAAGAACAAGGTATAGAGCATGCTGGCTAATTAAATAAATTTCACTTTAAACCCTGTTCCTTACGCGTGTAGCCCTGGAAAAACCATCCCATAACAAGAAATGAACTCGGAAGAGATTTCTGTATCCATTCACAGTAAGGCTTTGAAGATATATGAAGTTTTATAGCATTTGTATTTTAAGGATTTAGGGCAAGTACATGTTCTTCCACTGAATAAAAACAAAGTTAGTACTTAAAAGGTTCAAAAATATATCAATCGTGACTTTTTTTTTTACATAAATAAATTATATTGATTTTGGATTTAACAGCTGAAAAAACCCTTTCTGCTTCCACTGGAGGCAAAAACTGAACAAAATGTTAGTTAAATAGAGATAGCAGCATTTCTAAGAAATCTGTTGATAGTGATACAGTATCTATGCTACAAGAGTGTTATTAAATAGAACACATTTAATTGTCCAGGGGGGTTGCATTATGATTGGTTACATACTTTTTAAAAAAATCATCCAATCCAGGAAACTGGGAATAAATTCTGTGAAAATATAAACCAACTGCTTTTTTCGACCATGGGTAACAGACTTCTTTGAGATGCTAATTTTAACATGTACATAATTTATAATCCCAAATGTATAAAAGACAATGACAAAAAGCATCATAAATAAATAATGCAAACTGAAATAGGTATGTCAAAACATTTGGACCATCTGATAAATTAGCAAAACTGCAACAGAAAAAAAGTAAAAAATACAGTAAATTGTGACAACCAAGTGTGAAACCGATGAGTAGCACGCTCCAACTCCCTCCCAGCCTGCCCTTCGCTCACCGCTGCACCACCAAGGCTTTATTCAAGTCTCAGACCATGAGCTGCAAATAAGAACAACCCCAAGTGAAAAGAAGAATTAAAGGAGGAGTGAGGGGAAGGAGAAACGGGAGGAGTTGCCTGCAGAGGAGTCTCAGTACCCCAAAGCTTGGGGCAGGGGGTGGGGCTGCCTGCATTAAAACCCATCCCATTGAAATGCAGACACTGAAACCATTTAAGGGACTGGAATACTGTTCAGCAGCAAACGGAATGGGAAGAAGCCAACATCATCTCTTCACAGTCCAGTGCTAGAAAGGAAGCAACTCAAGCTCTGACAGCCTCAAGGCTCCTTCTCAGAGGACTCCCCAAGGAGTGAAGCTGGCCTACAGCCTACTCTGTGTTTGCTGAAAGGATGTCACTTCTGGGGTAAGGAGTGAGGAATACGAAAACTCAAAAAGCCTCAGTGTTCATTTAAGAGCTTTAAAATTGGTGTGGCCTTTTCATGACTGGAAAAAAATACTTTTAGAGCACCTGTAACGCCATAGCTGAGAACTAACGCCAGAGAGGAGAAGTGAAGACTAGCAGAATGATGAAGGAACTGGTAGCTACAGGTACAGTAACCCCAGAAAAGTCATGCAAGTGTGCAAAACCTTTCCAGCTCAAGCTGAAAAGTTCTTGTAACTACCAAAGAAAGGACAACTAAACTCCACGTAACATAAAACCAAACTTTGGTTTTAAAAAGTACAAAAGAATGTCTACATCGTCTTTTCACTCTCTGCAGTTTGTCTCCAAACCTTTGAGGTGGGGGTGATCAAGAAATTATAGAACTACCAGTTATGCTTTTCCTTTCAAAGAAATGAATATATGCATTTTCAATCATTAGTTATATACTTCTGTCTATACTACTATTCTAGTAACCATGATAAAATAGGGAAATACTTTAAATCAAAAATACACATTAGCACTTACTATAGCTGTGCTTTTAGCCCAAAGACAGGCTTTTTCGTTCAGTGTCGCTGTAGACAGAAATACCCTTGGCTGCATGTGGACCAAGAGGTAAAGACTATTCTTTTGCTCTTGTTTTTTCTTGCTGCTTTTTCTTCTCAAAGGAGTGAGCAATTTGGAGGGGATGACCAAGTACTGGATTTGCTATCGTCGGCTGGGATGAACGACTGGAAAAACAGAACAAGAATTTGGTGCCTCCCATACTAGCTAGACAACACTGTTTATCTAATAAAGTGGCAAGACCCTGCAACTATTAACATGTAGCATGTCACCAGAGTTTTTTCTGACAGGGAATTAGGTAGATAATATTACTCATGGAAACACAGGTTTATGAAGATGGAGCGGGGTGGGAGGGGAAGTAACAAAGAGTTTATGGGATAAGAAACTCACAAGCCACAATCTTTTTGTGTTTTTTTTTTTTCAATGAAACAACAGTTCTAATCGGTATCGTGAGCCGCCTGGCGCTCCTCCTCTGCTGGTCCATCCTGCTCCTTCTCTGCAGATGACGGTGGGCTCTGCTCCACACAGTTTTGACCGTTTGCAGCTTCTTTTTCTGGCAGTAAGACAGTTTCTGGCTCTGGATTTGCCGATTCCCCTTTCGCTTTCTTCCTCTTCCGCTTCTGGCTCTCCAGGTTCGCCGCCTCCGAGTGCCTGGTTTGCTGGATGCCGGGCAGCGCCATGCCGATGCCAGGGGAGAGGAACATGGAGGGATAGATCAGTCCAGGAGACATCCCTGGGATAAGAAATGGGTTAAAAGCTACAGGACTACTGGTAGTTATTGCGGATTCTGTCTGATTAGAAAAGGAACTAGGACCGGGCTTGTCTTCGGCGAGAGGCTCTTTCTTCCCGTCCTGGCTGCCCTGCTTCTCCTCGCCGGCTTTCTCGGCGCTGGCTGTGCCGCCTTTCGTTGTGCTTGTTAACGAAGTCGGAGCCGTCGCAGTACAGGTTGTTGTCATGGGAGAATTGAGAAGTCCTCCAACACCAAACATCTGGGGTACAGTAGCCATGCCTGGCAGCATCATGGGCAACATACTCAGGGTGCTCTTCACATCCTCACCAGCGGGCACCGCCGCAAAGCCAGCAGGAAACCCGACCAGCCCGGTCAGAGGGATCCCTTGCATGTTTCTCATGTTCTGAAGTCCCACTAGATCCATCCCAGCAATGAGTCCGTTCATGAACAATGGTCCCATTCCAGAGGAAGAATCTGCTACAACCCCGGGCCCTTTAAGGAGTTCGCTCCGGGGCCTCCTCCCTCTGCGGCGCGGCCCCGTGTCCCGGAGCACCGGCTCGCTTAGGACGCGGTTGAATTTGTTTTCAGGTAAGTAGCCCTGAAAATGAAAGACACATAACAGAGAACACCCGACAGTTACTACTGCGGCAAAGGGGATCTGCCTTGTCTGTGCTCGCATCTGCATCCCAGATGCTGTCAGCCCAGAAATATTTGCCTACATGATATGGAATTTGAGAGGTCCACACAACTTTTCCCCAACGGATGCTGCCAAATGTAAAACACCCTCGCTCTGCCCTGGCAGGATCCTGCAGTGTCAAAATGCTCAGGGAGGGGAGGAGGAGACATGTTTTTACCCCATATTTCACTGCAGCCCTCAGCACCAGCTGTTCACAGCGCAAGAAGCACCAGGGCAGTGTGGTGTCAGCTGCCTTACTCATCTCCCAGCCCAGCTCTAATTTGCCTTCAGCAACAGGTGAAAATATCACGTCTTTGAGAGGTGAAGGGCCAAATTTTCAATGCTCTGCAGGACAGCAAAGCTCATGGGATGACACACAGAGAATGGACATGCTGTCTGAAAAGCTCCTCATCAGAGCTTTGCTGAGATGCCAGAAGCATTCAGAAAGCTCTTCTGAGCCTTCAGACGCGGGACCAAAACCCAGCGGCCAGAACTGGGCAAGAGCAGCTGGTTACACAGAGCAGTGCAGGGGGATCCACAGCCCAGCTCAGAACTCCCTTTTCCAGCATCCTCAACACAGACACTTAAACATTTCCCTTTGTGGTTCCCTTCAGTGTCAGTATCACCAATATATTGAACTGTTTCCAATAACAGATTTAGGTAGGAAAAGGATTTCCTGTTAACATCTGCAGTGCAGAAACATGAATCAGATGCCCCTGGCAGTCTGCTCAGAACAGCTTCTGCCCAAAGAGGGAGGACCTGCTGGGAGAATCTCCCACTGGCACGTGGGAGAACCTGCCTGGGGCCATGGCTGCCCCCGAGCTCCTGCTGGCCTGAGCGCCAGGAGCTTCCACCATCCCTGTGCACGCCCGTGCCAGGACAGATACACACTGCCCAAAGCTCAGTATGGATGGGGCTCAGGCTGGCAATGCTCTGGGGATGCAGCTGCTGGAGCAGGGTACATGAGAGGTGCCTGGGCAGTGCCAGGCACATGGCTGCTCCTGCAGCAAAGAGACTGTCTCCTCAAACCCAGGAAAGGAAGAGCTGTTGGCTTGCCTGGGGCTGGCTGCCCAGATGGGGCCCTGATGCCAGACTGGACTTGGAGCTGTTTCCTGGCAGTGTAACACACCATGCCAGCGCTAATTAAAAACCAATTCGAGAGCAGTAAAAACCTCTAAGCCAATTGGTTCCCCCTCCAGCCCCCTGCAAGGGTGTCACACAAACCACTGCAGCCCCCAAAACAGGCAGCAGGTGAGAGGGACTGTAGGGAGAAGTCTGGATCAGGCCAGCCCACAGGGCAGGGCAAGGGGATCTGCCAGGGCCCATGTGCCCGAGCGGAGAGCCCTCCTCCTCCATAGGCTCTGCCACACACCACGGCAGGGACTGGTGTGATGAACAGGGTGGATGAATGTGGCAGGCAAGGCTTCATCCTGCCCCTCTCCCTGCCTGTGCCTGGCCCTCCAGGCCTGGTGACCTGTGGGGCCTTTGGTGGGCCCATGGCTGCGCAGGCAGAGTTTGCAGGAGCTGATAAAAAGCATCATCTAAAGGTATTCTTGAAAATTTGACCCATGAGAATGTCTTTCACCCACATCCTGTATCCAGCACCTATAGTGGATGACCACTCCTAGGGTGTTCCTCCTGCCCCTGCTATTCCTAAGCACCCCCAGGCTCTCCAGCCTGAGCTGCTGACCCCGCTCCCAGGGTGCTGGGCCCCCTCTCTCCTTGCCCTGGCACACACCCAGCCCCCCTCTGTGCCCGGGAGCCCCGGCCCTGCTGGCCCTGCCAGTCTCCCCTCCCACACGTGCAGCCCAGGGCCTGCCTCGCAGCTCCCAGATCCTCACTGGAGAAAGGTTGTGGGGATGGGGAGGGGAAAGAAAAGATGACATGATACAGATTTCTCCGAAAGCTCTAACTTACTGAAAGCTTAACAATGTCAGCCCAGTCAGCTGCAACAGCATACTCCAAGTTTGCATCAAGCCACCTTGGCAATTCCTTCAATGCTGGTGCCGTGGCTCCCCCTAACTATAAAACACAGCAGAAGGATGACCTCTATTGCAGAGAGAGTTATGTAAAATAATACAAAAAATATGATTACACTTCCCCTAGCTCCTTGTTTTGGGCTGCGATTCATTTGGGGCAGAGACTATTTCCTTGCTACACATCTTTGTAAGACTTGGTGTGTGCCTGCTGCCTCCAGACAGACAGCGCAGGGAGAAAAGGCAGGTTCACCCTCCGTGGCCCAGCCTATTGCCCTCTGATGGGGACAGAGCTGTAAAAGCCATGCTCAGAACTGACAAATCTCCCAAGTTGCTTGGTGTCCAGTGGTCAGCATGGGGGCAACAGACAGGAACACAGATGTGGCTGAATCAGCCTCTTTCTGCCTCACTCTTTAGTTTTGGTTTTAGATGTGATTAATGTCAAGTCACCTTCTGACCTAGTGCAGTCCTGGGTGTGTTTAAAAACTGAATTTGGGTGGGAAGTACTCCTGAAGATCCCTTGTCATTCAGAGTGGTGAACATCAGTGCCCTGGAGATTAAACTGCAGACAAATAAATCCAAGCTCCTTGCTAACGAAGCAAGAAAAAGCCCTTCCAACCCTCCACTTCCCACATGCCCAGCAGTGGGATGGGTACTGGTGTGCTCTGGCCTGTGCCTCGTAAGGAGGAACAAGCCAAAGATATCTGCATGGCATATTGCAGTGAACTCAAGGGGAACAATCAAATCCAGGATGGGAAGCACCAGGCAGGGTTATGCTAAGGGTGGCTTTAAAGCCAGCTGTATCCCTTTGCTGTTGAGGGATCTGTGCCCCCTGGCAAGGGTTGACACTCCCACATTTCTTACTTCACCCAGACAGTCACTTATTTCGCAGGTCTGCATCCCCTTGGGCACAGGTGCCACAGGATAGTGTACATCAGAGATGTATGCCATCCATAAACTTCTCTAAATTACATCTCCCCCTGGGTGAGCTCAGGGTCTGCTAAGCACTTGGGGACACTGAGGGCAGAGCACAGAACAGGCCTTCGCTTACCCGCCGTCCGGTACCCTTATGTACCACCGGCACCCGCTCCTCTCCCGTCAGTGAGCTAATGTCCAATTTGCTGGGGTCCTTGCACCGCTGCCTCCTCTGCTTGGGCTTGTCTGAAAAATTCTGGAGTGCAAACAAGACAACATTAATGAGACCAGATGGCTTAATGAGCCTGGCTGGCTGCAAGCCCTGCAGGAGAGCAGCATGGATGAACTCATGAGGGAGAGAGGATCCTTGCAGACTGGGGCAACAGCAGCGCCAGCAGCACAAACTGGTTCCTGCCACAGGACCAGCTCTCAAATAAGCACAACTGATTTTTGTAAGTATAAAGGGGTCTCCAGGGTACGCCACTTAGACTTCTCCAGCCCTTTCTAACGCCCCTCCACTCCTGAAGCTGCAGCCTGTTGCAGGTTCCTTTTTGTGCTTCTGTAAGTGGGACAGCCAAGGAAAGAGAGAACAGGTCTGTGCATGCCACCCATGTCGATGCAATACAGCCACCTGCTTCTTGCCAGCTCAGGTGTGCTGTGTTTCCTTCTCCTTTCAGCTGTTCCAACCACAGAGATGCTGCACTGTGTTCCTTTGGGATCAGAGCCCTTTGCAACTGCAACCTACCAAGTTACAGCTGAGCTGTTGTACACCCACTGCTGTCCACGTGGCTGCAGGGATGGAGCATTACAATGAACCACTGCTGGCTCAGATTCCTGAGTCAGAGGAAAGGCCCTGAGTGTGGTTTGTCCTTTGAGCTGATGCAGTACCCCAAAGCCTCTTTCAATCCATCCTACCTGGAGGGAGGACACCCGTCCCGACAGGGAGATTCTGCACGGCTGGCCTGGTGCACTGGGGGCTTGCTGGGAGCAACAGCTGCACCAGCAGCATGGTCAGACTGGGCAAGCTCCAGTACCCCTCAGAAGACAAGGTTGTTGGGAAGGAGTGGGAAGGCACCTCCACACCTGCTCCACCATCTATCTGACTGCTCTTGGGGGACTGGCCCTGGGCACACAGCTGGATGTGTTGCTGGACTTTGAAAAGCAAGGGCCATCCAGCTGAGCAAACCCTGGGCTCCTCACCTCTCATCTCTAACTCTCCAAAATGCTAATGGCTTGCCTGTAGTCCAAGCTCCAGGGAATCCCTGCCTCAGGCACACGATACTCCAGGACCAAGATGAAGAGCCTTTTCTGTATTACCACCACATTTCCTTCTACTCTGTTTCACAGCTTGTGCTCTGCCTATCACATGGTCTAATAGCCTAAATACGCTTAAACCTGGAGTAAACCAACCAAGAGGTGGAGATTTATGAGACAGCAGGAAGAATGATAGAGAGTGTTTTGTGCCACTATGTTTTCTGACAGCACCCATGACCACACAGCTGCAGCCTTTCAGCCTCCAACACAGACATTTCCGTCTGGCTTTCAAAGCCAGAAAGTTTTCGCTTGCCTGGGAACTTTATTTAATACAACAGCACTGCCTAGAACGCCCCTGGTGAAAAAGAGCAACACAGACAAGCCTTGAGCACCCCAAATCCTTTCTCTTATTTCTGTCCCCATCCCTGGAGCTTCTGGCAGACACTGTGCATTGGGTAGATGGATGCACTGCAGCTGGAGAAGCGACATTGGGCAACAGGATGCGGGTCCTGGAGGATGCCAGACAAGTCCATGCCCAGGGAGCCCTAAAGGGTATTCACAGTTCCGAGTTCAGGCATGTTTGTGTTCAGGGAGAAAGGAGAGGAGTTCCCCAGCAGCAAGTGCCTTCCCCTGCTGTACGGGGAACTGTGCCCACCTCCCAGATGTGTGATGAACCTCCCGAACAGCCCTGATGAACACCACAAGCCATGTTACAGGAAAAACCCTAACACAAAGGGCAACACACAAGGCGCGCACACACACACACACACACACACACACTCCCCCCACTGAAGGCCACCCTTACTGTGCCAAAGCCGGGAACATCGAGTGTGTAGTCAGACTGCTGCCGGAGCCAGTCGAGGAGACTCTTATTTGGGACAGCCTTCTCTTGGCTGCCTGCAGCTGGGACTGGCTGTGGAGTTGAGGTAGCAGCAACCGGCCCATCAGGGAGGGGACTGTTCTGAGTGGGCTGTGGCTGGTCTTCCTGAACATCCTGCCGTGGAGAGAGGAGCAGGGAGAGCCATCAGCAGCATGTGGTGATGCATGTGTACTCCAAGAAGCAGAGCTCCAAAGTGGGTCATCTGCTCCCATGACACAGATTAGTCCACATATACCCAGTGCCTGTTCCTTAAACCACCACCCACCACCACATTGCATTTCCACTCCATCCCCAGCACTGGTGGCAGGGAGGGCAGAGAGCTGGGAGATGCTTCTGAACTCACCTGGAAACATCCTAATCACCAGGAAGACCAACTTCCCCCAGATCACTCCTAAAACTCATATAGAGGGACTGGCCTTGCTCCCGGAGTTCCATTTTTCTTTGAGTGGATCCCAGGGTAGAAGAACAGGTGCAGTAGGCTCTTGGCCACAGCTCTGATAAAATCATGTTCTCTAACCCTAAACACCCCCTGAGGTGGGGCAGGAGCTTCTGATAATGCTCAGAAGGACTCAAACACTCCAGAGTGCTGCAAACCAGGGGGAAAACTTTCCTTCCTCTCTGGAATAGTATCTGCTCCTGCACAAGCCAAGCTGTCCTGGAAGAGGTCCTGCAGTGCCAGGGGCAGCAGAGCTTGGACGGGAGAGCTGGACCATGAGACAAACTCTGCTGACCCCACTGGGTCCAAGTGAAAGGGGGGAGCACCAACCCACCTGCAGCCTGTTTGGTAGAGGCCTCTCCTTCAAGAAGATGAGGTCCATCCCTTCGACATTTTTCCTCCTGCCCCGTCTCCTCCTCATGGCAGCATCATCTCTTCGGAGGCTGCCGTTTACAATCTGTCCTGTGACAGGATGGATTAACCCTGCCTGTAAGATGCCAGACAAGTCCATGCCCAGGGAGCCCTGGAGGGCATTCACGGTCCCCAGTTTGGGCATGTTTGTGTTCAGGGGGAAAGGAGAGGAGTTCCCTGGGGACCCATCAGAGGCTCTGGACAAATCCACCGCTGCCTCGCGCCAGCCGTTCAGCACAATGGGTGAGTGGACATGGGCTGCTGCCAGCTGCTCCAGGCTCCTCTGTTTGGCATCTCTCTCCATCTCGAATTCATAAGGTCTCCTGTGCTTCCGCTCATCTTTCGTGAAGGCAGGGCTCAGGAAACCTTCCTGTGTGTACCAAAGCCACAGAGAGGGTTACGGCTGCCCCCGCACTGCCCAGGGGCCACAGCTCTTCACGCCGGCACTGAGCTAATGGTCAGGCTCCTTTGCCTCTCCACAGGCACCTGACTCCTCTTTCCCTGGGGGGTCTGGGGATGGTGCAGAAGCACTGCTCTGCCAGCTGCAGGGCGCCCAGACAGAGCTTCTGTGTCTTGTCCAACGTGACCATTGGGGACTGAGGGACTGGGACTTGGGAGCTGGGGACTTGATGGGGCAGTGCCTTCTACTGTACCCTTTCCTTTGACATACCAAGGCAGGGTCCCCTTTTCCCTCTGACCATGTTGGGTGCTCCAGCATTGACTCTGGAAGCACTTCTACAGCTGCACAGGCTGTAGAGCTGCTGAGAACAGCAGCCTTCCCAGGAGGGGAGCAAGGGGGCTGAGAGCACAGGGCGCTCACCAGGAGCCCTCAGAGGAGAGGACCAAGTGGCTTAAGCCATATGTCATACACCACAAGTGGCACCAAGAGGCCCCACCTGGGAAATTCCTGAGCAGTTCTGGGCAACGTCTCACCCAGGAGTCCTGAGCCTGTCACTGCCCAAGGGACCCCCTCACCTTTTGTACCTGTGAGATTAACACCCCATTATTGAAGCTGGGATCAGGGGCTTCTGACTCAGCAAAGCTGCTCCTGCTGCCGGCATTGCTGGCCATGGCTGGGGCTGTCAACAGGCTCTGTGCCTCAAACTGCTGGCTGGAGGAAGGCCACTTGCCCTTTAGGATGGCATGGCAGATGTTGTCAATGCGGTTGATGATCACACGGTCCTGAAAACAGAATTGGATGGCGGCAAGCTGAGACTGGAATGACTGACCCGTGTACATCAGCTCAGCATTAAAGCTGAGCCCAGCCCAGGTGAACTCAGCTTGGTGGGGAACTACTCTGGGGGCAAGGTTCATTTCCATGGCACAGGTGCTTGAGAAGGGCACCTCAGTCAGAGCATCCATGGGGAGCCATGTGCGGAGCAGCAGGAGGAAGAGCTGGAGCTGTGTGAGCCACTGCTGGTCAGGACTACACAGGAACACTTTGATCCAAACAGTGTTCATTATAACCTCACCTTAGGCCACTCAGAGAAGGAATAAAGTGTCTTCTCCTGCAGCAGCTGGGCAATGGTCGGTGCCCGGGCATCCTGAAGGTCATCGATCTCCACAGGCAGGATAGAAGCAGAACTTTTGTTCTCTTCCTCCAAGTACTTCTCTGGACCATCTGAGAAAGTGAAGGAGAAAAGAGCCCATCACCACCCTGCCTTTCTTTCCCTCTTGAGGTGGGAGCATGTCCTCAGACCTTCCCACTCCCATGTCCAGCTGGCTCCACCAAGGTCCCACTTCCCAAACAGTCAGCAAGAGGAGAAGCACTTGGGTCAGGGCAGGTGGCCCAAGGGACATCCCTCTTCTGGGCTGAGTCTGGTGGTCTTGTATTGCACTAGCTCCCATCCCTGACCAACCCTACACTCCTGGTGGGTGAAGAGGAGGGCACGTGCCTTTCCAATAGGAGCTCCAGTAGGAAGGGAGTCCTGCATTCCATGTCATGCTCATGGCAGATGGGCTGCGGGGACTCAGGGTGGAGAGTTCTAGCCAGCCCTGCCGGCCAATGCAGCCCCCAACCCTTTTTTCCCCCATTTACAGCAGCTACAGGGACCCCAGCTCCTGCAATGGGAGGCCAGGGGCTGGGCAGCCCCCAGGTGTGGCTCTGCGGGGAGGACAGCAGGTCTCTCTGATCCCAGCCAGATGTGAGGGAGCTCTCAGGACCATACCTCGGCTCTGGTTGATGCTGGCTATCTCCCCCTCATCTCTGTTCTCACACTCTTCTTGCTTCACACCCTGGGGCTCAGGGTACGGGGCCTCTGTGCAGTCCGCCTGCCCCTCAGCCCCTTGGCCCCAGGCCTCCCCCCTAGCATGGGGAGGCTCTGCACCCGAGGATGCCAGCAGAGGTGTGGACAGGCTGAAGGGCTGGCCTTGAGCCTGGCCCAGTGAGTGCTGCCCAGAGCTCTCCTCATCCAAGACACGGTCCTCTCTGCCTTCTGGCCTGGACTCCCCCAGCCCCAGGGGCTCCCTTTCGCCATTCACATCTTCTGGGCAAGTGTCCTCAGGTGTGGGGAGGCCAGAGCTCTGCTCCTCACCCCCCAGTTCATTAGCCTCGGGGTCACCAGTGGTCCTGGTCTGGGGACCACTTAAGCCTTCCACGGCATCTGCTGCTGCCTCAGAGTTATCATCATCCTCTTCTTCCTCCTCATCTTCCTCACTGTGGCTCTGACTTGGCCCCGACTTCACCTCCATTCCTTTTTCCTGCAAGAGGCTGATGAACCTCTGCTCAGGAGGAACCTTTAGTTCATAGTTATGGAGATTGGGGCTGTAGAGCCCCATGCTTAGGACCCTTTCCATGGTGCTGTGCTTGGGCAGCCCTGCCACTGGGCTGGCGAGGGCTCCCTTCTGCTCCAAGACTTTGCTCAGCTCTGCTGGGATGCTCTGAGAAGGATTGCTCTCGGGGGTAGAAGGTGAAGGCTCAGCTTCCTCGTTCTGACTGTCCATTTGGTCAGAGCCCACCTGCAAACCCTCAAGGAAGGGAGTCTCTCTCATGGCATCTGCATCACAGCTGGATGGATCCTCGTCCCCCTCCAGCTTGCCCTCAGAGAGTTTGGCAACACTGCTTCCAACATCTGTGCAGCTTGGGCTGTCTCTGGCGAGGGAGCTCTGCTCGCTGTGACAGGCCTTCTCATCGTACATCATGCACACCAGCGACTCTGGCAGTGAGCTCTCGTCGTAGTTACTGGAAATGATGTCCCGGACCTCGGACATGAATGTTTCACAGTTTGCATCTGGTGTGCTGCCTCCGGCCTGGGATGTGGTGCTGTCCACAGTTTCCAGCTTGATCTGACTCTCGGCTTCATTCTCCAGGGTTTCACAGGTCCGGTCCACCTGGCTGTACAGAGGGGAACTGTAGAGTTTGGAATTAGTCTGGTAAAGGCAGCACAGGGTTTCTGGGCCTGGGAGCCCTGTTCTTTTATGCTGGGCATAGTTCCTGTACGCATCTAAAAAAGACAGCTGGGGGTCATTCATGATGTAGTAGTCAGTGCGGTTCAGGCCGTGCTTGGCGGTGCCAATCAGCAGGTCACGGTCGTGTTTGCCACACTCCCACCAGACCGGCAGGTAGAGGCTGGGCCGGCACAGCTTGAGCCGCTCGTGGAGCTGTGGGCACTTGAGCACCTGCTCGCGCACCTTCCGCAGCAGCTCGATGCGGTACAGAGTCCTGGCTGCACGCTCCTCTGTGATGGGCTCCACGTAGATGTCGGGGTCCGGAGGACCTACAGCAGGGACACCAAAGCCAAGGCCACGTTATACTGGTTGGTGAGAGTTTCTCAGAGGCAGTGATGAGCAAGGTGAGTTTTAACCCGTGTTCAGACTGCAGCTGAGCTGCAGCCAGTGTTTGTAGCCACTGCTGAGGTCTCTTTTTCCAGTCTCACCAGCTTCCAGTCATATCCCACCAAATGGACACAGGGGAGTAAAACCCCTGGCCTTCAGCAGCTATATCAAGAGTGACACCAGCTGCAGAGGATTTCAGAGTCTTGCCTGAGCTCTGCTCCATCAGCATCAGCAGTGCTGGAGCTGCCTGGACCTGCTAGTGGAGTGGCTCCCAGGGGTCTGAGTCTCTGGTAGCCCTTCAGCCCATTCTCAGGGAAAGGGCAGCTTGTGCAGCAATTCTGATGACTAACACCTACCTAAGGAACTAACACAGACATGCAAGGAACTGCACCTGAGACCAGACCCCTTGACGGGTCTGAGGCAAAACATTTTCTGCTGCTGTTGGAATCAAATCCCTTTGTGCTTAAATAGCCCCAAAGCAGCTTTGCATCTGCCATATCCTGCTCAGTGCCAATGCATGGCCTCTGCAGAGCACTCAAAGAAATGGATGCCCTGTGTGTTGGCCAGGTTTCCCGAGCCTCCTGCAGTGGGTTCAGGCTCCCTTTACCCTGCAGCAGAGCTCCACAGTCAGCATGGGCATGGAGTGGACTCTGTCCAGTGCCAGCAGGGAGATGCTCAGAGAGAAAGCACCAATGTAGCTCACCCAAATAAACTCCAGTTCAGCATGAAGATGTGCTGCTTCTCTACTTCTCTCTCACATGTTGCTGTCTTGGATAGAATTGGTTGTGATTTCATGCAAGAGCTCCAAGAAATCTGTGAGAGCAGGGGCTGGAGACCACAGGGCTGTTCTACCCTCCTGCTGTGCTGGGGAGGCAGTACACAGTAGGGACAAGGCAGCCAGGAATGCACGACTGCTGCAAGCCCATGGCCTTCCTGGCATCTCATTGCTTCAAAGTGTCCCTGAAACTCCTCCCTTGCTCTCTTGCTCCACCAGAGCAGTGGGATCAGTTCTACATGGACCTTCCATTCCCACTCCATAGGCTGTGCAATTTCCACTCACCATCCTCTTTCCACAGAGGGAGACCACAGACATTCTTGCACATGGCCACAAAGCTGTAGAAGTACTTTTCCAGGCTCTCATCCGTTTTCTTCTCCAGTCGAGAGATGGCTCGGAACTGAGCCCAGTCAAAGATCTTTTTCTCCTGGTCATAGATAACCCCAAAGGAGGAGACGGTGCGGTAGAAATCGGCCTGCTCCCTCCTGGTCCACCTGTGGGGCAGGGAGGAGACAGGAACACCACTGAGACACGTTCTGGGCACAGCCCAGGCAAGGCACCCGGCAGAGGCTCAGAGGGCACTATGTAGTTACTGACCACCACCTTTGGGGGGATTTGTCAGGAGGAGCACACTAGGGAGACCACCCCAACCCAAGATTCTCTGCCCTGTGGTGCACAGGGAGGAGGAGCAGAGGCCATGGGCCCTCTGGCTCTCGAGTCACTGCTGAAAAAACCCTCTTGGTTCTTTTGATAAACCTGAGTGCAGCTCTGGGCTGTGCTGCCAACAGCTCCACTGAAGGGGAGGCACAAACCTATCCCAACTACTCGCATCCTGCATCCCACATCAAGCTGTTTCATCACCTGCATGGAAAGGCCAATACTCTGTAGCAGCAATCAGGAAGAATCCACAGACACAGCTCTCATCCAGCCTTTTCCAGAGGGAAACTGGGACTCGGGCTTGCTGCTCTGAGAGTCCCAGTAACAAACACCATCTGTCCTGTGGACTCCTGGGTGCCAGGGATGGGTGTCACCTCCTCCCCACTGAAGGAAAGCAGCTGTGGTGATGGGGGAATTTCAGTTACAGCACTGTTAGAGCACAGGTTTCATGCTGGCTTGGACCCTCTGAGCTTTCATCCCGTGAGGATCACTCAAAGGAACAATCCAGGATGAAGATAATGAAGAGTGTCCTGGGCAAATACAGCCCTCGGCAAACAGAGTACAGAAAAAGAGACACAGGGAACAGATCTGGGTGCACATGGCAGGGCAAGGGCAGAGAAAAGGGAGAGCTGAGGGCTGAAGAAATCTTTGAGCCTAATCTCAGCTCTTCTGAATTGCAGCTCTGAGCCAGCACCAGCAAGCACCAGCAAGCAGGTTGGACATGTCAAGGGAGAGCACACAGGGTGACAGCACTCACAGCACTCTACAGCTCCCCAAAATACACCTGAACCACCACTTCCACCCCTGTTCTCATGGCCTGTGAGCCCTCTGCAGTCATGTTTCATTTAAAAAATGAGAATAACATGAGGAAAGTTAATAAATATACTGATGATCCAAATCAAGGAGCCCAACTGAGCCTGTAAAAGGCCTCAAATCAAAGACTGGTGGGAAACCCCTGTAAGAAGACCTCCCTGGCAAAAAGCCTAGAGAATTAAAGAGAGGAGATATCAGGCTGATGTCCTCAGATTGAAGAGGAGTGGTACAACTGGAAGAGGTCCAGAGGAAGAGGAATGGGAATGGCTTCTATACAAGGAGGCCATGAACAGAGCAGAGGGCAGCACAGATACCATGTGGTTACGTGGGGTTCTGCTGCTGGGACACATTCACAGGAGACAAAGCTGTCGAGGCTGGTGACCACAGAAAGTCCCAGTCCCAGGGCTGCACTGGAGACTGGCAGTGATGGCAGCAGCACGACCCTGGGCACAACCTTCAGTTCCTGCTGATCCACTCAGGGTGCCAAGACAGTCCCACCACCCTTCCACTTACTGGGGCACAAAAGAAATGGGAGCACAGTGCAACCAGGACATGTCACCACTGGGCTCCTGACACCACGAGCAGGACGAAAAGGCAGTGGCAGATGCCACAAGCGTCAGAAAGACATTGCTCATGGACTGTGACAGCACTCATCTCTCATGTGTGCCCCAAGGGCAACTCTCCTCAGCAGCACCCATTCTGCTGGAGCTGACCCCTGGCCCAGAAGACACTGGATTTGAAACGGAAGATCTGTCCCCTCACTTCCTTTCAACGTCACCATCTGCCACCTGCAAACTCCAGTTTGCACTGGAGGCTGCTCCAGGGATGAGCTGACTGTTGGGGCTGGGGCAGCAAAGCTTCTGCAGCTGGGAGCAGCATTCCCTGCCCAGCAAGGACCCACATGACTCCATCACCTGGGCAGCCAGCCGCACAGACAGCTGTGACAAGGTTTACCCGGGTCAGTTCAGGGGGGCAAGGAACTCAAGTGGGATAAATCAGCTTTGGAAAGGCCCCTCTGTTGCATTACCTTTTCTGCATTTCTTTGTTGACCGAGTCCATCTCGGAGGCTCTGCGGAACATCTCGTCCTGCAGCCAGTAGCCATGGTTACCGGGCACCAGCATCTCGGCACGGGCAGGCAGCTCCTTGCGGTTGCAGCGCTGGTAGACGGTGACGAGTCGCCGCAGTCTGGCCGTGAGAGCAGAGGAGACAGGCCAGCAGGATCTGTCTGAGTCGGAGCCATCCTGGGCTTCAAACATCAGCAAGGACATTAGTATTTAGTGCACATGCAAAGCCACAGGTTCCCACATTCCTGCAACAAGCTCCAAGAGCTTTCTCCCGCCTTCTCCCTCCCATGGGGAGCATCAAGGATCACAGTCACGAGTGGAGGACCAATGGTGACCATTCCCAGGTGTGTTGGCTCACAGCCTCACCATGTTTTAGCTTCCTTCAGAGAGAGCTCAGAGGCAGAGACCAGGGTAGGAATGATGGCTCTGGGCCAGGCCATGCACGGGAGAGGACTGCAGCTCCCTGCTCAGCAGTGGGGCCAGCCAGCCCACAGCATGTGCCAGCACTGTCTACTGCAGAGACCTTGCATGCTTATCTCATGCAGGCAACTGCATAGACAAGGGCAGGCTAACAGTTTCTAGTCATCTTGGGACCCTGGCTGCCCTGCCATGGGGCCCATCTCTGGGTCACCTGTGACTTTGCCCATGAGGTAGTTCCAGGTTGAGCTACATCACCTGCTAACACAGAGCAGTGTGTCCCTCCCAGCAAGCAGAGCCTGGTGCAGTGCTGCAGCTCTGCCATGCCAAACCTGGGGAGCCACGTGCAGCGCTGCAGAGACATGGCCTCACCTGCCGCTGGCTCGTCCCGCTTCTCGCTGGCTTCACCCACCCCAGCAGCCACGATGTCCTGCAGAAGGAAACCATCAGAGAGGGTTCAGCCCCACACAGAACCCCCCACACCTGCAGCCCACCCATCCTTAGCAGGGTACAGGTGGTAGGACGGGCAGGGTTGTGTGTCCTGTGCCCTCAGCCTGCAGTCACTGGTGTGTTCAGTACACAGGATCAGAGCAGCAGGGATGGGGGGGGTGACAGCTCAGAGGGTCAGTGCTATCCATTTTGGGCCTGGGGGTAGGTTCACCACAGTGACACAGGCTGTATATAGTGCCACTGCCCAGGACAGTAGCAGTGTGACAGCCTCAGCTGCTCAAACAAACCCTGCACTTTCCCGTGCTGCCTCATTCCCTGCTCTTCCTCTACCCAGGGCCATGTTGGGACTCTCCCAACTCCTCTGACAGGGCCGCATGTGGCTGCTGAAACCAAGTGAGAGAGAGGCAGCACCTCGGGGCATCCCCAGCCCTCAATCCCCCTCAGCTCCCCACGAGGCGGATGCTGCTCAGGTCCACAGGTAAGGTAGAGAGGCGCAGGGAGCAGAGGCAATGAAGATGGGATGGGGCACTGGCAGTGCAGAGCAGGGGCACCAGTTGATGGAGCTAAGCTTGCAGCACAGCAGGGCAGGCCTGGCAGCAGCAGATGTGTGTCCAACACTGGGAATCCCACTCACCTCCTGTTTCGACAGCCCCTCCAGCTTTTCTCCATTGCTCTCTTCCTTTTCCACGCTGCCCCTGGGTGAAAGAGTGAATCAGTCCCTAGTAGTGGCAGCACAGCCCCTGTGGCTGTGCCAGTCCTCAGCAGCAACAAGCAAAGAATTGGTGCTCACGCCATCCCTCCACCCAGTACTGGGGACCAGCTCCCCGCTATGCTCAGAGGCACAGCCTGCTCCTTCCCTCCTCCCTGTGCACAGCACAGCCCATTGCACTGTCCCCAGCAGTGAGCCAGACACCACCAGAGCTTGGCTCCATCCCCTGCCCACCTTTCAGCAGCGTCCTGAGGGCCATCGCTGATGCCCTGCTCGGCAGAGAGCAGCTTCTCGTCTGGCATGCCCACCTTCTCCAGGAAGCACAGCGCCGGGTCTGCCCGCATGGCGTTGTACCGCTCGTACCCTGCGACCGCCACCGATGTCAGACCTCACACAGACAGCACAGAGCAAGGCCCGAGCCTGGTCTGGCAAAACCTCCCCCTCCAGGGACACAGCTCCCCACCCGGCTCTCACTCCCTCTGTGCTGCCGTGAGAACAATTCTCACCCCAGACATTCTGACCACTTCCCCAAAAGCTGCTAATGGCTCTCCCCTGGGCTGCAGGAAAAGGGAAATACCAGCCTGCCCATTCCACTGACAGCCCTCCCTGCAGCAGTACAGTGCCCACAGGGCTGTGCACAGCTCCCAGGCGGAGTGCAGCTGGGGAAAACAGCCCTGTGGCTCCTCAAAGTGCAGGGGGACTCCATGACAAGGACAGGAAAAGCTCTACACCTTCCTCCTCACCCTCAGTTGGCAACTGCATGCTGCTCATGGCAATCAACCTGCTGCCCTGGGCACTGTGGGGTGCCTGTCCCCTCCACCCTCCCCACATGCTGCTGGCACCTGGGGAGAGCTGTCTTGGCCCTGCGTGGCTGTGACACACACCTCTGCCCCCTCGCACTGACATGAGGTCCCCTCCAGGTACCAGAGGTGAGAATTCCCTCATACACCAGCACCCACCAGTCAGTTGGGTACACACCGTGCTTGAAAACACCAATGAGCAGGGATTTATCAGCTTCAGCATTCCACCAGTCCACTGGGATCTCCACATAGTCAATGTCTGGCAGCAGCACGTCCAGCTCCCTGGGGCAGACAAGGTATAAACACCCCTCTCCCAGTCTCACCAGACACTGAGGGGCACTGGGCACCACTCAGAAGGGACAGGAGGAGGCAGGAGCTTGCTGGCTGGGGAAGCTAATGAATACTGGCTCAGGCTCTGCTGTGACATGGACACACATGTCCCTGGGGTCAGAGCTGGAGCCTTGGTTCCACCACAACCCGCTACCCTCCCACTCCTATTGCTCCCGTGATGGGGAGGCTGCCCAGCCCCTCTCCCCTCCCACTCAAGCAACACCAGAGGACTGGAGATCCCATCTGACCTGAACAGCACCTCTGAGGGGAAACCTACCAGCCCCAAAAGAGCAGTGTCTCACCGCATAGACTGGTGCTGATGGAGCTGTGCTGGGGAAGGCAGCAGCCCCTGCTTGGAGAAATTAAGCTGTAAGCTCAGCATATCACACTTCTCTGTGAAACACAGAGAGCTGAGTCTTTGTGAAAAGGTCAGGAGCTGGCAGGCTGCAGGCTCAGTGGCATTACAGAGCCTGTGAGTCACACTGTCCCCAGTGCTGAGAAGGGACTGCACGCCACAGTGATGGGGCATGCCCTCCTCTGAGGCCTGGCCCTGAGACTGGGAGCAGTTTCTGTGGGCTGCCACTTTGGATTAAGGGCCCATTTGTCAAGCAGCACGTGGAGCCATTTTCCTGCAGGGTGTCCCTGAAAGTCCCCACCACCTCCGGGATGGTGTTGCATTCTCAGAGCTGCCTCAGTGGGGCTGCCATGGCTGCAGTCCCTGAGCAGGCAGAATGGCTGCCTGAAGGTGCAGTTTTGCCTGAGTAAGACCTGGGGATTTGACGCCCAGGTGTAACTCGGCTGGTGTTGCAGTGAGCCCAGATGTGTCTGGGCTGGATGCTGTGGCAGTGCTCGAGCCCGAGAAGCCTCGCAGGGGTTCACCGTTAGGTCCCTACCTGGCGGGGGTCCCCTCAAAGGCTTTATCCGCAGCCTCCCCCAGCACTTCAGCCTTCAGGTAGTAGAGCATTCGCACCCGCAGCAGAACCCTGTCCCAGGTGGCAGAGAGGTCAGCAAGGCCAAAGGAAACCTGCTTGACACCATGTTTCCCCACGTGGAAGAACCCACTTTCCTAAAGCAGGATGGGCACCAGCCATGCAGTGCCACACTACAGTGCCCAGCCCACCAGTGACCTGGTGGGGCCCACTGGCCAGAGGGCTCTGCTCAGGACATGGCTCCTATGAGCTGGACGAGAATCTGAGAGAGGTCCAGCAGTGGGAACGTGGTGATCCTGTGTGGGTTGTGAGCCCTTCACAGCTCCCTCCCACTCTCCCAATGCTAAAGGCCCTCAGCCCACTGTCTCTGCAAGCTCCCCCCCCCCAAAGGGGAGTGGTTTTAAACTAAAAGAGGAGAGACTTAAACTAGGTGTTTGGAAGAAATTCTTCCCTGTAAGGTTGGTGAGGCCCTGGCACAAGATACCCAGAGAAACTGTGGTTACCCCATCCCTGGAAATGTTCAAGGCCAGGTTGGATGGGGCTTGGAGCAACCTGGTCTAGTGGAAGATGTCCCTGTCCATGGCCGGGGGCTGTGCAACAAGATGTTCTTTAAGGTCTCTTCCAACCCATTCAATGATTCTATGACTTACTTGTTGCAGTGCTGTTTGAGGTGCTTCTTGTAGCTGTCGTCATGTAGGACCACCTCGGGGTTGCAGGTGGCGAGCCAGTCCGCGTTCTTTATCTCAGGAAGCAGCATCTGGTTCTTTGTCTTCTTCCCCTTCCTGCCTCTGGGCACTGGTGCTGACAAACCTGTAACAGCGAGTGGCAGCCAGTGAGCACCACAGCACCACGGGCACAGCTGGGCACTGCCACCAGGCACCTCTGGCACCGTGTGCCGGCCAGGGCAGCAGAGCCAGGAGCTGGAGGAGGCCATGCAGAGCTCTCAGCTGCAACTTGGAGAGCCAAGGAGGGGTAAGTCCACAGGACAAACATGGCCCCTTGATGTATAAAAATATTCTATAGAAGCACGAAGAAACCTTGGTCCTAAGCACAGCTCTTCGAGCTTTCTCCAGACACTTCAGCCAGCTCTGAAGGTCACCCTACAGTGATTTGGGACACGAGTTCAAACAAGAAGCTCCCAAATGATCAAAGACAAGCAGACCTGCTGATCTGACCGTAAGGGTTGTTTCTTATGCTGTGCATCAGGAGTAGGGCTGTGGGGGAACCAGATCAGTGCAGAAGGCTAAGGTACCAAAGGGAAAGGGAATGTGGTCCCATCTGGCTGACAACAATAATATGAGATCCAGTGGCTGGAGCCAAAACCGAAACACATTTCAACCTTGAAATAAGATGTGAGTTCACAGCAGAATGTGAAAACAATTCCTGGTGGGGTCACTATTGTTTGGAATCTCTGGAGAGGGATAAGCTGCCTCCCTGAGCAGCTGCTATTGAAGGAGGTCCTGCAGACATCCTCTTCTGCCCATGTGTGTGAAGGGGAAAGACTGCCTGAGCAGTCCTGCCCCATCTGTCTGGTCTTGCCACCAGTGAAGAAGAGAGAGCATCGTCACGTTCTCAATGCCTGCATAAGGTTTGCAGCTCCATTACAGGACAAGGGTTGCAGCCCAGGTGGCTGCTGGAGGCCTGCAGTAGGTAGGGTTCCTATCCCCAACACCAAACTGGCCTTTGGGCAAATGCTGCTTCCTCAGCAGCTTGGCCTCTTCCGGGATGGAAGGCAGGATGGTGCTGGACCAGCAGAGCTCTGAGTTGGGCTGCCTGGGTGCTGTGCTCAGCCCCTGTGGTCACACAGATACTGGATTGAGAAGGAACAGCTCCAGGATACACCAGCAAGGGCTGGAGGTTGCTGTTGCTTTCTGCACATCAGGGAGGCCCAAGGCATGTCTCGCCTGGCCAACTCTCTGCAGACTGAGGGGTACCTGAGGCTCCCCCAGCTGTGGCTGCTCTGCACTGGATGGTTCTGCTCTCCTACAGCTCCTGACATCTGGCTGGCTGGTGTTGTTGCTCTTCTAGCCAAGATCATGTGGAGGTTTCAAAGGTGGGAAAAGCCATTCTGAAGAGCTGATGGAGAAGCTCTTGGTTGCTTCTCTGCTCAATCTCCAATGTTAGTGCTGCTCATGCTCTACAGCAGTCCTGATCCTCCACTGAAACCGTGGCTTGTTTGTTACTTGGCATTAACTAAATCAAGCCCTCTCATACCAGCTGGTTTGTTTCTGACTCTTGCTCTGCTTCCCACAGGGCTCTCAAGCACAGTCCCAGATGTTTGGGGCAAGGCTGTGTGGCAAGGGCAGGAGGCACTGTCAGGGTGGTTCCCATTGCAGGAGGTGACTGGAATAATTTAAGGCAGCCGCTGAAGGCGACATACTTGGACCTCACACTGCAAAGCCAGATGGACATTTCCAGGTAGAAGGAAATAATGATGGGGGGTTTCAAGCACTAAGTACCACACAACTGGGGCTCAGCAGCAGCACCACTTCAGAACAGCCTTCCCTGTGCTCCACCACCTGAGACCCAGGTTTCAGCCTGCTCCCTGATGCCAAAAGCAGGCTGGAGAGTTCCAGTCCCCTCGCTACTAACCTTGTGCCACAGATCAGAAGGGCAGAACAAGCACCACATAGTTGCTGGGTTCTCACTCCCCAAGCCTTCCCCAGCCCCACTCACCTCTCCTGAGAGCTGCAGGATGCAGGCATGTGCTGGGAGGTCAGCGAGAGCCCTCTGACACACAGCAGGCTGTGACCACATGTCCCAGGCCACAACCCTCAAGCTGATCCAGGATGACAGCACCCACTCTATGGTCACAGCATGAAAGACAAAGGCCCTGCGGCTGCCCCGTTTGCAGGGTGGGCACCCGGGGAGCGCACAAAGAGCAGCCACTGCACTGCAGGTGGGGGGACCAACCTACAGCATCCACCATCAAGGCAGAGCCAGAGCCAGCAGGAAAGCACTGCTGGGAACACTCTGGGTGACCTGTCTGAAGCTGAGGATGCACCCCACAGAACACAGATGCAATTACAAATCTGACATGTGGTGTGACAGATGGACCTCACACACACTGGAAATAAGCGAGTGAGGCCTCTGAGCAGAGAGGGCACAGCCAGACCTGGAACAAGGGTCCTGCTAGACACAGTGAGAGAAGGCAGCATTACCTGGGGAAAACTCTGCAGTGCAGAGGTCTCAGGACAAGCCAACACTGTACCCTAACTCTAACCCATGAGGGCAGGTGCTGAAGACCAGTATGTCTGGGACAAGCACCATGGCAAGGGGAAACGTAAGCTGGAGAAGCAGTGAGATGGATGCTCAGCTGCACACCCAGCTCTCCTTGGCATAGCTGCCAGTGCTGCCCAGAGGCACAGGCAGAGTCCCTGAACAATGTCCATGTTGTGTTCTGTGAGGCCCTGAGGAACAGCTGGGCAGGTCAGTGCTCTCAGTGGAATAAGCACCCTCATACCTATCACACCTGATGTGCTTATAAGGTCACCAGCACCCCATGAGCTCACTCCTCAGTGTCTCCCTGCCCAGGGGAACTCCAACAGTATTCACAGCCCAGAGAAAACTTAGCAGCACCTCTGCTCCCACTACAAGGCGCTCTCTTCACCAGCCATGGCACTGGGAGCCAGGAAATAGCCTCCTCCACTCAGCCAGCCCCTACTGCTGGCTCTGAGGGTCAGTATGGAGGTCAGCTCCATGGAAGCCCTTTCTCTGTGCACAGAGAATCGCAGTGCTCAAGCATAACCACCTGCACACTGTTTCCATCAGCTCCACTTTCAATTTTGCAGCCTCAGTCCTGCAGTACAGATGCAATGGCAGAGAGAACACGCAATACCTGAGTGATTCTGCAGAGCCTGGTTCTGGCCATCTTTTGTTGGTGTGATGAGATCCCAGATAAAACTCTTAATCTTCTCATCCCCCTTGTAGTGTTTGACGCAATACACCAGCAAGGCCCGACAAATCATCTCCATGTCCTTCTCATTCAGGTGCCACTTGAACCGCCCATGGGTCAGGATATCTTTCCAGCGTCCCCAGCTGAAACAGCAGGAACAGAGTAAATACTCCTGTGCAATGGGAGACCTTGCTGACACCTCTCTCCAGAAGCTCTCAGAGGGACACAGCCCTGCCAGTCCCTGGATAGGGGTGTTTTTCCTATTCATGACACAAGTAGAGAGGGGGAGAGGTTTGCAGGACTGAACAGGGCAGAAGTAGGAGCAGACTCTGGAAGTGCCAAATGATGGCTCACACTTTGTCCCTCTAACTCTCCTTTCATCCCAAACATTTGCTTAGAGCACAGGTCCTAGCCAGGAGGTCACTGCTGGAAGGAGGGGATGCTGCAAGCAGGACAGACAGAAAGTGGCTGGGCAGCCAGTGGCCCACGGGTGCTGGGGCAGCTGGAGGCTGTAGCCATGTTCTCTGGGAGGGGAGACTCACCCAAAAATGAGCAGGTTCTTCTCCACACGGAAGCACTCAGCCCGCAGGTACCGCCGCGTCTTCTCGTTAAAGCGCCGCGAGCGCGTGGGCCGCTCGTCTGAGTCGCTGTCCAGCTCAGAGAACTCCATGAGCTCATCCTCTTCGAAGGAGTTGTAGTGTTTGGTTTGCTTCCGCACCCGGGGTCTGTCGATAACCAGGCTCTCCTGTGAGGGACAGAGCAGAGAACGTGCTCAGGTATGGGCAGAAAATCCTGTATGTGCTCTTCTCCTCCCTGCCACCTGGCTCTGCTCACACCTCCTGGCTCCTGGTTAGCCAGTCCTGGGGCTAACCTTCCCACTGCAATACCTGCTCCAAATTACCTGCATGCAGCTCTGCCTGCATACATAAGACAACTCCTGGCCAGCACACAATTCAGCCTGAATGATGACAAGCTGAAAATAAGCCCCTGTGGGTCCAAATTGCTGACAGCCAGCAGCTGACTCAGCTGAGTCACTCCTGGTCCTCCTAGCACAGCCTGTGCCAAGTGCTGTGCTGAAGGTGCTATAATCTTTGTGTTGGGGGACAGGTGGGCTGGAAGAGGAAAGGCAGATTCCAAGAAGGTGCAGAAGGGAGCAATATGAAATTAAACAGCATGTACCTGCCTCCTTACCCCTGCCCTGTCGAATGAATCCATGCCATCTACATGTGCCTGAATTTCAGGCGTGTGGGACACACACACACACACACACGTCCCGCACCCATTGCCTCTGCTTGAGCAGTGAGCTCTGCAGAGCTGTAGGGCCTCCCTTCTGTTGCTGTCTAACACCATCTCTATGACCCTGCTGCCTTAGCTGGAATTAGAGCAGGGCCCTGGGGCTGCAGTGAAGCCAGTTGCAGAGCCTGAGCTGCAGCCAAGCCCACCAGCTCAGCAGGGCCAGCAGAGAGGTGGGACCCCATCTGTCCTCTCCTGCCTCCCAACAGGCAGCAGTGCCAGCCCACCCTCCTGTCCTCATGAGGGGAGCCAGAGGGGAAGGCATCTATCTCTACTCTCTGGTGACACAATAGGGATAGGATCTGAGGGAATGGCATGGAGCTGTGTCATGTGGATGTGATATTAGAAAAAGGTTCTGCCCCAAGAGAGTGGTTGAGCCCTAGAATAGGGCAGTGGTCATGGCTCTAAGCAGCCAGAGCTCAAGAAGTGTTTGGACAATACTCTCAGGCATGTGGTGGGATTGTTGGGGTTGTCCTGTGCAGGGCCAGGAGTTGGACTTGATGACCCCTGTGGACCCCTTCCAGTCCAGGATATTCTATGATTTCCAGTTCCATCACAGTGCTCAGCTGAAGAGCTCCTTCCATGGGCAGAGAGGGCCAGGGCCAAGAACAAGGATGATGCCCCATGGAGATGCTTCCCAGCAGTGTGTGGGGATTGTCCAGCAGCTCTGCTCCCAGGCAGGAGAAGTGGAGAACTGGCTTGCCAGAGCCCCAGTTGCTGCTTTTGCCCATGGTTCCTGCTGGGAAGGACCCAACTTGACAGTGAGGGCAAGAGGTGACACTCCAGGAGCATTCATATATGGTCTGCAACCTTCATCCAGATATGGCCTGCCAGATCCACTTGCCTTTATTTCTTGCTCCCACCCCTGCAGGCTGGACTTCAGGGCTGCAAACACTGGTGGAAGAAGGAGTGGCACAATTCAAATCTGTCCCCGCTTGCTCCATCAGGCCACGAGAAGCCATGAGCAGCTCCCATCATCCCTATTCATGCTCAGCTTATAGAGAGATTTGTTTCTCTTGCAATGTCAGGATATTCAGTCTGACCCACAGTCACTTCAGGCCCAGATGAACATGGCTAGTATTCAGCTGGATATGGAAAATATCCAACAGGCAGCATGAGGGAGCATCTGACACTCTAAGAACAGGGAGAAGCACTGGAGAAGTTGCCCAAGCCAGGAGGGGAGCTTCTCTCACACCACTCCTGCACTGTCATTACTAAACCCTGCTGGCTCAGACAACCTCTCCTGCACCCCCCTCCTCAGAAGGTGAGAAGCTGAGCAAGAGGGAGCATCTGCAGACATCATGCAGGATTGTGTCCATCCCCCGAGGCAGTGAGCCCCTGAGAGTCCCTTCTCAGACTCCCCTGAGGTAGGACTGAGCACTGAAGCCAAACAAGACCAAGCATCCTCACACAATGAAGTTCTGACAAGTCCAGGGCCACAGCCACCTCCCAACAACCTGCCTTCGTTTGCGAGTGCAAACAAGGTGGGGAAGCAGCAGGGCACCCCACAGCATTGCTGTGTTCACCAGAAAGAGACATTTCTGCTGCAAAGAGGTGCTGCCTTCCAGCCAGCACCCACCACCTGCCCCAGCCCAGCCAGTGCACTGCTCCTACGACAGCATCTCAGCCCAGCGGTTGCTCAGCAAGGGCCCCCAGTGTGCCTGACACAAGCCTCTTAAACAGCAGTGTCTCAGCACCATCAAGACACTCACTGCAGCTCCTCAAAATCCTCCCCTGCTGCTGCTGGAACCCACATATCAAATGTTATAAAGAAATCACAGTAAAGAAACCCAGCTATTGTGGTTACATGGTTATCACCCTGGCATTAAACAGGATCATGTGACACACAACCGATTTCAGGGACCTGTCTGCTCTAACATTACCTCCTTCAGGTGAGCCTCAATGAATTTCAAGTCCACTTTGTTTCTAGGTGACTAAATGGCTGGGCTTGCTGCTGTGCTGAAGGTCCCATGAACAGGCCCAGGGGAGCTGCAGCTCTGCAAAGGGCCTGGAGGGCTACCCAGAGAGAGGAGAGGGAACCCGGGCCAGCAGCCAGTCACACACACACACTCTCTGCCTGCTGCAGGACAGCTGGGGTGCCCTGCTGAGCTTCACCACAACAAACACCACTTCCTTTGCCATTCAGACCCAGCTGTGGGAGTCTGGGAGCTGCACTGGGACAATGGGCCCAGCACTGTGAGCTCCAGTGCTGCAGCACACTAACTCAGGTCAGTTCTCCAGGCCTCCTCCAGAGCTTCGAGGCCAAATGCTACCCTCTGCCTGGGGTCTGAGGGCTCACATGGACTTGGGCTGGGCTGGAGAATAGTTACACAGCATTCTCCAAGTGTGGAAAGAGCCTTGCTCACTCCACCAATGCCCAGCCATAGCAAGAGGTGCCACTTGGAACCCCTTTGCACTAACAAAAATCTCTGAGCTTGGAGAGACAGCCAGAGAACTGGGAGATCAGAGCTGGCACCTGGAGGGCAGCATGGGACTGTCCTGGTACTGCTCCATGCTGTAGCCCCACCCCAGCTGCCCAGGCTGCCTGCACCAATGTGGCTGGCAGTGGGAGGCACTCGTGCCTGCCTGTGCTATGGGGAATTCTGTGCATGAGAGGCAGTGACACCAGCCTGCTGAGCTCACAGGTGGGCCACTGCACTGACTCCTTCATCCCTTCTTCCCCTCTCATGCTGCTCCAACTGCTGCCCCTTAACCAGGCTTGGGAGTAGCTGGGAGCACAGACTGAGCAGCCTGAATATCAGGGAAACACAGACCACCATGTGGCTAAATAGTAGATCGGTGCTTTAGCCAGCACTTGTGGGCTAGTCTTCCCTTGCAGTAATTCTTGATGCCCAACACAAACCCCTTCAGGAGCCCAGCAGAAGGACACAGCTCCTGCCTGGAGACCACACCACCCAGTGTCCCATCAGCTGTTGGGCATGCAGACTGCAAACTGGATCTTACCTTTTCATTCTTGGCATCGGTATCGAGCTCTGCTATCTTGGCCCACTTCTGCCAGAAGTTGGGGTCATCTAAGGAAATGTCAGTTCTGTTTCCTGATGCTACGAAGCTGGCCTGAGAGTGAAAGAAGAGCGAACAGGGTGCAACTCACAATCCAGATGTGCCTTCTTCCACACAGAGATCCCTCCTCACGGCTGTCTGAGCTCACAGTCTCACTGCCATGGGCTGTTACACCCCACACTGATATATGCTAGAGTGGTCTTTGCCTAAGGCAGCTGAATCTCTCTGTTCTGCAGTCCTGCCAGACCCATTGTAAACAGAGCCTGGGCGATGCAAGATGAGGAGGGACAGAAGGCCCTTGGTGCCCCAGCAGACACCAGCCACAAGCATGGCACAGAGCTGGCTCCTTGGGCTCTCTTGGGGGGTTATGTCAGACCCCATGGCACACAGGTCTCCCTCCTGGGCACAGGAGAACAGGAGAGCTCGGCCTCCATGTAGACACGTCTCCACACACAGGCAGGAGATCAACCCAACACTCCAGCCCTGCATGCTCCCAGCATGTCCTCCTCCCCCACACCCCCAAGGGGAATCCCCCTTCCCTTCCAATGGAGCACAGCACACCTTGGCAAAAGTGGAGCCCTTCCCCTCAGACTGGATGGTGATGGTCTGTGTCCTGCGCTGGAGGATCTGATCGATGTCTTCCTCGCAGAACTTTGACCCTTCATCCTCCTCATCCATGAGTGCACCGTAGGCACCCTTCCGCAGCAGGTCCTCCACCTCCATCTTGGAGAGCTGCTGAACCTGCCCAAAACACAGGAGCATCACCAACCCGGCCAGCAACCCTGACCACTGCGCAGGAGGAGAAGGCTCTTCCCTCTGCTCCAGGAGAAGGGCAGAGAGGCCTCAAGCAAACCCAGATCTGCTGCTGCTACAGCAAAGAGGTCACTTCCAAATACTGCCTGAGGGACTGTCAGGAATTTCAGTCCATGCCACCACAGACACAGCATCACATGTCCCCCAACCCCGTGGCAGTGAAAGGATAGTCTGTCAGGCCAAACAGCAGCAGTGCATATGTGGGATTGGGCTCCCCAAAGACTGCCCAGTCTCTGTTCCAACCTGGCAGTGACTTGCAGTTGGAGGACAAGAGCTCTCCTGCAGCAGCTCCTGCCTGACCCTGGTCAGGCAGCCAACCTACCCCGTTGGTGCTGCCCTTGCGGTTGATGTCCTGCAGCACAGCCTTATCCAGGCCCAGCTTCAGGCTGGCTTTGTCAAACATCTCCCGCTCGTAGGAGTTCCTGGTGATGAGGCGATAGACCTTCACCGCCTTGCTCTGCCCGATCCGGTGGCAGCGAGCTTGAGCCTGGGAGTGCAGAGGGCACAGTGTCAGCACAGGGAGCCCAGCAGCATGGGAACCACATAGCTTGTGGCCCCCACACCAGAACCTACATGCAACCACCCAAGCCACAGTCCACCACAGCACCCTCATTCCATGCCTGTGGCAGACCTGACAGGGCTCTGGCACAGTCGGCATGGCTGTGGGGCAGGAATGGGTGATCCCAGCACCTCCAGGGCAAGGACACAGGTCTCAGGTTGGAGCCTTGGCTCCCTGCAGATGCGGGCACACAGCACTGCACCCACTCCAGCACCAGGTATGGACACAGTGTTGCCTGCTCTGTGGCCCATCTGTGCTTTCATGGCCACACTGTGATCTTGCCTGTGTCCTGTCCCCTCTGCCCGCACTCCTGCCGGCTCTCCTAGCACAGCATCCCGTGCCCAGCACAGCCACATGCTGCTGCCCTGCCCTGCCTGCGTGGCATGAGTGACAGGAGCCGTGCCACAGGCCCTCCCAGCAGCCCGGCCGTTACCTGCAGGTCATTCTGTGGGTTCCAGTCCGAGTCGAAGATGATGCAGGTGTCAGCAGCCGTCAGGTTGATGCCCAGCCCGCCTGCCCGCGTGCAGAGCAGGAAGACAAAGCGGTCCGAGTCGGGCTTGCAGAAGCGGTCGATGGCAGCCTGGCGCAGGTTCCCGCGCACCCGCCCATCGATGCGCTCGTAGGTGTACCTGCTCGAGAGGGGCACAGGAGAGAGCAGCGTCACGGCAGGGCCTGAACGGGCTGCAGCTTTCAAATCCCTTCCTGTTCCTTCCCCTGGGCTGTGTGTGGGCACACAGGCAGCTGGGACTTACTGGCAGAAGCTGTGCACAGGGGGAGGCTTAGGCCCCACCAGCCTGTGTGCACTGTGGTTGTTCCCAACAGTTGTGACTTATGATGGCAAAAGCAGCACAACCTCATGGTTTGCTCATGGGAACTGGGACCAAGGGCCCTATCTACTTCCACCTGATCACTCCGAGGATTGGTCCTGGACTACAGAGAATGGACAAGTCTGAGCTGTCTGGCTCTGGGGTCTCTGCACCCATGAGCAGTAGCCAGTAACTCAGATCCATTGGTACATGGGCATGGAATGGCCAAATCCCCACTCTGCACTGTTGCCCATCTATGTACAGTGCATGGAGGTAATGTGGAGGAGCCGTGGAGAATGCTGGAGCCTGTACTAACCGCCTCTGGATGAGATAGTCTTCCAGGATGTCCAGGCAGCGCACCATCTGTGAGAAGATGAGCACCTTGTGCCCACCCGCGATCAGCTTGGGAAGCAGCTTATCAATAAGCACCAGCTTCCCAGCTGCCTGGATCATTGCCTGCAGCTGGAAGTCTGGCGCCTCCGGGCTGTGTGTTTTACGGAAGTCTTCCAGGATCTTCTCCTCTGCCCCTGCCAGGTGAAAAGGGATGTGAGCTCTTGGTGAGGCTGGCAGTGCAGCTGTCCCCAGCCTCCCGCCCAGGGCAGCAGCAAGAGAGCGTGCAAGGAACAGAACCCATGCTGTCAGGGATAGGGAGGTTGGCCAGAGACCTCCAGCAGATCCTCTGCTCCTGTGACTAAACTTCAGGGCTTGCATCAGCTCTTGGCAGAATGAGTCAGGCTGTGATGTTGAAGACTGTCCCATGTCAGAACACCCCCAAACACAGTGAGCCCCACAAGATGCTGAGGTGTCCATCAGCAAGCAACTTTTGTAGGGAGCTGGGCTGCTTGGGAGGGCAGCAGGGCAGATCACTGCACCCTGTGCTGGGCTCACAGCCACAGCAGCAGCAGACAGCACAAAGGGCTGAGCTGGCTCCCAAGATGGGTGAGTTCTGCAAGCAGTGAGCAGTAAATGTTGCAAGGATACCTGTGTGTCCCCCCACACACCTCCAGTGCACAGCCCTCACCATTGATGAGGTAGGGGTGATTGCAGCACTTGCGCAGCTCCATCATGGTGTTGATGAGGTTGGGCATATTGTGCTGGTTGGCACCCTTGGAGAGGAAGGAGAAGTTTTTCTCCAGGATGGCCCGGTAGTATTTCTTCTGGATATTGGTTAGCTCCACCTCAATGATGGTCTCCTGTTTGGGTGCCAGATTCTTCTCTACATCATCCTTCAGCCGTCGCAGCATCATGGGCTTCAGGATAGACTGCAGTTTCTTCACCTGCAGAAAAACCAGTGACTCAGTGCCCTCCCTACACAGCAAACACATGGGGACAGTGGAGAAACCTGTGATGCTGGAGCCCCTCCCGGCTGCACACCCACTACAAGTGACCCTGGAGCAGCTGCTCAGCAGCCAGCCAGGACAAATTCCAGGCTGGCATCCTTGGGGCAGGTGCGTGAGTGACCAGTCCTGGGTCATGTACTACTTCTGCTGACAGCCTTGGGTGTCTGATGCAGAAGGAGAGATGAGAGGCTGGACAGCAGCTGAGATGGTGATTGCTTCATATGCCTGTGCCTGCTCCCTCAGAATGAGAATCTTTGTGCAATTCCTACATTCAAAGGGCAGTGTGACAGCCCAAGAGACTGAGCAGCTCCATGACCCACACTCAAGAAGAGCTTTGGAGGAAGGTTCTCCATGAGAACCTGACAAGGGCAACTGACACATGGACCTACTGACCTCCCCATTCCCCCTACGCTCCCGGAGGTCTCACGGACAGACCAGGTCGGGGAGAGGCAGGTGAGCTGTGCTGCCCAGGGATGCAAAGGCAGCAGGGAGCCAGGTGGGAACAGATTACTGCCTTGGTACAGGCTGGTCTCCTCTCCAAAGCAGCATCAGGAGTTCTGTCATAGCTTTGCTTCTCCCACCACGAGGTGTCCTATTCACTTCCATGAAGCACATGTTTGAGAGCATGCCTGGTTTGGTCATCACACGTCCCAGTGGCCTGTGCCAACATTCAGTAGCATCACTCTTTTAGGTACCTGCTCCTCTGTCTTCAGGTCTCCAAACTCCTCCAGGAAGGCTGTCTCTGAGGGGAACTGCTGTGGCTCCAGGAAATTTAAGAGGCTGAAGAGCTCCTCCACCGAGTTCTGCAGGGGAGTCCCTGTCAGCAGCACCTTGTGCTCCTGGGGACACACAGAAAACAGGTTGAGGGCTCAGACCCATTGGCTGGGTCCGAAGAGTCCTAAGAGTGCAATGATCCTGGTCTTCCAGCCTCAGAAGCATTCTGGGTGGCTTGGGAGAACACACACTCCCTGAAAAGCTTCCCCGGCCACGGTGACAGCCCTGATCAAGCCACTGCCATATAACATTGTCTTGTGGCTCCCAGGATGCTTCTCTGGACATGTCCCAGTCCAGCTCTGTGCAGCAACAACAAGCCAAAACCTAGATCTTGCACTGCCCCCAGGCTTCAGTCTTGGCACAGGACCTTCAGGCAAGGCTGTGCTTGCACCAGATGGGAACACTGGCAGAGCCCAAGCTTCTGCACAGCTGTGGGCAGGATGTCCCTCTTCAGGACTCAGGTAGAACAAGAGGAAACATGGCCCAGAGCCATGCCATACTGATGGGCACCAGGGACCTGCTGCTAGGGCCAGCCTGAGCAGGGCACTGTGGAATCAGCAGGGGCAGGTATGACTGTGCACTGGGAACAAGGGGGAGCATTTCTTAGAAGTTCATCATGTAGGTACATGTGCAATAAAACGAGATAGGGTCAATACAACCCCAGGGCTTGGGGGTGTGAGGACCAGCTGATCCCTCAAAACGCTCTCCCTCCCAGGCCTGACAATGTGGCTCAGCCTTCAGACACCATGGGCTGCTGGTCCTGGGTGCACCAGCTGCTTTGTCCCAGCACTGCCAGAGCCTTGGGCTCACTGCTCAGGCTAGTCCTTCTGCTCAGTCTAGTGCAGGGAATGTCCTCATGAGTCACCACCAATGAATGAAGGGCAATTGTAAGGTGGGAGGCTCCCACAGGACTTGACAAAGGAAGGTGATGGTTATGAAGTGGGATCAGAGGCAATCCTGCTTTGCTCCAGATTCACAACCCAGCTGGGACCTGCACAAGACATAAAGTCACTGGGAAACAGCAGGGTCTTTGGGAACTAGAGACACAAGACTAATCATTTTTGGAGGCCTGGCCCAGCTACACGTGAGCATGATTGAAGCTGGGTAGAGCTGGAAGATCCAATAGGCCTGATGACCCTTGGTCCAGCAAACAGCAGTGCTGCTTTTCCCAGGGCTGGAAAGGAGCTGGACATCCAAATTAATTTCTCAGAGCAGCTCATTGATCATTTTCTACCATGCACAGTCCTACACTCCTATCCCTGGCATGGACTGGTCCCACATTTTGCACAGCAGTATTAACCAGCTCCAATACCCCAGTCCTGCTCAGTGCAGGGCATGAGGCACACCATGGCCAGGGGTCCTCTGCAGGGCTGGCCAGCAACTGCCCTGGTGTGCTACAGCAGCCCACACTGTGCTGCAAGGCCAGGCATGGCTCTCCTAAAGAGCACAAACAGGTGGGAAGGCACAAAGGGACTTGGCCTGCTGTGGGCTAATATTCTACTTCAGCAAAAAGGAGTTTGTGATGGCTGCATGGCACCTTTGACCTGTCCATCATCAAAGGGCCCCCCATCACTGGCACAGCTTTAGTGACCTGGATGGCTTTCCCCTAGCCTGGCACGGGGCCTGAGCTGGTCACAGTGGTATCTGAACGCTCAGCATGGCCATCTCCAGCCCACCCTGCTCTGAGGTGAAACTGGGCATGCTGTGCTAACCAGTGCCATGAGCTTCAGCCCCTCCAGGAGTTTGCAGTTCCTGTTCTTCAGGCGATGTGCCTCATCAATGACCACGCAGCGCCACTGGATCTTCTTCAGTTCCGGGCAGTCAGCAAGGATCATCTCAAAGGTGGTGATAACCACCTGGAACTTGAAGATCCCAGGGAGAGGGTTACCCTAGGGAGACAGAAACCAGAGCTTGACTCCTGCAGGGTGGTAGGACACTGTCACACCTCCTGTCTGACAGTATCAGTATGAGCATCTGGCTCCAAGTTACAATTTTCCCAGAATAGTCTCTCTCAAGCATTGGGGAGGTTCCTGAAAGACTCCTTGCTGGCCACAGGCTGTGTGTCTCCAAACCAGACACTGCTCCAGGGCAGGCACATAGACCAGGACAAGAACAATGGCTGGGGCTCTGCTGCACCTTCCCCATTCTGCATGAGTTGGGCCTGTTCATTCACACACAGTGCACCCTGAGCCCAGGCCAGCAAAGAGTTCTTACAACATCAGCTTTCCCCCTCCAGATGAACAAGCTCCTCAGGCAGCTCAGTGGTTCCCAAGTGCAGGAGGCCAGGACTGGGAGCACTGTGTGTGTCACTCACCTGTGTGTCCCTGTACACCATCTCGTACTGCTGGATCATCTGCCGGCTGATCTGGCTGCCGTGGTACACGATGGCGTTCATCTCCGTCCAGGTGCGGAACTCCCTCTCCCAGTTCGTGATGGTGGAGAGAGGCGCGATGATGAGGAAGGGGCCATGGATGCCCATCAGGAATATCTCTGAGAGGAAGGTGATTGACTGGATTGTCTTCCCCAGTCCCATCTCATCAGCCAGGATGCAGTTCTTCCTGCAGAGATGGACAGGGTCAGGTGAACGTGGCTCTTGAGACCAGGAACTACCCTGTCGCCATCTCCTTGATGGCATGTCAGGCACATCACCCCTACCCACATCTCTCTGACCCTGCCGTGTGGAGGAGGGGGAGACATTGGTATAGTGGCCCAAAGCTGTCTGGGTAAGCCAGACCATCCAACTTCTTGCAAGATCATGGATTCAAAGTCAGCATGAAAGATGCCACAAGAGCCAGGGAAAGACGCATCTGATGGCCTGCTGCAGCTGAGAACATGCATATTCCTGCACTCCAGCCACACAATGGGTCACCAGTAGCCTGGCCAATACGAAAAATCAGGTGTATCTCAGACCCATAGCTGAGCCCTACTACCTCCAAGACTCATCAGCATTTACTAGGTGGAAACATTCTTAAAAGACCCAGTTGCAAAGCTAAAGCAAACCCAATTTTTCTGGCAGCTGCCTGCCAGCCCCAGCACTTCAAGGACTCAAAGGCTGGTCTGTCAGGCCCCTGTTTGTCCACTCTGCCCCCCAGTTCTGCTGTTCCCATGATAGCACACATCAGGGCATGCTGCCAGCAGGACTGCCCATGGGAACACAGGCCTCCAGCCCCTCCTCACCTGTTATACCAGTTAAAGAGCAGCCAGTTCATTCCTTCCAGCTGATACTCCCGCAGCTGGTTGCTGTTCTTGTACTCCCGGGACTTCTCCAGTTTCTGCCAGGAGTCAGACGCTGGGCGCTCCTAGGAGGGAAGAGCAAGATCCATGGGAGAGGTCAAGCTCAGGGAGGCCAGATCCTGCTGTTGGGGCTGTGCATCAGGACAATGCTTCAGAGCAGTCACTGACAGCTGAGTCACAGCAAGGTCTTTGCCTCCAGAGCCCACCCTCAGACCTTGACAACTAACCCACCCTGAGGGGAGGATACAGGGCCTGCACTGCAGCACCAGGGACACGGCCAGCACTGCTGGGCCATGGCAAGACACAGCCAGTCCCTGTGCCCAGGGCAGCGAGCTGCCAGCCGGGTACGTTACCTCTGGGTACGTTACCATGTGCTTGATTTCGGGAGGGATTTGGAGGGCTTCAAACTCTTTAATCTTCCCTGGGTCAACATCCTCCTCCAGCTCCCAGGTACTCTCCTCGTAGGGCAACGAACACCACTTCACCAGGTAGTGAGTCACCTCCTGCAGCATGGAGACACAGGCTCAGAGACAGGGAGGGTCAGCAGCCCTCCACCTACCCTGTGCCAAGGGTCCTCGGGAACAGGGACTGCACAAGGAAAGGCTGGGAAAGCTCAGGGTGCTTTGAGATGACCCACAATGCACACTGTGGGACTGGGTCTCCTGCCAAGTCTCCCTTCCTCTCTCCCTCCATGGGGCACACAAGTGATGCAGCCACTCACCTCCCCGGTGTCTGGGTCCTTTGTGTGAGCCACCTCCAGAATCCGATCTACCTCCACGTAGTCTGGGTTGAACAAATCCTCATCAGGCTGTGAGAGGAAAACAGTAAAAAAGAACGTAGGTTCAGGGTGATTCCAGGGTTAAACAGATGGTGGGCACGAGTAAACAGCTGCAGGGCATCTGTCCCCAGGATGCTGCTAGCTGTGTGCAGCACACCAAGCACCCTGGATGCAGGTACAAACATCTGTCTCTGGGCAGGGAGCCCCACAGAAGGCAAAGCTCTTCCTTTAGAGCAGTCACAGGCTCTGTGCTGCCCTTGCTGTTGGGCAGGAATGTCCTCTCCAGCCTGTCTAGCCCCAAGGTACAAGCCCTGAGCTGTCTGCTCCAGCTGACATGCAGCATCCAGAGCTGTGACTGCCACAGCACAGAGCCATACATAGAACCCCACTCCTGCAAGGGGTGACCCCTTGGTCTCTGACTCTGCCTCCCTTCTCGCTCCACGTAGCAGTAGTCCTTGGACAGACATATGGCCTAGCACTTGGGAAGGAGCAAAAACAGGTTTCTATGCTCACAGCTCCCCAAGCTCAGTTAGCCACAGAAAAAGAGCATGTGTTCCTTGATGAATTGTCAGTGGTACAGTGCATTCCAACACATGCTTTTTCACTGCATCCTGAGAAAGACCACAAACAGACTCAAGAGTGAGAAATTTGACACACGCCCCCAGCTTTCCAGCTACAATGGAGAAATTTTCATAGCCTACTGGCCTGATTTATGCTTGTCAGGGGCAGTTTGAGGAGATCCAACAACTATCTCCAGTGCAGCAAGATAAATTATAGAACACCTTTCATACTAAGCAAGATTAATCTGCTTATAGAGCAGAGCAGGCAGGAGCAGCTCCAAGCCCAGATATTTATAGCTCCCTCTCTCCATAGCACCTCTGCTCCACCACAGAAGCACCCCCAGCCCCACATGCTGCCCTCCCTCCCAACACTTCCAGAGCTGGCAATGCCTGGCAAGTGACACTTGTCATCCTGTTTGTAATACGTCCAGTGACACCACAGATGTCCAGGGCACTGCCACAGACCCTCAGCTTCACAGCCCTAGTGCCTTTGGCCCTGGAGCTGGTCTGGCCTGAGCAGAGAGGTGTCAGGGGCAGTGCTCAGCCCCTGGGCTGCTCAGCCACTACAGTGGACTCAGGGTTGGGCACCACAGCTCACTGAGCTCTACTCTCACCTCTGTAAAAATATGTTTCATCTGAGCCTGCTTGTTCCGGAAGCGCTTTATCTTCTGGGAGATCCTCGGGTCCTTCTCCAGCTCCTCCAGAGTTGCCCACTTACAGTGGAGATAGGAGCTGCAATAGAAGAAAAAAATCAACAAAATGTGCCCAAAAGGCCTTTGATGCCAATCCCATCCACGACACAGAGCAGCAGGGATCTCCCAGTGATCCAGAGAACACCCAGCCCATGCCTATGGAACCCTAAACTGGGGAAAACTGGGGCCCAGGACCAGGCCAAGACCAAACACTGAAGCTGCAGTGGCTTTCCTGCTTCCCACCACCATGGCTGGCTCAGGAGGACAGTGGCTGGAAAACAGGGATGCTGGGGCTGCAGTTGAGGATGGGATGGAGGTGGGAGCACACAGTCCTTGCTCCTGCGTGCACAGGGCCCATGACACAAAGCACTACAATACCACACGTACAAGTTCCTGTACTTGACGTAGAATTCCTCTGTCTCAAATGCCAGGCCTCCAGGATGAGCCTGAAACCAAGGAGAGTCAGCAACAGTCAGAGCCTGTGTAGAAACTGGGGAGGCATGCTCTGTGACCTGGGTGCAGGCAGTCAGCCCCTCCCTGGCCACAGGCTAGAAGGACTGAGTCCCAGGGATGGCGAGGACAGACAGGCACTTGTGCTGCTGCACTGGAGGTGCAACAGCCCTTGGGAACATGGTGTGAGACCACCCTTGACCATGGGGGACTCAAACACCTCCTGGGCATCAGACTGACTCCTCTCCAGAGGCTTTCTGGTATCCAGGACAGGAGAAGCACCACATTGATCCACAGCCCAGAAAGATGGGCACGCCCCAGCATTCCACCATGGGAGCAAGAGCAAGGAGCAGAATGTCAGTTCCTTGCTCATGACATCTCATGTCCCTGCTGCACAGGGCAGCCAGGTCCCATCTCTCCTCTGCCCAGGGACCTCCAGCCCCACTGACATCTTTGCTACTCACCTCCTTCTGCACCATCCTGGAGGCAAGGATCTTCTCAATGATATTGGCGTCATCCTCAGGAGGCTCCTGGGGACAGGAGAGGAGAGCTGTTTTCCCAGTTCATCACATGCCCCTGGCACTCTCCCAGCGAAGACCAGCTACTTGTTCCTCTCCCAGTCCACCAGCTGGGCAGACAGAGCTGGCACTGGGAGCTGGGAGTGCCATGCTTGGGGAGCCCTTACTGGGTGCAAGGTTGTAAGTGCTGCCAGCCCAGCAGCACCCTCTGTCCATCCTCCCTGGGAAAGCCGGGCCACAGCACTGTTGGGTGTCCTGTGTGGGTCCTTCCAGCTACACCAGGGCAGCTGGACAGGCTGGCAAGTCTCCCAGAAAAGAGGAAGGAGCTTGGGCACTTCTGCCCTGAGACTCAAGGAAGGAAGAACATGTGCATTTCTGCTCCCAGGCATCCTCCATGACAGATCTTGGACATGGCTCAGCATTTATACAGCTCCATAGTTCTGTATGGCCCCGAGGACCCCAGGAGAGCAGGGTGCTGCCACCTGCCTATGGCCTCAGGACACGGGCAACAGCATCTCAGCCTACCACTGATCATGCAGTTCTTCCTGGCAGGCTCAAAGGGCTGCCTACTTCCCTCTGCAGGCTTCGACTCTGCCCTGAGGGCATCATCCCCTGAGGCTGCAGGTATCCTCTGCTCACACCCCCGGGCTCTCAGCACAGCCCCTCTCTCTGAGCACACAGGCTTTGCTGGAGGTGGCACTAATGCTGCCAGCTCTGATAGCAGGGCGGGGAAAACTCTCCTGGCTCTGTCTGTGCCAGGATCAGCCCCATCAAATGCCAAGGGACAAGAGAGCTGGGCTTGTGCCTGTCTGTGCTGCAGAGCAGAGGTACGGGAAGATTCAGGGGAGAGGACAGACACCAAAACATGAAGCTTGCTTGAGCGTTAGAAATATCAGTTTTGCCCTGTCTGGGAGATGGTACAGCAGCAAGAGGAACACAGTGCAGAGCAGAAAGGAGAAGGACTCTTCAGATGGAGGCAGAATCTGGTCCAAGGCAAAGCAGCCCTGAGTTGTAGCTTTGCAGACTAGAACGTCTCTCAAAAAAAGTCACGGGGCATGCTGGAGAGGGACAGACACACCAGGCATCCCACACCACTCACCTGAAAGTGGCTGGGAAAGCCAAGGCTATGCACAGGGCCACAGCAACCCTTCCATCCTCAGCCCTCGGCCAACTGCTGCCTTGGCACTACCCTTGTGTGCAGGGCAAGATGCTGGACCCAGCACCACAACACACTGAGCAGGGGAGAAGCAGGTCTGCCTGGACCCCTTAGCAGTGCCCGTTCCCCTGTGCCCCGGCATCCACCCTGGCACTGCTGGGCTCTGCTTGACCCTGCCTGGCACAAAGGGTTTGGGTGAACATGGCCAGGGGAACATGGCAGCTGCTTTCAGTGCCCTGGAGCTCAGAGCTCCCACACTAATCCACAGCCATTATACTGGCCTATGGCTCACTGCTGGCTGCCTGAAGGAGCCCTGCACTGCCCCAGAGAGCTGCTGAGGCTCTGTGCTGTGGCTAGGATCCAGGGGGAAAGCTGCAAGTCCAGGCCATTGGGAGAGCAGCCCCACTGTCGCAGCACTCCTGTCCTGCCCTGCCAGGTCAGTTCTGACCCTGGGAGCAGACATGGGTAGGCCCAAGCTGGGCAGGCTGTCTGGGCCCCAGAGCAGCCACCCAGCATGGCTGTCATTGGACAACAGCCTTAATAACTCACATGGAGCAGGACAATCTGATGTGGAAGTTCAGAACTGAGAGAACAGGGTGGCAGCTCATACCTATCTGCTGCGTGAAAAGTCTCACTTGGAAAGATGACTGCCTGGAGCTGAGCTGGGACACGGCACCAAGCAGAGCTGAAGCAGCACTGGCAGCATCTCCCATGAGTGTGCAGCAGCCCCAGGCCAGGCAGGGATCATCAGGTTAGGGCTTATCTATTGGCTGAACAACAGAGCTGACAAATACCCACTAAAGCTTTGGGGAGAGGGGACTAGAGAGGGTTACAGGAACACTATGAAAGCAACTAGTAACCGTTATTAATATCTGGCAGCTTTGTTAGCAATCAGAGATGGAATGAGCTGCAGGATCCAACACACAGACACAGACAGGCAGGATGGAGCTTCCAGCACCCACCAGGAGCCAGCACTGAACTACCAGGAATAGGTGGCAGGACAGCAAGGCCCAAACTGCAGTAGCACCTGCTGGCCCCTGCCATGCCGCTCATATCCCTGCCACGCCACCCAGATCCCTGNCGCTGCCCATATCCCTGCCACACCACACAGATCCCTGCCACGCTGCCCGTATCCCTGCCACACCACCCAGATTCCTGCCATGCCACCCAGATCCCTGCCCCGCTGCTCAGATCCCTGCCAGATCACCCAGATCCCTGCCACACCGCTCAGATCCCTGCCATGCTGCCCAGATCCCTGCCAGATCACCCACATCCCTGCCACACCGCTCAGATCCCTGCCACACCACCCATATCCCTGCCACACTGCCCAGATCCCTGCCATGCTGCCCAGATCCCTGCCATGCTGCCCAGATCCCTACCATGCCACCCATATCCCTGCCACACCACCCAGATCCCTGCCACACCACCCAGATCCCTGCCATGCTGCCCAGATCCTGCCTGGCAGGCCAGCTGAGCTGGCAAGTGTCAGGCTGGCATTGCTTTGCTCCGAGGCACTGATGGAGAGCAGGGAGGGCAGAAAATGACGAGCTGGTGCCTACAAAGCCCTCAGTTGGCAGACACAAAATAATATACTAATCACAGACAGGAGCTACAGAGATCAGAGCCAAAGGTGGGCATAGGCAGTGGCTGAGTCACTTCTTCAGGAACATGTCCACCTATGTGACATGTTCCAGAGGTCCCAGTCTCCTAGGAAGAGAGTGACAGTTGGACCCACACTCTTGCCCATCCTACAGTTCCTGCAATGCCAGTCTGCACCCTTCCAGACAGGTACACTTCCACCCCATCCTTGAGCTGGGACCCCCACTTCTTCAAAGCTCAGCACTGACACCCTCGGGACACGCTGTGTGAGGCGGATCCCACCCCCTCCCATCCCACACCCAGCACTACCTCTGCCTGCCACGCCAGAGTAGAGGCAGAGAGCGCGGAGGTTCGCCCAGCTCCCAGCACAGCGATTGTCTCGCCATCATCATCCACAACCTTGAAATCCAGGTCCTCATTGTACTTCCTCCTCTTCACCTGCCGTCCCGAGCGTCGTTTCTGTGTAGGGGATGAAAAAGGCAGTGCCAGGGAACACAAGCAAACCAAGTATCTCCTCCTTGCTTGAGAGGCAGAGAGAAAGCCCCAGGGCTGCTAGATGTCCAGGCCATCCCCTGCCCCACTGGGATGGAGGTGATGGGAAGAACTGGCACTCTTTAGTAGATAACTCCCCACTTTGGTGCTGAGGTCTCCATCCTGACCCACACAGCCCCACCAAGATGTGGGGCAGGGGAGTCCTGCAGAGACGCAGAGCATGCAGCTTCCCACATTGCAGGGCCAACCTGCCTCCTTGTGCTGTGCCAGCAAAGGGGAGCTGCCCAGAGTCATGGTGGAGAGAGACACTCAAGGGACATGCACCCAACCCAGTGCCACTTCAGACAGATAGAACCTGGCCCTGGAGCTACAGTGCTGAACTCTGGTCACTATGCCCAGGGGCCCAATTCTTCTCCCACTCAGAGGCAGCTGGGATTTCCCCTGGCAGCCAGCTGAGGGCTTTGGACATACCTGACTGTCAGCTGACTCTGCAGACTCCTCAGGGCTCTGTACAGATGGGCTCAGGAGATCCTGATCCAAATCCAGACTGTTCACTGGTATCTCATTTTTCCTCTTCCCTTTCTTCTTCTTCTCCACAGGGGTGTCCTTGCTGCCAAGGCAGACTGATAGTTAGATCTTGTCCTAGGGATCCCAGGAGAGAGCCAGCAAGCACTCACACAGGGCTCTGCTCCCCACTGGATCACCCAGGGGCACCTCAAGGTTCCTGTGGTCTCCCTCAGCACTGGGGATCCCTAGTTTGTGATGCTCATTTGATCACCACCAACTGTTTCTCCATCCAGTTCCAGTACTGGGATGGAAGGGTCCACCTGCCCTGCCTGGGGGCTCCCACTAGCCAGGGGAACAGCCCCACAGAGGCTGTAGAGTTGGGGGGTCCAGCGCAGGCACAAAGAGGACCTCCCCACCACTGAACCCAGCAAGCCAGGGCATCAAGGTGCCTGCTCCAATCACAGCACTCCTAATTATGTCCTGTGCTGACAGAAGTCAGAAATAATGTTCATCAGCTCCAGGGGCACCCCAGAGACAAACCTTCTAGGCCAGTCTGAGGAGCACTGGCCACACTGCTGGCCACATCCTCTGCATGCTAGAGAGCCCTGCCAGACCCCAGTAAATCTTTGCACCAGTGCTGAGGCACTAGGTGCTCCAGCTCATGATTTGTCTTCCTGAGCCATAGCACTGAGTCCCCCTCACAAGACAGCAGCTTAGCAGACACTGAACTGTGCCTTTGGCTGGAGGAAGGTAAGCTCTGTGATGGCCATGAACACAAAAGGATGTAGGTCCAACTCCCATAGCTGCAATGGCCCATTATGGCACATGGTCATAGAGGGGATTTGGGCTCTGTTCCTGTGAACCCCACCACCTTCCTGAAAAACATGCAAGGACAAGCCCAGCCCCATGACATGTTCTCAGGGTAAGGGCCACCTGCAGCCTTGTGGCACCCGGCACAACCTGCCTGTACAATGGGACCAGGACACAATAGGGTAACAAACAACAGCTCCTAGCATGCCTGTCCATCCTTTATCCTCTGCAAGGAACACAGTTAAGGGAAAGACTCCAAAGCACTGGTGCCTATTCTAGGGCTGAGCAAAACCCACTTCCTCACCTCCAAACCCTCCACCCATCTCCTCCACATCCCAGACCTGCACAGTATCAGAAGAATGGTTAGTTTCAAAGCTTTGTCAAGGTTTTAGCTCCATTTAATGAGAAAAATCAGTGCTTGCCTGGGACTGGAAAAAAATAAAGGTAAAAATGCCCTGGCCATGCATTCACGCTTCAATTAGAGGCCCTGAAAATGCTGTGTGAGCACTGCTTCCACTGAGCAATAACTCCCAAGATATTGATTTGTAAGTCACAATTAACAACTGCTTCATTCATGAACCAGTTGTTGACTATGATTAGAAATAATTTAGAAGAAATTATGCTACCATTATCTGCCACTTAGAGGACTCCCAGCAATCATTCTGTGTGCACGGAGTACTGACCCTGCCTGCCACTCTCCTCTCCCCTTCCTGCACTGCCAGAGACCCCCAGACACGTCCCCAGTTGCATCCTGGGCAGGAGACACAGGGGCACACAAAGCTCTGCTCCCTGCAGAGCTTCTACCTGACACTCCCACAGCTGGGTTTGCTGGTGGCTGACCCAGAGGCTGAAGCAAGTTTGAGAAGAGGCTCAAATAGAGGCTGCAGAGGTGGGGAAGGTGCAAGGAGGACCCATGGGCTGGACTTTCCAAGCATCAGTACTAGGTCCTCCAAGAAGGTGCAAGTGAGTGGGAGGAAGCAGCAAAGGCTCAGGCTCCACTGGGCTAGAGCATCAGGAATATACAGAGCTGTGTGGAACTCCCAGACTCCCATACAGTTTCTTCTAGCTGCATGATGTGTTACAGTTATATTAAATGGTCTGTTTTGCATGAAGTGGACTCTTCACCAGTGCTCTGCTAGTGTTCAGCACAGCAGTGGATCACCTTCAGCTCCTCCTGGTACACCCAGCCCCTGCTGTGCCTGGGTAGGAAGGCCAGGGTTTCCCACTCTGTAGCTGGGGTTACCCCTCCACGATGCCATCTCTAGCAGGGTGACCTGTCCACCAGCCATCCATGGCAGGTCACACAGTCATGGGCTGCCCTGTGATTCTCAGTGCCCTGTGAAGGTACTGCTGGCAGCCAAAGGGCCTACCAGGGTGGCCACAAGCTCCTACTAGAGCCATGAATACCTCCAGGAGCACAAGCCTCCATGGTCTCCTCTTTCCCATGTTTCCCCTGCTTTGGTCTGGTCCCTCAGTTACTGCTGCAGGGGCAGATGTCTGTGAACTGTGAGCAGAGGTGTCATTAGGAAAAGCTGCTAGCTGCATCCCTCATCCCAGGACCCTCCTTGGGATCCAGTGCTGCATTTACATGGGCTTCACCCTTCCCTTTCTTGCCTGCAGCCCCCCCTCTCCTTCCCTCTCCAACTTCATCTTCCTGCTGCAGCTCTCTTTGGGGCCTGGAAGAGCCCCTTCCTCACCCTCAGGGCATTTGATCCATCCATCCCCCATCTGCTCACCAGCCCAGGACAAGAAACCTGTGCAGAGCCCCAGGCTCAAGGAAGACCAGAAGTGACAGCACTGCATGGCTCAGGGACCCGCTGGGGACATGGCACCTGGCTCTCACTCTGCTAAGCTACTCACATCTCCTCCTGTCCACCAGCAGCCCACACCAATGGCACTAAAGGGCACCCTGGTGTCAGCTGTGCAGCCCTGGCCTCTCCAGGATGCAGCTGCCAGTGAGCTCTGAAGAAGCAGGGCTGTAGAAGACCCAGGGCTCAGTCCTCAGCCTGCACACATGACCTGTGGGCAGCCACAGTGGGAGGGAGGTGGGAAGATCCCATAGACCCTGGGAAGTTCATTCAGGTGACCATTTTCAGGGAAGTTCCCTCAAGAAGATGTTTTCTAACAAAGAAAGATTTTGATGAAAAATTCCCAGCTGGCTCCTATACCAATTGCATTTACAATGCAAATATGGATTATTTACAGTAAACAAGGAGGGCCCAACTCCAACTGATAGGCCTGCTTTGTACAGGACTCTCCAAAACCACTTACTCTCACCAGTACACAACAGTACACCAAATGACATTGGTGCTGTTGAGACCTGCTCTGCTATCTGCACACATCCCCAGTGAAAAAGAAATCAGAGATTCTGGTCAATCAGCCTGTTAATTAAAAGAACGAGGAATTACTGGAGGTGGTGGCGCTGGGCTGTGCAGCACGAGTCCTCAGGCCTCCCCCTGCTGCTGGCCTTGGTTGCCAGCACAGCTCCAGCACAGCTCCACAGCTGCAAGGAGGGGCAGGTCCTGCCACCCAGGAGAGGGAGACAGGATGGGATGTGCGCCACCATCCTCCCAAACCTGAGCTGAGGGAAGGCACACTGCCAGCCCCTGGGTGTATGGGGACTCTCACTTGCAGAGAGTCCAGGGTCAGGTTTTCTCTCTCACATACACTCTGCCCCAGCCCCAAGACAGGTATGACAGGACCTCTGCCACACAGCACTTTGTTGTCCTGGTGGGACACCACCCTAAGGTCCCTTTTGCCCCAGGACACTTGGCATAATGGCCAGACCAAGGAGAGGCCAAGATTCTTGGTGCTCTAACAGACCTGGGGTCTCGCAGGGCCTCATCCCCAAGAGGACACCCGCCTCCCCCGTGTGTGCATGGCCAGAGAGCTCACCCTGACCTCCCAACCAGCACGTGCACCCTTCAGCACCGTCAGCCTGCACACCCAGAGCCGCTCCCTGGGCTGCAGCTCCTGCGAGCCCACAGCCCTGTCCACACCAGGCACACAGACAGGGCCACACCACCACCCACCTGCTCTTCTTGGGTCTTGCTCTGGAGGCAGGCTCAGCGCCACTCTTCTTGTCTTTAGGCTCCTTCGGGGCTTTGGGTTCACGAGGTTTCCGGGGCTTCTTGGCCACCTCCCTCTGCTTCGGCTCCTTCGACTTCTTGGACTCCTTTGTCTTTTTAGGTTCTTTTGGTTCTTTAGGCTCTCTCCTCCTCTTTGGTTTCATCTCCACAGCTGCTTTTTCNCACTGGGCTCCTCCTTTGGGCACTGGCACTGGCTGCCCGTGTTCGTGGCCATCACTGTCACCTGGGGGGGCACCTCGTCCTGCTCCTCACTGCTTGCAAAGGTGTCCTGTGCCTTGCACTCCCAGGCGGACGACATTGGGGAGAGGCTCAGCGCTTTTAAGCTCGGTGGCTGCAGAGAGAACAGAAAGGCAGCGAGTGAAGCAGTGCCACAGTGGGAAACAGCAGGTGCTCTACGTGGAACTGCAGCCCCATGAGGCTCCCATCACCCAGGGCAGGGTGGCAGAGTCCCTCTATGGCTAAGGGCCACCATGAGCAGACACAGCTCAGCGGGGAGGGTGTCCCTTCCCTGCCCAAGGGAGGCTGACAGGCAGAGGCCTTTCAGCCTCCACACCAGGTCCCGAATGGAGGCAGCTGGCCCCAGTGTGTGCCCCAAACACTGTCTGCCTTTGATGGAACACTCCAAACACCACCCTGCTGGGACCAGAGCAACCCATATGCCCAGGCCACCTCCTGCCTGTTGCCCAGATACAGGGATTGTCCTGGCAGGGCAAGGAGAGGGAATTAAGGATGCCTTGCAGCCTGCAACACCAAGAAGTGGGCACCAGTTCCATATGGGGCAGAGTTTGGGGCAAAAGAGGATTAGACCAGCACTGTTCCCAGAAGCTGCTGGCTGCTGGGGCTCTCTCCAGCCCAGGAGAACACAGCTGCCTTTTCTGCTACAGCTTCACTTCCTGGAAACTTTCCAGCACTGAACACTGAAAAGAATTCAGCTGCCTCCCTGGCATGCTTGGCCGCAGTAAGCATGGCCAGACAGGAGCATTCAAGAGCCCAGCTGTGCTCAAGTAGCAGCAGAACTGCTTGTGGTAAAGGCCCAGGCTCATGAGCAGAGACCTTGACTCCTCGAGAGCAGCTCCCAGGCCAGGGGGCTGGCAGGAGACAGTATGAGGAATGGAGCTGTGGGTGACACTTCACAGTGGGAACATGAAACATCCCTTACAACAGCTACCAGGGTGGGACAGAGCAAGAGATGTACAAAGAACCAGGCAGTAACACAGCTGTGTGCAGCAGGGATGGGGAGAGGAACATGTCAAGCTCAGCTTCAGCTGCTCAACCAGTCAGTTCCCATTCCCAGTGCCTTCCTGGCAAAGGAAGCACCTCAATCAGGCCACTGCACGCTCTCCTCCCTGCCTGTGATCAGGGGCCACTGGAGAGCAGCTGAGGCCACGGCCAGCACCGATCCTGTGCATCCCTGCTGGGAGCCCAGCACCACCAGGTGCCCAGGCAGGTCTCTGCCTGCTGCTCTGGCAGCACACGCTTTGAGCTGCTCCTCCAACCCACCCAGTGGCAGAGCAGACCCCACAGCCCTTGCAGATGACAAACTTCTCTCCCACAACCACCTGATTAGCTCCTCCTTTTAATGCACGGCTCAGCCATGACCAGAGGGAAGCAACAGCCACCGCTGGGCTGGAGAGTCACACCAGACCAAGCCCAGCAGTGTGGCAAGGGCTGGAAAGCTGGTCCTGTGGTGGCTGGTGGCTGTTCCATGAGACAAGATGTCCTGCCAGCCTGGAGGTGGCATCTCCTCATAGGGAAGTTGTGAGGCAGCTGGTGAGTGGGCCAGGAGGCACTGGGCAGCACTATGCCTGTGGGACAGGGGCAGTGCTCACACCAGCACTCCCCAACCACGGCTGCCCCAGCCCAGGGGTGCTGGTTCCTTCACAAGCCACTTCCCTGGTGATGAGGTGCCAGTGCCTCTGGCAGCAACGTCCTGGCCTTGCAGAACCCCAGCACCATCCAGTTCCTCAGATACCTCAGTGTGTGGGAGAGAATGTAAACCTTTACATCCCACAGGCTGAGGGCTGGAGCCCATCCAGGGTGGTCTAGACACAGGGCACTTTATACACTTGCGTTTCTGACCTGGATTAGATAAAAGCATTAAATGAAATGGGCTTCAAGGTGGAAAGGCCCCTGTGGCCACTTGTGAGTGGGGCTGCAGGCTTGGCTGGCATCAGTCAGCACCCCTGCCTTGCCTGCATTTGCCTCCAGCACTCTGCCCTGGCCCTGCTGTCGTTGGCAGCCTGGGATGGGGGACACCAGCCATCCCACCACATGGACCACCCATCAAAGGGCACCAAAGCAATTAATGGGAATTTATGAGAAAATCAGCACTAATGATGCTGCCTCTGAGCCCAGTGGCTGTGCAATAAGATCAGTCTCAGCCCCGCATTCCTCACATCTCACAAGCTGGGGATCATCTGGAGCAATTTAGAATCATAGAACTGCTGGGTTGGAAGGGACGTTACAGATCATCTAATTACAACCTCCTTCCATGTACAGGGACACCTTTCACCAGACCAGGTTGCTCAGAGCCCAGTTCAACCTGGACTTGAACACCTCCAGGCACGGGGCAGCCACAACTTCTCTAGGCAACACATTCTAGTGTCTCACCACTCTCACAGTGAAGGACATCCTGCTAATAGCTAATCTAAACCTGTATTCTCTTAGTTTGAATCCATTCCTCCTTGTCCTGCCACTACATGGCCTTGTAAAAAGTCCCTCTCCACCTCTCAAGTAAGCCCTGTTCAGGTACTGGAAGGCTGCAACTATGTCACCCTGAAGCCTCCTATTTTCTAGTCTGAAAAAACCCAGTTCTCTCAGCCTTTCCTCATAGGAGAGGTGCTCCATCCCTATAATCAACTTAGTAGCCTCCTCTGGACTTGCTCCAACAGCTCCATGTCTTTCCTGTGCTAAGGATCCCAGAGCTGGAGGCAGCACTGTGGGTTGGGTCTCACCAGAGCACAATGGAGCAGCAGAATCACCTCCCTCATGCTGCCTTTGATGAAGCCCAGGACATGGCTGGATTCCAGGATGCCAGTTCACATGGCTGCGGCATGTCCTCTCATACACTGGCACCCCCAAATCCTTCTTGGCAGGGTGGCTTTTGATCTGTTCATCTCCCAGCCTTGACTGACACAGGGGGTTGCCCTGACCCAGGCTTCCTTAAAGATCTGCCAGCTACATTCACTCCCTTGCCCCAGCAGGCAGTCTCCCAGGGGATCCCACTGACAACCTCCCTGGAGAGTTGGCAGTCTGCTTTCCTAAAGCTCAGTGTCAGTGCCTTGCCCTGGGATCCCTGTGGGCATCAGGCCTGCTGTGTCTCAGGAGCAGTGCTGCTCCCAGTCACAGTGCTCCCCTCCAGCTGGAGCAGCCAGAAGCCCCTGGCACAGACTCTGCCATGAGCAGACCATCAAACACCAGCCTGTGGGACCAGGCTCATGCCCAGGGCTCCCATGGGCAGAAGACACACAGAGGGACAGGGAGACCAGGCTGCTTCCCAACAACTGCAGGCAAGGTGTTACCAGCCCAGAAACCCTATTGCTCCCAAGGCTTCCTGGTTTGTCTCAAGGGAAATAAGCTCTGTGTCATGCTCTTGAAGTCCACAGCAAGCTCTGGCCATCTACATAGGACTGTGGTGCCAAGTATAGTCTGCAGTGAGAGCCTGGCTCACTGCCACAAGCCAGGCAACGGGCTTTTTCTACTTCCCCTTGATGAGGTTCAGTTTATCCTGGCTTCTTGTCAACAGGAAAGGCCTAAGAAAGCAGTGCCAGCCTTATCTGTGCCCCTGTGTGGCTCCAGAGCAGCCTCGCTGCCTGCCTGCAGCAGTGTGGCTGGTTCTTTTTGGCAGGCAGGAACTCACTGTGCCCACACTGCTGCCCCTGTGCCACAGGGAACACCAGCTCTGCTTCCACAGGGCGAGAGGCTGAGGGGCTGGTGTCACACTGTCACACTGTCACACTGCAGCAGCAGCCTCAGGCTGAGTGGCCCGAGACACATCTCCATGAGCCAGGCTGCCCCTGGCTGTGACTGGGCTACCAGCCACCCTGTCTGCAGCAATGGCCAACAGTGACATACTATCACACTCAGTCCCCTTTCACAGGAGAGCAAGACGTAACAGTTGCAGAAGCCTAAACCTGGCAAACTGTAGCCCTAGAATGCTTGCTACAGCTGGTGGGCAAGGCAGGCTGCCCTGAGCTGCTCTGAACCAGGCCCGTGCTCTGACCCTGAGGGGTAGGAGTGGGGCAGGGCAGGCAGCACCTCTGTGCCCCATCTCAGAAGCTCCAGCAACAAGCTGCATCCAGAGCATGATGAACCCACCTGTAAGCCTGCGCATCAAAGCACTGACAGGTATTCAGTACTACAAACTCAAAAGGTATGTGGAAAACCCACTAATTTTGCTTAAATCTTGCTGCTCTCCTTAGTGGCTTCTGCTTCTCAGTATATGAGACAGAGTGGATATGTCATCCACTCTGTCCAATTCAGTTCTGTTGTCCTGCCTCTGCAAAGCTCTCTTGGCCCAGATACGGTACAGGTAACAAGTCATCCTCTCCTTGCAGGCGGGTTGGGCCAGCTCTCAGAACACCTGCCTTATCTTGTTCTTCACCTTTTCCAACCCCACGGGCTATGGGGTGGCAGTAGGAAGCATGTAGCATCACAGGTACCACTGAGCAGTAGGAGGGTTTCTGCTCTGTTCCTTCTCCCTTTACAAACCACTGAATGCACCCCTGGAACAACCTGTAGGCAGATGCCAAACTCTCCTGCCAGCATTTTACGGCCTCCTCCAGGAGCAGGGACAGCCCCCGGTGATGACGTGTGCATGGCTGGTTCCCCCACATACTTTACTGGGCACATCTTGAGACTTTTCTCAACTCTTCAGCCTCCATTTCCATTCCAGCATCTCAGATGCCTGCAGGAATCAGCCAGCACCTTTGTTCCCAGATCCACACTGTGAAAGCAGCAACATCTTCCCTGTACTTTGTTTCCTTGCCTTTAACCAGTCACTAATTCACAGAAAGAACTTTTATCAGGGCAACACTTCACTTCTTTAAGAGCATTCGGTGAGAAACTTCCTCAATAGCTGGTTAGAAGCCCATGAGCCCTGCACCAGTCCAGCCCAACTTCAGCCCTGTGATCCAGTTATCTTTAAAATCCCTGGCAGATTGTAAGGACTAACTCTGCTTTGCAAAATGTCATGCTGACTACTCACCAGTGCAGTATTCTTAGAAACAGAATGTTTAGTATAATTCCTAGCTATTTACTCCATACTCAAGTGAACCTATAGGCCTTTAGTTTCACATTTACTCCCCTCTTCCCTTCCATAATGTGACCCTGATGGGCAACAGCCGCAACATTATTAGCAATTCCCCAAAATCATGAGGCTCCTTTACAATTCCAGAGTAAACACCATCAAAGCACGTGGTTTGCATTACTTTGCTCAAAAATGTCTATCAAACCCTTTAATTTAAGGGCAACTCTGATGCCTTCTGGCATCAGGGACGGCTCTGGGTAGGGAGCCTTCCTGACCGAGTTGTTCTGCCATGAGCCCTCACTCAATGCCTTATTTACCCTGTGACTCCTCTTGAAGGCTTTTGAGTCCTCAGATAGTTGGAAAAAGATTTATTAGACGCAATGTCCTTAGTGTTTCCTAAAAATATATGTAGTCCTGCTTTGCTACAGGTTTACTTTTAATTTCACAGACTATGTCTCATTTTAATTATTACAATTTTTTTTACTAAAGAGAAACACAATTTTCATTCAACTGCCCCCTTCTACATGTCTTCTTACATGCCTGCCTAAGTGTGCAGCTTTGTTGCTTCTGGAGTATTTTGGAGTGGAAGAGAAGGATCATGACTTCCAGGTTTTGGTAGGTGATGCCCATCTCTGAACGGCTGGCACCCAACACTAACAGCCTCCACCTCCTCAGAACACTTTTTATCCTTAGAACTCTGTCTTTGCACTGCCTCTCAACTGGTGTTTTTTGGTAATGATTGTAATGATTTCACGTTTCCAGAATACACTTTCATGTAATGGTTGTAGGTTTTTTTATTCACAGAAGAATCTTCTATAAATTACATTTCACACAGTCCCTCAGCATCAGCTGCAGCAGAGTCTTGTCCCATGCATCTAACTACTGCCAAAGAGAAGGTCAGGGCAAAAATGTTTAAAACCTCCCCAGAGAGTCATGGAGGCCAACAGAGAGCACTTGTAATTGCACAGCTCCATTCTAGGGCAAAGCCAAGGTCAGGGTGGGCCTTAATGGTGTGCTTCCTTAACTTAAAATTGGTTGGTTTCATTTATAGTCTCAATTTGACTCCTGAGTTTTAATTCAGGAGTTGGGGGGAAACACCACCAGGAGGTGGGAGGCAAAGCAGCTCCTGCCCCTGGTCCTCAAAGGGCTCCCTCCTCTCTCCCAAACTGCTGAGCCTGTGAGGTGCACCAGCTGTTCCAGCCCATGAGAGTCATACAGCACTCCTGACCCTCTCTGAGCCCTCCAGCAAAGCTGGGCTCACAGGGATGCAAAGGGACGGTTTACAAATTCCACTTGCACATGTGTAGGAACTCAGGAGCAGTGAAGTTAAGCAGTGTTACCCCACATCTGCTGAGGGCAAGGGCCAGCTCAGGCCAGTGGGACTGCCTGTGGTCTGAGCCAGGTATGAAACCTTCACCCTCACCCGACTGCACCATGTACCTGCAAAGGGAAGAGCAGAGAAGAGGAAACTGCAAAGAGAATGGGGTGAGGGGAAGGAGGGAACTGGGAGCAGGGAGTGGATAGCTAGGGTAGGGGACCAGGATGACACCCATGACATTATGGGAAGGGAACTGGGGAAAGGACAGTGCAGTTAGGACAGGGGTCCAGGAAGACACCAGGGGTCCAGGATGTTATGGGACGAGAGTCCTAAGAAGCAAGTAAGAACGGAGAGCAGCAGGCAGCTTTGGGTGAAGACAAGAGAACACTGGGCCCAAGTACCTGGGAGAGGTACAGTAGAAGAGGTCAGGCTTGGCTGGGTGGGGCAGAAGATTCTGCACCTTGTGCCCAGACAGGAGGGATTTGTCAAACATCCAGACCCCTGCTCCCTCCATGGCCTGTGAGACCCTGACTTCAAAGCTCCTGGGTTCCCACCCCACGGCTGGGCAGCCTAGCAACACCTTCTGTCCCATAAAGGCGGCACTGATTACACAGGTTATGCACTTACCATGTGGTATCTGGAGAGGCAGGAGCAGAGAGGGGGCTCAGCTAGACCCACACAGCAGAAGTCACAGGCCAGCACTGCTGGGATGTGTGATGGGGATGCAGTGGATATTGCATCAGCACTGCTGGGTGTTGGGAGCCTCCTCACCAGTCAGCATCACTTCTGATCCATACTCAAACCCTGCAGTACCACAGGAGTTTGGGTGTAGGAAGGGGAAAGGACCAACAGCTTCATGTCCACTCCCCTGTCCATCCTGCAGACTTTCCCTTCCAAGAGCACAGTTTTTCCAGCAGAGCAAAACTCTGCCACAGCCTCAGGACCTGAATGGCAGCTCCATCCAGCAAGGAGGCCACAGCTGAGAACTTCTCATGGTTATTGCCAAAAGTAGATTCAGCACCCCTGGCTACCAGGCTCAGACAAGCATCCGCACAACACAGTCTTGCTGGGCAGTGTGACCACAGCCAGCAGCAATGGCCATGCCACATGCCACCTTGCATCCAAGTGCCAGGACCATTCAAGCCCCGTTTGCTCCAGGATTGGCCAGGATTTCCTACACTCTGCCAGGAGAGCACCACAGAAGTCCTGCATTTGGGTCTAGGGCATGGCTCAAACCCCAGAGATTTTTTTCTATACATGGAGTGTCCACAGGGAACCCTGACTGCAGAGGCCATCAAAGGTTTCCATGCTCTTCAGGCAGAGACCGATGCCCAGGTGCTGCCCTGGCACCCCTGCTGCTTGGTTTCCCCCACAGCACTGACCAGAGCCACCAGCCAGGCTGCCACTGCACCAGCACCCAGGACGGGCACCGTGACACAACTCTGTCTTCCCAAGATGGTCACACTGGCTGACCTCGGCCCAGTCTATCCACACAGCTGGGTGCAGAGCCCGATGGGAGCAGAACAGGCAGCTTCTTTCATGGAGGGTTTTGGCAGGCTGGTGAGCCAACCTCTCCAGCCACTGCCATCCCCACCAGCAGCGTGCACAGCACAGGCTGTTGTGTTCTGGCTGCTTGGGTGTCCGCACCCCTTGTTTCCAGCTCTTAATGCAATGCAGCAGAAGCTAAAAATATACAAGTGCCACCTTCCATCATGTCTCTGAGCACACTCTGCAGTCACCATGGGATGTGCATGACGGAGGTGGGGCCTGGCTCTGTTCCTGAGACACTCCTCCACGACGCAGCCCTCAACAACTACAGCCAGGAAGCTCCGTCTCGTGACCGGGCCAGCCCTGGCATTGGGCACACGTGTTCCCACCACCCTGGCACAGGGCATGGGGGACAGAGGTGCTGCTGCCCTGGGCTGTCTGTGCTGTCATCTCTGCTCAGTGCTCTCTGTCAGGGTGAGAAGGAAGGCAGGCAAAGAGTATGGGAAGAGGAGAGCCTGTGCAGGCCTGGGCGGACCAGGAGCAGCACTCCTGGCTGTGGGTGCAGGCAAAGAGCACCCTGGCAACTCACTGCTCCCACTGCCCTTCAACCTTACAGAGTGGGTGTCCAAAATTCCATGCACCCAGCTGCCAGGGTCATTGCCCTGACAGTCTCATTGTGACCAAAAAAAAGCCCAGTATGGATCAGCAGTCCACAGACATAGCCTGGGACAGAGACACAAGTGCCCTTAGGCTCAGATGGCTCCTGTCTCCTTGCACAGGTTCCCACTGCTCAGGACCCTGCTCTGGTAACAACTCTCAGCAGCATTTTCAGTGAGCAAAGATCACCTTTTGCTTAAACAGACCCATAAAATTTAGGAAAATCCTTCATTTTATGCAGTGAGTGCTTGAAGCAAAGGCAAGCAGAGTTCCCACAGATCTTCCCACAGGCCTCCGTGCTGCAAGGGCTGCCCAGCAGCCAGTGGTGCCTGCAGCCCTGGGCTGTTCCCCACTGCATCCCCACACTGCCAGCTGCGCATCGCAGGGCATCCAGCCTCTAAGTGGTCTAGCCACCTCCAAGCCCAGGCTGAAAAGTCAGAAGAGCCCTCCAAGAGAAGGTAGGAGCTAAGGGGTCACAGGGCTTTCCATCTCTCCATCTCCAAGAGACAATCAGTGCTGCTCTGCTCCCACAGTCCATGCAGGATGGGAGCATTTCCATGACTGTCGAATAAGGAGATTTAGAGGCACTGTGGGATAACTGCATTTATTTTAGTTCAGTATTTCTCAGGTTATTCAGCAAGTCAGAGCTTGGCAGAATTAAGGAACAGAAGACTCTTCAGTGTCCAGGGACAAACAGGACACAGACGGGAGATGCAGCCCAGGGAGTGGTGATGCTGCTGAGCCCTCCAAGGAAATCCATCGCTTGTCATTGCTCTCAGGGGTAACCAGGCACCCTTGTTCCACCTCTGCCAGCAGACAAGGCACCTTGGCATGAAAACTCGTAAGTCATGAGGCAAGTGACAGGTTTCAGGAGTTAGTCACAGCTTGGTGACAAATCCACCAGATTTCTGTGCCTTACTAAAGAAGGGTCGTGCAAACACAGACCCTCCTGCCTGTGCTAACAACAGCCTCTCAGACAGTGCACCAGTTGGCAGTGCCCAGGAACTTTGTGCAGGCAGAGTAGCACTGCTGCGGGGGGCACCAAAGGGGCACTAAGAGGGGTTCCTTCCCAGACAGCCCACTGTGAGACCCCAGCTCTCCAGCAAAGGTTTCCCAATCCACTGGCAGTGGATATGGGCATGACAAAGCACTAGCATGACAAGGCACTAACCCAATGGCCTGGGAAAGCAGAGTGTTTTGCCAGTCTTTTCACCCATGGCCTGAACCTACACTTACATGACAACCAACATGGAGCTTCTGCAGGTGAGAGTCTGGCAGGGAGACAGGTATGAAAACACATGACCCTTGAGAGCCCTGGGAACCACACAAGGCTCTCATCTTCTCCAGACACTGTTCAACGGAAGCCAACAGCCCTCCTCGGTGCCATGAGAAGTCTGTTTACATGGCGTGGTTGCTCCTGGGCTCACATGTCAGAGGGATGTGAAATGGCAGCTCTTGCTAGTTTTACCCTCAATGACACTGCTGAGCAGGACAGGGAGTCACCCATCCCTTTACCACTTCAACCAGGAACCCAGAGTGCCCCCAGAAGCACAGCTTGGCTGGGCTTTCTTCCAAACGCTGAACCTGGGAATAGTGCAGCCCACCCTGTGACATGCTGTAAGGACTGTCCTACACTGCTGCTGGCTTAGAGAGCTCAGGCGATGAGCAGCTGGACCTCTACCCCTCTGTGCTCATACCAGCATGTCTTTATCTCCCTCACAGATTTTATCTGCAGGGGCAGTTACACAAAACAATTCAGCAGTTGAGCCCCCTAAAATCTCCAAATGCTGGTGGAGGATGGTTCTGCTGTGCTTAAAACCCACATCATCTCAGCAATCACATTTCTAGAGCAGTCAAACCTGCTATTATTAGCCCAATGAGTGGTGTGAATTCTTACCTGGGCTTTGCCATCAGAGGAGGGAGATCACAAACCAACGCTCTGAAGCACCCAGGTCTCCTCCAGGCCTAGCCCTGCCCCATGTCAGGAGCAATCCAGCTGCATTGGTATGCAAGACCAGCTCCCTTCCTCCTCCTCACTTTGCGGCTGGCTCTGCTTCTTCACAGCATCTTTAGGACACGCTGAAAAACTCACTACTTCCTACAGCTACTTCCAATATCCACAGCATTAGCCTTGCTGCAAGCCCAGAACAGCATACTCACCTCTTCCACCTTCCTCTTCCCATCAGCCTGCCACGGTGATGTGATCTGGAGTGCCATGAGCAGCACACGCTGCCTTCAGAGCTAGTTAGAAATGGCACTAGCTCATGATCTCAGAGAGATTTATCTCTCAGCTCAATGTTCAATTTAATGGTTTCCCATTAAAAGCAGCACAGACACAAATTAGCTCTGGGCAGACCAGTTTGTTTTATACCTCCAGCCATATTTCACCCCTGCAGGCAGAGCAAGGCTCCACACATGTAACAGGTCCTTTCCCCACAGCAGAGTGCCAATGGTCAGGCTCTTCCCTTGCACACAGTTAACACAGAGACCACTGGCTCATAAATCTCCTCTGGGAGCAGCACGTTGCCATGATCCAATGCAGCAACCCAGAAATGGCAGCTTGGTAGGATGTTTTTTTTCCTGAGTAAAGGAAGAAGATCCCCTGACCAAGCTTTCACAGCTCCCAGACATGGTCTTCCCCAACCTCCAGCTGGTGTTAGTCCTTCAGTATCACGTTAGTAACAGCAATCACAGTAAATGCATGGTTTTGTAATGAGATACCAGCAAGAACCAATACTAAGGGCTTTGTGGCAAAAGAAGGGCTGCTCTTCACTGGAAACAGCACCAAATCAAGAACATTTCCACTACTGAAGACAAAACCCACCCTCACCAATGGCCTGCCCTAGGCTGCAGCTCAGATGAAATTTCAAGGTGCCGAGTTGCAACCCTGTCTGGAAATGCAAGACCCTTCCCGCACCCTGGCCTCCTTCCCACCACCCACCCACTCACTGCAACAATTCCCACACAGCACACAGAACATGGTCCCCAGCCCTTGCCAGCTGAGTTGGGAGAAGGAGAGAGAGTCACAAACCTGCTTTTCTTTTTTCTGTATTTTCATTATCATCAAATCTGGGATGAAAGTTATTTCTGCAAAACACAACACACAAAAAAAAAATATCACAATGACGAGACTGGTGAACTTGAGGTACTCCATCCTTCCACTCACCCCTCCAGGAGGCTGAGCCAACCCCAGTGCTGCTGAGAGCAACAAAGCTGCTGGAGTGAAACACCCACAGGGACAACCCTGGGGACATCTCTGCTGAGCCATAGCACAGAGCTCAACCACAAATCTCCCCACAGCCTGGTGCTACCTGAAACCCACTGGGTAAGACCAACCTGGCAAGAAGTTTCAGCAAGAAGTGGTGCACCTGAGGCTAGCAGAAAACACATTCCAATTCCCCAGAGTTCCAGATATACCTCAGGGCCCACTGAGAGACATGCTGGATGCTGAAAACTGCAGCAGCAGAGGAAAACAGTAAACAAAGCAGCCTCTGCCAAGCAGCAATGACAGCAGAAGGAGACGCAGAGAGGATGCAGGAGCTTGAGGCAGGCTGCAAGCCCTCTGACCACAACCACAGGAGAGCCGCTGTGGGGATGAGGACGGGGCAGGCAAGGAAGGGAAGAGCAATGCTGGCAGACAGCATCTCCCCTGGGTGCAGCACTGGCTGTGTCCTCAGGCCATGTCCCCACAGTGCCAGCGGATGCTGGGTGAGCAGCACCCACCTCACAGCCCACAGGAGGAGGACGGGCTGGAGGCAGGGGTGATTCCCAAGCAATTCCCCCATAGCAGGCCTGGCCAGAGGGGATGCAGTTTCAAGTCCAGCTCTTAGAAGCACCTTAATGCCAGAGGCCTGTATGACCAGGTCCCCACACCGTCTCCCTCTGGAGGAGAGTACCAATGGCGGTCTGTGGCAATGCAGCACCCTGACAGCTCTCTGGGACGAAAAGAATGTTGTCCCAGGCCCGCTGCAACCAGTGGCTGTGGTCCAGCTTGGCCAGCACCTTTTAGCTCATCTCTCCACGATGGGCACAGCTCCCTGCAGGCACTGCTGGAGCAGCTGTGCCCAAATGCAAAGACATGGCACCCAGCACACCCTCCACACGCTGTCACACACGCTCAGGACCAAGCTGCTTGGTGAGCAGACATGCACCTGCCCAGGCCTGATTCCTCTGGGGACTGGGCATAGGTTGGACACAGCCAGAAAGCTGGGCTCTCTGCCTTCCTCCTGCTAGTGCTGTGGTGGTAGGAAGGCCAGGAGCAGCCTGCCACATACAAGGTCAGCACTGGAAACTGCAGCGATCCTGGGTAGGTGGGGCACTGCTACAGCTCCCCAGGATGAACGCACTCTGTGCTCACTCAAGGGGACAGGGTGAGGTCACAGCCCCATGCCCTTCCCACAGCAGCCTCAGCCATGGCACACACAACAGAGCAGTCAGCAGTAGATGCTTTTTGAGCAGCCGACCCTCAGCAGTTGTCTGCTCCACAGTGCCAGCAACAGGTGCCAAAGAGCTCAGAAGTATTTGACAAGTGTTTTAGACACAAATCCCACAAACACCTGCCTCTCCTTTCCCTCCCATATGATGCAAACCCCACTCCACAAGCCACGAGCTGCCAGACTCACTGGGCACAAGAGTGCAGCTCCCACCACTGCCAGCTCACTGGCCAGCCCCGTGTTTCCCCTCCCCAGCAGGAGTGCCCTGCTAGGCCCAGACCTGACCAAAACCCAACAGCCCCTACAGGTGGGCAGTGCTCAGGCCAGCTTGAAGGGACCGATTCTGCACGCCGATGCTGGTCCATGGTGCATGCCCACCACACCAAGTGCAGCTGCAGCAGAGGTGCTCTCCAGGAAGGACCAAGCAGAGATTTCAGACCCAGTGGCACAGCCGCTCAGAACAATCCTGTTGGGCTCCAGCACAGAGCAGTCCCAACCCAAGGGCGTGCTTGCAGCCAGAAGTGCTGAAGACCTGGGTTTGGTTTGTCTTTCACAGTAGTTTCTGTGTTGAAGGAGGCTCCAAGGTGCTCAGCTTACCCCTCTTTGCCAGCAGAACTCGAGTGCACCTGGCCTGAGAGCATTGTCCAAACACTTCCTGAACTCAGATAAAACTGGTGCCATGATCTGGGGAGCCTATTCCAGTGTTCAATCAATTTTCTTCTGTTCATCATCAAAAAGCTGTGAGATCTCCCAGAACCCTGGCAAGGCATGGGGCCCCTTCTGTGCTCAGGGAGCTCTCCTTGCTACCTCCTTGCCCCAAAGATTCACTCCTTGACGCTTAACTAAGTGCCTAGATCATCCCTTGGCAGACACTGAGGGTTTTTGCAAGCCAGCCCCAGAACAGTGCTCACACCATCTGATCCACTCCCAGGGTGCAGGCTGAGCCCTGGTACCTGGCATTATGATGTCTGTGCACATCTCCAGCTGACACACCTCTGGGGACAGCACGAGGATGGGATCCAGCAGCACAGGATTCTCCCATGGCAGTAGAGCAGAACATTGGTACATGCATCTCCACCCCTTCAGGAGCTGCTGCATCTCACCAGTGCAGCTCTGGCCACCTTCAATGCCCGAGGCAAGGCCAAAGCAAGCCCAGAGGGGGCATCTGTAGCCCTCTGCTCCCAACCCAGCAGATCGAGGGCTCCACATGGAGCACACAGGAGGTTTCACTGAGACTCATGAGATGCTAGGGAAGAAGAAAGGCTCATACATTGTCTGTGTGGCAGTAAAACTTCCAGCAAGCTAAGGTCAAGATAAATACCTTGCTATAAGTTCCTCAGCATGGGGCTAGCCCAGGCTCAACGTCTCTTGTGTGGCCTGCAAGAGGCCTATCACTCAGCTCCGGATTTTCGGGGCTTTTGCTTTTTTTTAAGTAAAAAAATAAAATAAAAAATCCTATCTTGTGGGTCACACACATTCAGTGCACCAGGTCCCAGCACACTCACTGCCTCCTGTACAGTGTTAGCACAGGCATCTGCAGCAGCTGAATGAGGGTGAAGGATGCCAAGACCCTTTGTGCTGCAGCAAGCAAGTGGCCCAGCTCTGCTACCTCCAGAGCCCAGCATGAGCTGCAGGGCCCTGCTGCCATCATCCCTGGTGGCTGTCCTACAGCCCTGGCCTCTGCTCCCATCGGCTGCTGTTCCAGCACCACCCTACCTGTTCCTTCCTAGGCACCCAATCCTCAGGCTAGGGCAGGATCTCGAGCAGATGACAACAGGCTGGCAGGGAAATGCTGCAGGCAGGGAAGGGCAGTCAGCATTGTGAGCCAGCTGCACAAAGGACCGACCTTCAGCCTTGCTTTATGAGCCTCATCACCAGCAGCAGGAGGCCAGGCACAGGATCTTCACCTCGACACTGCGCAGGCACCTGGGGAACGATGCAAGTCCAGTGCTCCCAGGAATGGCTGTGTGGGGCAGCGATGTTCCTGGGCTCTCCAGCCCACGAAGGAGAGCCAGGACCCCACTGTCAGAGCAGCCCTCTGCCTGCAGACCACCACTCTCCTTCCCAGGGCACCTCTGGACCTGCCCACTCCTAGTACCTGTTTTCCCCAGGGAGCATTACATGCCTCAAGAACAACTTTTCCCAGGTTGAAGTCAGTATCAGGGAAGGTGGCTGGCAGTTCCACGAGTGTGGCAGGCTGCAGACCACCCCTGGCTTTAGGGGTTTACAAGAAGCTGGGCAGAAGCCCAGTCACTGGGCGAGCCAAGCACTGGTGGCAGCACTGACACAGCAATAGAGAAGGAGCTCTTGGCCAGCACACTGGCACGCTTTGAAGGAGCGTCCGGACCAGAGGGGACAGGGGCAAGGGTTCAGGAAAGGACATGGCAGAACAGAGCACAGGAGGAGGTTTCTCCATGACCGAAGCAGAGCAGTCACTTCTCAGCACACATCTTTGTTTCTACTCGGATTCACACCCAGCGATGAGCTGTGGGAGACACAACTGAACTCAGATGGTCCCCTGCACAGTGGCAGAAGGCAGCTACCAGGCCGTGTGCCTCCTCCTCTGAGCAGCAAGGGTTTCCCACAGCTTAAAAAAGAGCCACTGTGGCTCTTGGAAGGGAAGTGCCAAAGAGTCCTCACCACTGGCCACAGCCCAGGGCAGACTGTGCTCTGAAAGCACTGGGCTCAGGCCACAGTCAGCATTAGACAGACAGGAATAGAGAAGACAGGCTCTCCACTCTCTCAAAGAGCCAAGAGGAAACATCTGTAGGTCTTTCTTCTGCCTGTCCCCACATACATCACTTTGAACATACCATGCTCTGCCCAGGCATTACAGGCACTCATGCCCCATTGCTGTCAGACCCCAGCTGCTTGGCACAGCAAGCAGGGACAGAGCCAGGACAGCCCCATGGCACGACAGTCTCACGCTCAGCAGTGGTTCCAAAGCAGCAGACAGGTCTTCTTCATGCTCCATCCTCTTGTTACAGGCACTCAACAGTATCACACCCACCCTACACCTGTGTCTTTCCACAGCACTGAAGCCAGCATGTACATCTGTCTTGATAAAACAAAGCTGGGATACCAGTTAGATCCAAAGAAGACAGTTTAACCTCAAGATCTGCTTGATCTGCTCGAGGGTAGGAAGGCTCTCCAGAGTGACTTGGACAGACATGACCAGTGGACTAAGGACAACTGCATGAGGTTCAGTAAGGCAAAGTGTGGGGTCACAGCAAACCCATGCAGTGTGCTACAGGCTGGAGGAGGAACAGCTTGAGCACTGCTGGGCAGAAAGACGTGGGGATGCTGGTTGACAGACAGCTCAGTATGAGCCAGCAGTGAGCCCAGGTGACCAAGAAGGTCAGTGGCATCTTGGCCTGTATCAATTAACAGTGTAGCCAGCAGGACCAGGGAAGCAATCATCCCACTGCACTCAGCATTGGTGCACCTTGAGCACTCTTTTGTGGGCCACTCACTTTACAAAGGACATTGAGGTGATGGAGCATGTCCGTAAAGGGCAATAAGGCTCGTGAAGGATCTAGAGAACGTGTTTTATGAGGAATGGCTGAGGGAACTGGGTTTATTTAGTCCAGAGAGGAGAAAGCTCAGAGGGACCTCATCACTCTCTGCAACTCCCTGACAAGAGGTTGTATGAGGTGGGGGCTGATCTCTTCTACCGTGCCTGCAGTGAGAAGACCAGAGAGAATGGCCATAGGCTGAGGGGGGAGATTCAGATCAGATATTAGGAAAAAAATTTTCACCGTTAGGGTGGGCAGGCATTGGAACAGGCTGTCCAGGGAGGTGGTGGAGCCACCATCCCTGGAGGTGTTTAAGAGGCATCTGGACCTGACGCTGGTTGATGTGGTTTTGTGGCTACAGTGGTAGTGCTGGGTGGACAGTTGGACTTGATCTTGAACATCTCTTCCAACCTCAGTGATTTAATAATTCTAACTGAAAAACCCGCTCCAACCATGTGCAAAGTCATTCAAGTTTCAAGGACAGGCCTTGCAAAGTCCCCACAGGAGTCAGGAGAGAGTCCTTGGTCTCCACACTCAGAGCTGGCTGCAGAGAGAGAGCCCTGAGAGTTTGGCAGCACCCCCAGGCCTCAGAGGGCTCCGCTCCAGCTCCCAGGATGATGTGCCATTCTGGCCTGTGGAAGGATTCATTAAACTCTGTGCTGGCAGGAGCCAGAGTCACTGTAGCCAGCTGTGACTGCAGACACCAGGGAACCCGGAGCATTTAACTTCTCATAATCCTTCGGAGCAAATATATCTCTTGCCACCATCTCTTAGGGGACAAGCTGGACAGGAGGAAAGGGACACATTCATGTCTGCCCAGTGCTGTGGTCTGCTTTTGCCTACTGCATCCAGAGCATCCTGCCTGGTCTCAGAGCCAGGAACTTGTCCAGCATCCTGAAGGGAAGAACACCACCTGCTAGGGAACACCACCACATTGGAATGCATCTATGTATGTACTGAGAACTCCACTTAACTAGCCATTTCCATGCTAATTAAATATTTGCAGATTGTAAGAGAAACTCTAATCTCAAATGAGACAGCCCAATTTTCTAAATAAACTTACAGTTTTCATATGGAGATCATGTTCTCACTAGTACAGCATGCAAGTGCTCCAGGCTGCTAGATTCAGCTTTATTGCCACTGTTACACGTGGGGAGTTTTCACTCTCCATGCTCAAGTTTTTATGCCTTATAGTTGACACACGTCCCACTCCTGTGCTGCCAGCCTGCAACACCCCTGCACCAGGCAGGCACCAGCTCTCTGCACAGCCAAGGGCAAGTCTTCCTTCATGAGGTCATGGTACCACCTCCCTGGCAAGCCCCCAGCACCCAGCACTGCACACACGTGGCGAGCACACCAACATGGCACATGCTGGCAGGCTGGCCATGCACTCACAGTTGTCGTGTTGCTTTTCAAGAGATGAGTAGAGCAGTGCTGAAAGCTGTGTTTTGTCCCTCTCCATGAGCAGCCCAGCTTGCTGTGGCACAGCCTCTACACAGCATCTGCTGCTAGCAATGACGTTTTCAGTTACACAATTTGAGGCACATCAGGTTACTATCCTACTCCCTTGGATTTATTTTTACTGTTCTGAAAGCACATGCCATCCCTACACCAGACTGAGTCCACATCATGCCAGTATTTCCTGTCACTCCAGCCTGGGCTCCTCCAGGAGTTGTGGCATCCGTGCAGAAGCCAAAAACCTTATCAGAAATTCTGCAACTCAGCCAGCAGCAACCCAAGACCAAGCAGTGACCATGCGCTCTCCCTCTTCTACCAGCACTGCCACAAGAATGGCTCCTCTGCAGCTGGAGGACTGATTTTCCCAGCTCAGAGTCTGAGGCTTGCTAACATGTGGGTCACGTGTTCCCAGTATCCTGCAGACACACACAGTGCTCCGGCCAGGCAGCCCCAACACCAGTCCTGTGAGCACTCTGTGACAGCAACCACAGCTCACTGTGAGGAACGATCTCTGATCTCATTTATACGTGCAGCTCCATCAGCACAGGTCCTGTTCACCTCTGTTTTCCCTCAGAAATGGGAGATCTTCTCAATATAATCTTCAGGTGGAGGAGAAAAAGGGGCATTGAGAATAAAGGCACAGAGAAGCCACAGTGGCTCTGACTAGTCTGCCTATAAACAGGAAGGTCCAGGGTTTGAGAACTTCTAACTGGCATTGCAGGAACACACTTGTCAAGTCTGGGGGAGGAAGTCAACATATAAAGGAAAAGGAATAAAGCCCTACAGTGGTAACAGGGATATACCCAAAGGCATGTGCTGAGCTAGTCCTCTTGGCCTGGTTTATCCACAGTGCTTGCAGGGCATCCGAGCTGGAGTCTCAGGAATGCAGAGCCTTGACTGGTGTGTGTCACCCACCACCCATGTACCACACTTAACTCATCCATGTGAGCAGAGACACAGGAACACAACATTTTGAGCCTCCAGCACTCGGGAGGCAAAACTGCCTTTCAGAACTGCTGTGAGCAGCCCCAGGACTGCCCAGGACACAAAGACATCACAGATGGGCCACCGCTGAGGATGCTTTTCAAGATTGTACCTGATGGAAAGACAGACTCCATTGCCTACATCCTGTTGCATGTCAGAAGGAGAGGTGGGTGCTGGCACAAAAGCCAAAGCGGCTTTCCAAACCTTCCACCATACAACATGTCTCTACACCACAGCATCCAATTTCTTGCTTGCTCTACACCATCTGCTGAAAATCTAGCTCTGAGCAAACAAAATGCACACTTGTGCACTCACGCTCAAGCACAACCCGTTACCAACGCGTGTGCTGGGCAATATAAACAGAGCACCAAAGACTCCACTTGTACACAAGACTGCTACACCACCAGCAGACTCCAGCACCAGACCTGCAGACAAACACCCAGGAGAATGTGAGCACTTAGATGAAGCTGAGCTAGGAGATGTTCTGGAGCAGCAGGTATACCCTTCTCCACATGGCAGGAGCAGGTACCAAGCTTACAGCACCCAGGGAGTACCTAAATTCAACTCCACACAACAGCACTGCTACTAATGCATGTCCCAAAGTACAGGATCCTGGCAAGCAGGACTCATGGCTGGTAGGACTTGCTTGCTGAAGAGAGATAGCCTCATCAGCTCAAGGTTCTGCTCTGCTCTGCTGCCTGCAGCACCTTCCTATTACTGTCCTGGGTGCCCCACAGATCCTTTCAGCACCCCACAGCTGAGGGCACTTCTGCAAACAAAATGGTGAGTTTCCCAAACACATGCTAGGCAAGGATTTTACAGCTACACAGGCAACACATCCTTCCTGGCTCATAAGAAGCTATGAAGCAGGGAAATGAAATGGTAGATGCTTAGACAACACCCTGACAGGATCAAGCCACCTTGGAGAGGCAAGTTCACATGAGCTGTAGTTCTTGCACCTTTCTCTGTTGTTCTAAACTGCCATATTCCCTTGAAATTTGCTGCCCAGCTGACATTCCAGCCTGAGTGCACGTTCCCTCTTCCCAGACATCTTCCAACAGCCAAGCTATGGCACCATTCAACACTAAAGCTCCTGTTGGGGCTGTCCATATGTCACACAGCATGTCCCTGCTGAGCTGTGCTTCGGAGAGCCTCCTCTCACAGCTCGGCCCCAAGCTCCCATGAGGGCCAGGGCTGCAATGGGAAGCCTGGTTTTCTGCACTTACCTTGCTTCTGTCTTCCAATTATTTTAGATTATATCTGTATTTATATCCTGTATAGGGGACTAAAAAGAACAGACAGGCAGCCCTATGGTGCAAAAGCAGGAGGAACAGCTCACGTGCTGGACCCTGGCTCTGCTGCTCCACATGCTGGGGACTGCGCTTTGGGGAAGGCCAGCCTGAAGTCAGAGAGGACTGAAGCTGGAAATAACACAGCACTCTCCCTTTCTGCACTCAGTTCCGAGGAAAATCCAAGACAAAGCTTGGCTCAGAGTGATCAGAATTCAACAGCACATCCAATGTTTGCAAGGGCTGGCATGACTGAGCAAATGGGGCAAATGCAGGAGGCTTGGGAAGGCTCAGAGGAGTCTGTGCCAGTCCCTAAGGAAGAACTCTCTACAGATCTGTTTGTCCAGCATGGGGGATGCTGGGACCAACCACACGCCACTTTACAGTACATTGCCCAGAGGAGATCCCCAGTCCCACCAAGAACAGCTTCCAGCATTTTTTCTCTGCTGTGCTGAGATGTACCCCCAGTGAGAAAGTACCCCTGGCTTTTTACCAAGCCTCTGGAAGTGCTTCCCTGGCCACGCTGCCTGGCCAGAGCAAGGGCCAGCCCGGGAGAACATTTCACAGCCCCTCTGTGAGCCCAACTGCCCAGTGTCAGACTGACCCAGCAGACTTTGTTCTTGGGCCCACATTTGCTGTAGAGCTGAACATGCCTGAAATATCACTGTTACCACCTGAGCTGAGAAGTCCCCAGGCCAGGCAGGCTGGGTGACGGGCCCCTGTGCAGAACCCTGTGAGCCAGCCCCGTGTCCCCTTGGGCACCACCCAGTGTCTCCCACACGGCGATGGCACGTGAGGCCCACAGAGAAACCCCTCAACACTGCTGTGGGCACGAGGCTCTGCAAGTCATGGTGCTGGAAGCAGGTAATCTCAAAGACAACCTACCACAGGACAACAAAGAATTCCTAGTATGTGGCTTGCAAAAATAGTTACATGCCTGCAACTTGTGCACACCAAACAGGTCTCAGATAACCTCGGACATATCCCACAGCAGTCTCAAAGCCCCTGATTTAATGGGATACACATATTTTTAGCCAAAAAGTTTTAAAAGTTTAAAGACAGCAAAATTTCAAATGCTCTTCTCTAATACTAATTAAATTAATACAGGGCATAGCTAGCGGTCTGTAACCACAGCAAGCAGCATTCATTGTTTTGCTCCTTCAGTCTGACTGGTAAGAGGTTTGCTGCAACACACACGTCCTCGCCTGCAGGGTAAGAGCTTCCAGAGGAAACCCTGATGGATCTGCTCCAGCTGCATGAAGCTCTCAGAGAGAACCACTGCATCCAGAACATGTCAGTGTTTAAAACTACCACAGAAGAATAAATAATTTCTAATACTCATCACCTTGTGTGACAGCAACAGTGAGCTCTGCATGAAATTCGCTCACAGATCCAGCTCACCTGGGAACTGCAGCACAGGTGGGGACATGGGCTGCAGGACTGGACCCCACCACGGGCAGCCCCACACCCAGGGCTCCTAATGGGGCCACGACCCTGCTGACCAAAGGCTGCTGCAGGACTCAGGACCCTGCCCGGGCCAGCTGTTAGCTCTGAGAATAGCTCAGATCAGCTGCAGAGGATCAAATAATTGCCCCAGGGATGAGAAGTACCAACTATTTTCAGCTTTCTGGGAGCACTGTTGGGCCAGGGGAGGCAGGGTGCTGGCCACCCAGCCCTGTGGGAGGAAGGCTCACAGCCTTCCTTCTCGCAAGAAAAGGAAAAGTATTCAAAGAAGGTTTAAACCTCAGACCTGACTTTTTGAAATAATTTTCCAGATTCAGAGGCTGTAGTTTCACACTAGGAAAACAGAAAATATGTAAATTTTCCACCAGAAGCCCAAACCTGACATCTCCCAGTCCTCCTCACAGAGCAGCAGGGAGCAGGTGCAGACCAGCCCCAGTGCAAAGGCACATGGCACTGCTGCCCACGTTCCAAGGGGCAGCCTGGATTGGAGCTCATATTCCTCATCACAGGCATTTTGCAGCTTGCTGTTGGCTCCTCTTCCTTCAGATCTTTGCAGGTTATCTTTAAGAGCAACACAAGAGCTCCAAAACTGTTTTAAAGGCTGACAATTGGTTGTGCCCACAAAGAAGTTCTTCATGGCAGGATGCAATGCCAGCTCCATGGCAGCACAGCCTCCAGGCTTGGGCAGCAGCAGGAGCATCTGCTGCCCACCTCTCAGAGCAGCACCTCTCCCCCTCTCCAGGAGCCTGAGGTCTGGGGTGATCATGGACTTGGCTGCATTTCAACCACACCTCCTCACAACTCAAGAAGATATTTAAAGGACACTGATGGAAACACTCAAGAGCCTGAAAATGCTCCAGTGAAGGTTGCAACAGCACTATTAACTGAACTTCTGTGGGCAGCTGTTCCACAAGAAAAACACTGCCCACCAATGCTGCATGCTAGCAGTGATGCCAGACTCCAAACCCAAAGCTTGGATGCAAAACTGGGAAGGAGCAGCCACATCCTTCATCAGCCCTGCCGGAAAAAAGGCATGGCTACCTGCCATCCCTGGAGAGCCAACGAGAAGGAAGGGCATAAAGGGAAACAAGTTTATATTGCACAATCCCTGTCTGACTGTTTGACTTTGAAATAGCGGGTTTTGGATATTAAAAAAAAAGAAAAATCAGAAATTTTAACATAAAATTTTAAGGACCCCCAGCTAACCACAACTCAGCTCTGCGCCACTAGCAGGCCTGGGGAAGGGGCCCTCTGTGTGCACAGGACAGCCAGGGGAGGCGGGCTCTAACACCACAGTGGGCACTGCCACAGCACCTGGCTTGGGAGTAGCAGCCTCTGGCAGCCCTTAGCTGGGCTTTGGATGTGAAATTAAGAGTAGGGCTGAAGGAAAGCCAAAACGGCTCACTAGAAGAAAATGGGGGCTGCTAAAGGCCTTGGGGTTGCAGAAACTTCCTTAAGAATGACCTTGGCCATGATTAGGGTTGGGATAACGCTGAGACAGATAAAGTCCAGGGCAGCAGCTGGAGTGGGGCTGGAAAAGGGCTGCAGAAGTACCTGGCAGCTTCCAAGACTGCTGGGCTGAGGAAAAACACTGGTCCAAGCAATTGGTAGGAGACTTCTCTATGGCTTCTCAGGAAAATCAGGGCTATGGCTAAGAATAAGAAAACCCAGAGGTGCGGAGGCATCAGGGCAAGGCAGGGCTCCCCTGAACAAAGCAAGGGCTGCACAGGGTTTCACCTGGGAGAAAGTCTTTGGGAAAAAGGCTGGGGGACTTGTCTAAGGTTCAGCTGGAAAACCTGGGTCAGGGTCCAGAGAAATCCTAGAGCTCCTGTGGGTCTGGAAAAGGACTGTCAGAAGGTAATGGGGCTGGGCTAGGAAATGCCTCAGAGGCCTTTCCTACAGTTCAGCTGGAAAACAGCTCCCAAGGTAATGGTGTGGACTGAAAGGAAAGGTTACACCAGACCTGAGGAGAGGGGCTGCCAAGAGACCCACATGGGAGACACCTTTCGCCAAGAAATGGCTGGGGGGCCTTCCTTACAGCCCACAGGCAGCTGAGTGAAAGCTTTGGCATGAGCCATGGGTTAGGGGTCTTTCCTCCAGTTCTTCACAAAAAATAAGAGGGTTGAGTGAAAGACAGAACTTACAGCTGAGCTGGAGCTTCAACATCCAAACAGGGGCTGGCAGGACAGCTGGGCTGGGTCAGTTTTCATCTGGGCAACGGGTGTGGGGCCTTTTCAATTGTTCTGTGGAAATATGAGAGCTAGAGCCAGGGTAAGGGATGAGAGAGGGACAAGGCCTATAGCTGCATATGGACTGTCAAAAGGCTCAGCTATAAAATTAGGGTCAGGGTAACACTGATGGACAGAGGAAGCCTTGAGATACAACTGGAACAGAGATGGCAACGGGCTGCCTGTACAGAGGCTGGGGCTTAGAGAAATCTTTAGAGAAAACCTGGAGCTGCAGGCAGAGGAAGGTTGGAAAGGGGCTGCCAGAAGGAAATGGCTGGAGACCCATGCCAGGAGAAGTCTCAGATCTGCCACATGGCTTCAGGGCCATGCCCACCCGTTCCCAAGAAAAGGCAGGGTAGGGACAGGACTGAGGGATGAGAGCTGCCATTGGAGTGGTGCTGGAAGGGGACTGCCAAGACACGTGGGATAGGAGAAATTTTTTATCCATGCAGTGACAGTGCAATACCTGGGGGTCTGTGTCTCAGGCTCAATAGGAGAATGAGGACAAGGTTTCAGAGAAAGACATTTCTCCATTTAAGGCAACACAGAACCTGTGATGGTGTCAGGCTCCTGCCCCCCTTTATTCAGGTGCAAAGGGAATAGAGCACAACAACAAACAGAACTTTTAAAAATTAAATGTTTGTTTTCAGAGGCTGACGCTCTGCTAAGGCTCGCTGAATTTCTACAAGGACAGGTAAAAGATCAAATTTTGCCTTCTTCTGTAACCTCTTTCTCAAAAACAACACCCATTCTTGTTGAAACCTTGAAAAGAGCCAGCCCGAGGCACTGCACGGATTTGCAGTGCAAAACAGTGAGAGCTAGACAGGGATTATTCCAGCTGCACAAAGGAGCTTCATCACAAAGAGCACCAACACCACCTAAGATTGAATTACATTAAAACACATCTTGCGGGGATGAGCTGTAATTAGACTGGCCCACAAATCCAATGGCTTCCACAGCCAGCGAGCTGCAAGCACAGCATGTGTTAACAAGCAGAAAAGAACTGTGCCCACAGGTTATGTGTTCCAAGAGCAAGCAATGGGATGCATCTGCACCATCCATGTTGCTCTCAGGTGATGTCCCCCATGCCTTTCAGAAGACTCTGCTGCTGAGATCTCACAACTCAAACTCCGGTTGGTTTTTACAGTGCATATCGGAAAAGGGCTGGGTTAATTTAAGTTCACTGATCACCAGAATACCCCCAAATAAAGCGTTCTCCCTTTAATATGACACATAGGTGAGGATCAGTCAAACACGACCAGTCCTCAGGGTCCCAACAGGACAAGCACTTAGGGGGGAAACAATGCAGGGTGGTGGAGCTTTGGTTCAGTGCTGGGACCCTCATGACAAGAAAATGACCCTCATGAGATTGAGGGGCTGGAACATGCCCAGAGAAGGGAAGAGAGGTGGGGAAGGGGCTGAAGCATCAGGAGCAGCTGAAGGGGCTCCGCCTGGAGAAAAGGAGGCTCAGGGGGCACCTTCTTGCTCTCTGCAACTCTTCTATCTGGTAGCCAAAAAAACGGCCTCAAGTTGCACCAGCAGATGTCGAGGTTGGACATTAGGGAAAGTTTCTCTACCAAAAGGGTTGTCCAGCCCTGGCAGAGGTTGCCCAAGGCAGACTTGGAGTCACCACCCCTGGAGGGGTTTCAAATATGTATGGCTGTGGCACTTAGGGACACGGCTGAGTGGTGGCTTTAGAAGTGTTACGTTTATGCTTGGGCTTAATGATCTTAAAGGCCTTTTCCAAACTACTATGATTCTATGGTTCACAAAAACCTGGGAAACAGCCTCCAAAACCAGTAATGCAGATGGCACTGTCAAGGGGCTACCCCATCTTTCCTGTGAGGACACATTCAGACTTGTCTCAGCCCTTCCCTGTCCCGCATACCTGCATGTGCTCCCAAGATACCCACACAGCCATCACCTAGGAGCAGGCCCACAGAAGACTTCAGACATACAAAGTTCAGTCTCTGAGCGCAACCTCTGGCATTCTCCCATTAAAGACTTCCATCACTATCCCTTCAAGCATTCTTTGTCCCAACAGGAGCAGATGCTCCAACAATCCCTCAGTCACGGACACAAGAAGGCACCCCAGAAAGCAAGTTTTATTCATAGCCTTTATCCAAAGAGCAACTTTCATTTCCTGACAGGAAATCTCATCTGCCGCATGGTGAGGGAGGTGGGAGTTGGCAGCTCTGAATGCAGTCCTGTATTCCAGGCTCTGTATCATCTTCAAGGTCTGTCCTCCCCTCTCTTCTGACAGCTCAGATGTCCCCAGGCCCCCTAACCCCTGGCACAGTTGTACCTGCAGTAGCTGCAGCTCAGAAGCTCCCCCGAGGCCAGCTCAGGCCCAGAGCAGCCCCAGGGCAGGCGTGAGCACAACCCTGCCTGTTGCCCCAGGTCATGTCCACAGGCTTATCACCAGCAGACAAAAGGGCCACAAACTCAGACAAAGCAGAGGCCTCAGCATCTGCAGAAACTAATGGCATTTGCCCAAGAACTCCTTATGCAGTACAGCAGCAAATTTTTTACTTTATTAGAGCACATCCCTGCAGCACACAGTGCCATGTTCAGCTGCCTTTGAGAGGCAGGTGGCTGCTTTCTTCAAAGGAAGAAATAAGCTGCAGCCAGGAAACAATGAGGGCAGTTAAAACAAAAATCAGCACCTCTCCACCAGTTCCTCAGTGATCCTCTTCAAAAGGATAAACAAAAGGGGCATGTGGCACAACAGGAGGTGGGATTTAAGGTGCAAGCAACACTCACAAACCACTTCTTGAAGGATAAGGGGCACCCAGAGGTCCTTGTGGGCACATCCACTTATGTGTAAGAAACACTGCTGATAACCCGTTTGGAAAATTTGGTTTCTTTTTTACCCTTTCTAAATAGGAACTCTGCACCAAAGTCCCTCCAAAGCTGCTGCAGCAAAGAGCAGAAGCAGGAAGCAGCCTTGGGCACTGTAAACTTGTAAGTTGACCCGTGCCACCACACAGAATCACAGTACGAATTCAAAGGCACCTCTTGAGATCATCTCATCCAAGCCCCCTGCTAATGCAGGTTTACCTCAAGCAGGTTGGACAGGACTGTGTCCATGCAGGTTTTGAATATCTTCAGGGAAGACTCCACACGACATTTCAATTCAGCCCCCACACGTGGCAAACATTCACTGACACAACCAAGCCACTCAGCACCCTGCACAAGCATGCCACATCTCAACGAAGTGGTAAAAATCCAGCACAGAGAGCACATTTGCTTCTCAGCAGGTCCCTTGAATATCATACCAGAATTGAGAGCCCCTGACCCGTTGAAGCATAGCAACTGTTGGTCCCTTCCAACTCATTCCATTCTATGATTCTTTGATTTAGAGATGAACAGCTTTCCCAGCTGCTTTTCCTACAGGGCAGACTAGAAGATGAACTCTTTTGGTGGTTCATCAAAGATGTTCAAGGGGAGCAGGAGCCCCACACTTCAGGTTCGGTACCCCTCTGCTTATTACAAACCGGAGAAATGCTCTAGTGCAGTGTATCTGGCTCCACAGATTCTCTCTCATCCCCCAAACTACCTGGCACTGGCTCACTGGAGATGCATACTCTCCAGGATGACCCATCTTCTAGCTCCCTGCAGCCAGAGGGTCCCCTTCCAAGGTGCAGGAGCAGCACCTGGCACAGCACAGCAGGCTCAGGCTCCAGGGATGTGCCAAGGACAAGGTCTCACTGCACGCAGGTCCTTTGAGACAGAGGCATCAAGAAGTGTCCAACCTTTGTATGTCAGCAGACTTCTAGTGACGCTTCCTTCCTTGCTTGCTTACCTCTCAACATCACACGGCCCTTCTCTTCTCCCTCCTGTAGTTTTGATTACAACAAGAAGGATCCCTTGAAAATACAGATCCCAAACAGGCACAGCAGTTTGCATGCAGCTGCAAAGGCCAAGCAGCAAGGCAGGGAGATAAAGATACAAGAATCACACAGCCATGCCATGAAATCACTGATTTTCAGACAATCAGATCTGCTCTGCTGAAGCACCTCAGGAAATGCTGCATCTCCCCAGTGCTTAGGCACAGTTGGAGGGAAAGAGATTAATCAGGAGGGCCAGGTCTAAACCTGCTGCTCAGCCCTGCAGGCCAGCAGCTAGCCCAGGTGGAGCTGGGTGGCTCAGCCCTCCTGCTCTGGTACCCGAGGATGTGATAACCTGCCCTAAGGAACACTGGCAGAGGTCACAGTACAGACTGATGAGAAGTTTCAAAAATAACTGCAGGCAGCTCCCATAACCACAGCACAAGGGCCCTGCTCAGTCCTGCCAGACACAAGGCAGCAACAAAAAGCACCAGGCAATGGGGCAACTGAGAGCTTTCAGAAGCCTGTCTCACAAGGGTTCTGTTCTTTTACCCCACACACCAACCCCAATGCCAGTGTCAGCAGCTGTCCTTGTGTGTACACACCATTCTGGGGTGGTGGGGACACCCCACTGCTTCACATAAGCTGCAGAGTAGCTCACTGGGAGGAAGAGGTGTTGGTCCAGCCCTAGTTGTCCAAGAGTTGCTCTGCCCTCCACTACCTACCATCCTCATGGCAGCAGCCCTTGGCTCAAACACAGAACAGTGTCTCATGCCTGACAACAAACCTTACAGTCTCGAGGAGAGGGGAGAGTAGCCAGGGATAACATTAAGCCATGTAATTTCTGTAACACAGTCAGGCATCACGTCAGGCCTTTGCAGCTGAAGTATCAGTACTGCTGCTCCAGCAGGAACTCACAGAATCCTGGCTTGAGGTCAGGAGCACAGGAACAGCATCAGTATCTCATGGCATGCCCCCATCCAACAGCCTGGGAGAGCCTCACGCCAGCTCACTGTCTACACTGTGTCGGGCCAAACGGGATCAGTCCACTGGGGGTATGGGACCAGCCTCGACAAGCAAACACAAACTATTCCCAAAGGAGCAAGAGTGCCTGCACCTGCCGGAAGACAGCTGAGGGAAACAAGCACCGTCCAGTGCTTGCCAAGAGGTTTGCTGTGTTACCCTGCTACTCCTGCCCCAATCACTAGGAGAGCTACAGAGTACAGAGTACAGCTCAGGATTGATGGGCTCTGGCAGGCTTTCCCAGGGAAGCTGGAGCAGAGGGCCCTGGGTCCTGGCAGCACCTGCCCACCAGAGGAGCCTCCAGAGCACTCTCCACCATCAACAGTGTTGCTGTTGGCAAGGAAGACAGCAACCCCAAGGACAAACAAGCAAGGCCCAGGCATCAGCCACCTCCCTACCTGATGCATCCACACAGCAGGTGAGCAGCAGTAAATGACCCACGGGTCTGGCTGGGACAAACCAAGAGCAGAACTTGGAGCCTGCACTCTTCATCTGCTTGTCTCGACCATCAAACGGTAGAGACAGCAAACAGCAGAGACAGAGACATATCTGCAGCCCTCCAGTGCTGTTTGAGTCTTGCTACCTTATCAATCTGTGCTCCCAGGCAGGGCTGCACGAACACGCCTCAGCCAGCAGAGCTGCCGGAGCTTGAAGCTTTGATTGTCTGGTGCAATCCAGAGGGACTGAGGGAACTACACTCCTGTGGGCTGCATGGAGAAGGGACTCTGCAGAATCATCTTCCTGCCACTGGATTTAGAGAGGTGCTCCTGCTTACTCAGGGAGATCCAGGCAGGGGAGACAAGCACTGGCAACACAACTGCCTGCAAAACACCGTAGGGGCAGAGCTAGGGGAGGGGGAAAGAAAAACACGGCGCAAGAGTGACACTTCTCTCCTTGGCTCCTCCCCACCAGCTCTCTGCAAGCTGAATTAGGGAGGGCTGCGTGGTCCAGCGAAGCTGGGCAAAACAGCAGCCGGGCTGGCTGCTCCTGCACAGCATGCTCCATGCCCCGAGAGCATCTCCGTGGGATGCTCTTTGCAGGAGGCAGGCAGCCCCTGCCAGCAGCTCCCCGCCTGCATGCTGTCACGCAAGCAGCCTGGCAGGAAGAGCCCGGCTCTCTCCCCACAGCCTGCTGCAGCAGGATTTGTTTATGTGTCTGCAGCTGCTCCGTGCCTTCGTCATGGGAATCCAGGCTGCAGCTCCGGCGACCTCCCTCCCCGCCGTGGCTGCGGGGCACAGCCCCGCACACGGGCCTGCCGGCGCGGGGAGCCGCATTCCCAGCCCTCCGCAGTGCCTCCCCCACATCCTGCCTCCAGCCCTCCGATGGGGGTAGAGAATGCCAATCTCGGGTTGTAATTTTTCCAAGTTAAAAATAACCCGGTAGTTTAGAGAAGCAGCAGCAGCAGCCACGCAGGGGGCTGGGGAGCCTGCGAGCTCGCTGCGGGGCAGTACGGCATACATTTTCCTTCCCCAGCGGAGGCTACGGAGGAGCAGCTTCCCAGCTCTGCTCACACAGCTACGGAAAGCTCCCTCAGCATGCCATCAGCTGAGCAGCCCAGTGGTGGTCATTTCAGAGCTGCCCAACACTCCCTCGCTGCTGCCCGTGCCCATGGGAAGCGGGCACAGGCCCCGCAGCCCGAAGCAGGACACACGGCAGGAGAAGGAAGGAAGGAACATACACAGATGTCCAAATAACTTACAGTAAGGGAGCAAAAGCGCCTCAGGCGGGGGCACATGTCCAGGACAGGCAGAGCATCACACGAACAGCCAACCCCAGGGGAGCCACAGCCATGCTCCAAGCAATTTTATGTTCTTAAAACATTTTAATCTTTAAAAAAAGAAGGGNAGCCAAGAGATCTGCTGATAAGGATACCCAACATACACGGCAATCCTGCAACACCTTCCCAGGACACCCACCTCTGCCACCCCGCAGGAGAACGGGCAACAGGACTTGGATGGGCAGGCAATAATTTGCCACAACCTCCTTGTCACTTGCTTCCTGGGGCAAGGAATTCAGTGATGCTGCATGGGGCTCCCCTCCAAAGAGCCTGCTCAGCATCAGCACTCTGCTCCCAGGCTCTCAGCCCTACAACGACAGCCACGTCAGAGACCCCGGGGAGACACTTGGGCCTGTGCCACTGCCTGTGCACAGAGGAGGCTCTGTTGGCACCCAGCAAGCAAGGGAGCACATGCAGGCTGGATACAGCCCCCGGTAATGCAGCTTCAGTCAGCTGCACTTCATGACTCTCATGACAAGCTCACGTGGCAAAACCAGCAATAGCTCTTTTCTGAAGGGTTTTCAAAGGCAGCTCCTAACCCAAGACTATAACCACAATGACCTTCGGCAGCTATTTCAAAGCTGCACAGTACCAGAGGGCTGAGAACCAAGGGCTCGCTCAGACTCCAGCGAGTGCAGCTGCAAGAAAGGACCAACAGCACAAGGAAAAGAAAGCAGCAGAATGGCTGAAACCCCTTTGCTTTTGTTCAACAAAGGCACATCATTAACACAAACACATGACTGGCCAGTCAGCATGCACAAAGAGATGCACTCCAGCTTGCTGCTAACGAGAGGGAAACCAGGTCTGAGCTCACCCTAAAATGTATTTCCCTCATCACCTTTGTGGACAGTCCAAAATGAGGGGACACACCCCTCCCAAGTGGCACTGGGAGTTGAAAGGTGGTCGTCTGCAGTGGGGATGCATCCAGCACCCCCTTCCCTGCCACAGGGACACATCTAGCACCAGCTGTATGCCCTTTCCCACATCACCACCCCACAACCCTGCTGTGCAGCAGCTGCCAGGAGCGAGAGGTTTCTCAAGCCTACTGTGACTGCTGCCTCCTGGTCTGCAGGCCAAGTCTCACTCCAAACAGTTCCTCATAAGCCCTGAGCAGTGGATTTTAATCCTCAACATCAGCAAGGCAAAAGAACAAGAGGAAAAACCAAACCAAACCTCTACAATTCACTAGCTATGCAGTCAAGGAGAGAAGGGAGGCAGGCCAAGCCTGGCCAGGCTCACAGCTGGCACCCAGCAGGCTGGGCTCCTGCAAGGGCAGGCACATGACCACCCTCAGTGGTGCCAAAGGGCACAATTTCATGGGCAAAGGTGTATGGGTGTGCACAAAAAGGTACATGCAGGGGGTCTGCAGCAGCTTCCTGCAGGGCAGCATCCCACCAGCACAATTCACATGCTCTGTCAAGAGCATCCCTGGTTCAAGCTCCTACCACATCAGTAAAGCCCCTCACATATCACTAATGTGGCACTTACCAGACCTTACCAGACCTCTGCTCCCCATTAAACACAAACACCCTCTGGTGTGGCATTCAACACAGGTCTCCACAGAGGCCAAATTAACTGCCCTATCTGCCAAAACTTAGAAAGCCATTTCTCCATCACCAGTGCCAAGTCTTCCTTCCATTTCATTCAGTAGCCCCAGCATATTGATCAGTAAGCCAACACAAAGGACACGGAGTGCCCAGGGAACAGACTGCGCCAGTGGACATAGAACCTTCCCACTTCTCCAATCACACTCCCAGCACTTAATTTCCTACTTTAAAATAAGGGAAAATACAGTATCTGTATCCACGTGCTACAGGAGAGTCCCAAGCTGCGCAAGCCAATAAAGCCTACGGCCAAGTGCCACTTCCACAGCGTCCTGCACAGCCCTCCTGCCCCTCCGGGACCCTGCTACAGCCAGAGGCACCCAGCCCACAGCCTCTCTCCGTGTCTGTGGGAGCCAGAAGCACACTGCTAATGGCAGTTCAACACAGCAGCAGGACCAGCTTGCTGGCAACCAAAAAGATGCCTGGTGGGCAACTCCTGTTCCTCAGCCTGGGACAGTGCACCCAATCTGCTCCTCCACAAGGCAGGAAGCCTCAAGTGCCAAAATAGATGCACTGAGGCTGCCAAAGAGGCTGTGGAAAGCCTCAGGTCAGGGTGACAACACAACCCCAGCTACATTTTAGATGGAAATGGGCAAAGAAGCTCTGAGGACACACTCTTGGTGCTAGAAGCAGGCTTTCTCCCCTGAAGTGCCTGGCTGTTACGCCTGGGCACAGAAAGGATCATGGGGCTCAGCTCCTGCTGGCTTCCTGGACCAGTGTTCATGAGGAGCCAGACTTCCTACTAGGGTAAGAAAAGCCTCTGATGAATTACTGGGCTCATGGGGGCACAGGGGTTATTGTCAGCTGCTTCAGAGGTTCCTGCATCAGAGCAAACCATCCAGCTGCTCTCCAGATACCAGGAGGGATATAGAGGTTTCAGCAGAAACCAGCACCCTGCGCACTCTGCACATTTTCCTGCTGCCTTTTATTTCTCATGCACAAGCCCTCGGAGCTTCACTTAGCTGTCCAAGTCCATCCTCAAGGACACTGTCCCCGTAAAGATGCCACCAGGCACATAATTTAGCCCACAGCACCTTTATTAGCAAGAAAGGTGTACAAAAGCCAGTTCAACCAGCAGACCTTGACAGCTGGCCAACTTTTATAAGGTTACCACTTGACAGCTATACACCGAAAGGCACCAAACTCACGCAATCCCAAGGCAGATGGCCAAAAAATTAAATGGCATTCCTGAAAGCACAGATCTTCCCCTCTTGCTGTTGTTAATATCCTGCACAGCAAACTTGAGCTGTCAGAAAACAGCTTTGCGACACTGCAAACAGCTCCTCAGAGGTAATCAAGCCCTTTGTTCCCTGTATTTTCCAATGGCAGAATAGGGACCAAAAAAAAAAAAATCAACCTTCACAGCAGGGCTACTGAGAAGGTGAACAAATGCTTGCAGTGCACCTCAAGACTTGGCTGTAGACATATATGAAGACCACATCTGACACCCTGAGCAGATTTCCTGCTGAGAAGGCACAGCAACTCTGGCCACAGCTCCATATGGCGATGAACACCCCACTGCAGAGACCAGTCCTGCTGAAAATTGTTCCTTCAGGCGTTTTTGTCAGTCTTCTGCAGTTGAAGCTCCCTGCCTCCTGACAGACCTTCATGGTGGATCTTACCCCTGCCAGTCTCCCAGCTGATGTCCCCCAATTGCTCCTGCTGATTGCTGACTGTATGTTATTCTCCATTGTCCTCCTACTAAAACCACAGTAAAGGAAAAGGGTGAAAAAAAGAGTTGGTGCCCTCCTGCCAACCATTTGCTTCATCTAGTGAATAGCCCATTGGAATGTGTCACAAGAAACACATCCAAGCCAGGAGCTGAATGAAACGTGGCCAAGTCACCAGCAGCTGGGCCACAAGAACATTTCCAGGCCCTTGCAAGAAGACAGGACACCACTGCTTTGCCAAACGCTTCTTGTGCACACAGGCAGCAAAGAGGGGAGGGACGCACAGTGCACGAAGCAAGCTCAGGGCCAGACTTGCTTTGCCCACCATGGTCACATCTCAGACCATAGCTTGTGAGCACGGGCACTGAAGGCTGATCCCAAGGTACACCTTAGCGTGTGATGAGTGAGCAGCACTCAGCACCCAGAAAGACAACATCCCAGATAACCACAATCTGAGAGTTTGCTGTATGTTGTGAGGAGGTCCCATGGCTCGTGGCATCTGTTCTGTTTGTACACCTTAACAGAATCTAGCAAACCTCACTCCAAAATAGCAACAGACCAAGTCTGCTGTTGTCCAGGCCTGAAAACTTGCAAACTGAAGAATCAGACCTATTTCCCAGAAGTCTAAAGAACAGGGAGAGAAAGCAAATTTTTGTGAGCTCTCCTGATGCAGCACAGAGCAAGAGCACCCCTCACAAGCAGCATCACTATTGCACAGTCCCCAGGTTCACATCCTTACATACACCTTCACTTCCACTGCCCTGCAAAGACTAACTCCCTGATATTTACCTTCAAGGGCCTGCACTTTGTTTTGAATTCAACCCTCTGGGATAGAAGTTCTCCACAATTCCAGCTGAAGTTACTTTTGAGAACAGTCTCCAGAGTTCAGATGCCATCTGTAATAACACCTTCCTCTCAGTCATCTCAATGCTTCCTGTCATTTGTGTCTTTTACATCATCCCAAGAAAGACTAAAGTATGGGACGCAGAGAACAGCACCAAAGAAATTCTTCAATTCCTCATGTGCAAATATTTGCAGTTCAGTGATGCCAGCTCCTCAGCTACAGGCAATGCTTTAATACACTTGGGTAGTCTATTAAAACAGTAAGCATCCAAGGGCCAGCCCAAACACACTACAAGTAAAACTCTACTGAAAGCACATACGGAGAGGTAGGCCCCTCCTGGCCCAGCTCAGGGAGCAGTGGAGAGAGCATGAGCCTGGCCAGACTGGAGAGCCACAGCTGCATGGGTAGGGAGCACACCCCTCCTGCCAGAGCACGCCAAGCCACTGTCACTAATGTTGGATGCAGAGCCCCATCTATGCAGAGTCCCTTTTTCCCAAACAGAGCTGGAGCCCCAGAGCGCACCAAGCCTCTTCCAATGCACGCAGGCAGAGCTGTTGTGGGTCTCTCCTGGACTCAAGCTGCGTTCCTTCAGGGCACAGACAGATAGATGTTCAGGACACTCCTGGCCACCCAGCACCACTGCCATGGGGTCAGCTAGCCAGCAGGCAGGCACACGGCATGAGCTGTGTCAAGCTACCAAGAGACTCTTGTCCCTGCTTGCCTGGCAGGTCTGTAAATATCAGCCTCCTTTGACATGTAACAACGTAGAGGCCAGGTAAGCAAACTCTGGACACAGCAGGAGAGCACAGTTCCCACAGACCCACATCATAGCCCACTCTTACTGCACATATCTGTCCGAAGTCCATGCCAACACAGTTTCCACATCTCCCCGCCCTCTGTACCTGGATAAGCCACTCATTTTATGAACCCTTCCTTCAGCAGGCATCTCTGAAGGACCAAGCATGCAGCAAGGTCCAGAAATCCACTTCTGCTCTGTCAGATGTCTCCCTCTTCCAGGTCACAGTGCCAAAAAGTGAGAGGTACAGCTGGATCCAGGAAAGGGTTTAAGAGCACTGTCCTCAGTCCTAATATCATGCTCCACTCAGTGGAGCAGCCAGTAGAGTCTGTCTAGAAACCAGAGAGCAGCATCTGCAGATAACCACATCTCCACACAAGGCAACAATGTGCCCTGTCAGATGTGGGCACAGCTGTACCTATTCAAACAGAGGGCCTACAAGTTGCAGAGTCACACCTCACTACAGGGCCCCTGGAGAGGGCACTCTCCTTGAAATTACAACTACTAAAGCTTCAATGAGCCTGTGCCACAGTGACCCAACTCCTTCCTTTGCCTTCTGGATTCAGAACCCTGGTCCTCACACTCAAAGCACCATGTGGGACTGACTCAACTCCAAACCAGTGACATTATTCTCAAACAGAAACTCTCATCCTCCAGAACAAAGAGGTGGAGCAGCCACTGTGACTGGTCCACAAATCTGCAACCACCTCTCTGAAGAAATCAGGGTAACCACAAACCTCAGCACCTTCACAGTAAGCAAAAGCCTTGCTTCAGCCAGCCTTCCCACAACATCTCCACGCAGCAAACAAATTGAGCACAGTCTCTGTTGTCGGCAGTGGAGAGAAACCTGCTTTTATGTATGCACCAAAGTGCATGCCGGGAAAGGCTCAGATACTCTGGTGAGGGGCACCCTACGGGGACTGAGAAAGATCACTGAGAAACAGGGCTTTGCTTGCCCTAAAGCAACAAGCAGAGAAGCATACAAGTAAGAGCAATGGGCTGTGCATTCCCACACCCCACCGCGCTCCTTCCCAGGCTAAGCAAGCCCAGGGTACAGCAAGGATGCACCAGGCAGTTACAGAAGTCATCAAGAGAGAATGGCTCTTCTCTGATTCTCATTTAACAGACACCGAACATTTAAACCTCATTTGATTTAAAATATAACTTAAGTTAAACCAAATCAGGTGAAAGATTGAGGCTTAAAAGTGGTCCATGCACAAGACCTAGAGAACTCAAGGCAGTAGCTCACACAAAAATAGCAGCTTTCACAGCACATATATAGCAAAGCACTAATGTTTATTCTTGTATATAGGACTAACTTTAATTCTGCCTCAATGCACATATATAACAAGACATTAATGTTTCTTAAAGAACCAATACTTCACCTACCTAGTAGAAGTGGAAATTCCCCATAACTTTGTAGCACACTCGTTCCTGCATGTAGCTAATTGCTAACACTGGAATTCACTTTCCAAGGCAGCCATAGAAAGTAAGCTAAAGTGCAAAATGAAACTATGTCCACAAAACAAATACCTATTTCCAGTGCAATACAGAAGGAGCGTAACTCTCAGCAGTGACAGCTACAGGGAGGGTCTGGTAGCTGAAGTCCCTCAATTAGCTGAAGTCCTGTTTTTGCCTTCAAAGAAGTGCAAATTACATACCTGTGGGGAGGGGGAGGGAAAGGGCGGGGGTCTTACATCCCATGGGGCTTTAGCACCAAGGGCAGTAAGTGCTTTCTCCCCCAAAGAATGCTGCCAGCCACAGGAACACCCTGCTGCTCTTCCCGCACCAGGCCTGCCCACAGGCTTTTAGCCTGGGGCCCCACACACACACTCATGCCCTTCCACCTATGTTCCTGTGCCAGAGCTGCCACAATGTAATCCAAAAACACATTTTAGGACCACATCAGACAGCAAAAGAAACAACCTTGCCTACCTGTTCCTCCATCACAAATGGGCACACGCAGCCAGCTCGCAGGGCTGGGGTAACACCAGCCTGACCCCACATACTGTCTCCTTCTGCTCGAATGCAAAGCAGGCTTCCACAGACCCCCACACTTCCATGAAACATTTAGAAAACAAATACTCTGCAAATTGACACCAATGATCATAACTTTTCCCTGCTTTTGGCACATTCACCCCAAAAGGAAGGAATGAGTTACTTGCATTTCAACCCAGACTTCCCATAACAACTGAGTCAAACAGCAGAGAGAGCCAGACAAGCATTGAAAAGCTTCACCAGAAGAGATCTAAACTTAATCTCACCAGGAAAAACACAAAACAAAGAAACCCAAAACAGCACACTAAAACCAACCACCCTAAACCAACCAACCAGATAACAGGACCTATCCTAGTGCAACAGACGGGCTGCATAAAGTGAGGGAAAAGGCAGGTCCACAGTAGGTATGATGTACCTCTGAGGACAGAGATTCATAATATCATGGAACAGCATTCCTCATAGGGAAACAGAGATGGAAAATGTGATGGGTACCCCATGGCCAAGCCAAAATCTCACCATCACAGTAACACCCGCAATCCTTGAACCATGCCCAAGGCACCTCTGCAAGCACATTTCCAGCGCCCACATGAAAAACAAAGAAGGACTGGGACTCAGTTCCCACGCTTCTCATTTTCTTTTCTGGCCTGAAAGGAGTGTTTTGCTCCTGTTAGGGGAGGATTTATACTCCCTACAGGCTGAAAATGCCTTGGAGATAAGAGGCTGCAGCACAGACACAGGGTGCACCCCCTAACCTCAAGGCAGTGTTTCCTCTGCAGGGAGGAGGCTCTCGCACAAAGGATGGGTCAAGAGCTGCCCTGACTCATCTGGGTGCCAACAGAAGGCAGGCCCCCAGCACCTCTCTGAGCACCGGGTCCAAGGGCAGCACAGGGCAGGAGTCCTACACCCAGACACAAACTCTCCCAGCTTTTAGCTGACTTCCCGAAGAGCTGAGTGCGCTCAGGCATTCCCTAGAGCACAGCCATAACCTTTCCCCAGCTATCTGCCAGGGACCTGCTAAAACATTTAAGCCCAGCCAGTGTCCCAGGTATATCCTAATTCTTAGGCTGACTGGACACGTCCAACATAACAATGCTAAAAATTATTAGCCACATATTGGCAGATTGCTAGGCTGCATCCCAGATTTTCCCATATAAGGGAAAGTTGAAGGCATTGTCCTATCACACGGAAAACATATTGCACCAGCCTGAGATACTAGAAAGCAAAATCAGTCTCCTTGTGTCACAAGCTGACACCCACAGCACCATGTTTTTCCCTTTTTGCTGCCAGTTTGGTCAGCTTTCCCAGCTCTGTTTTTCCAGCCAGGGCTGGTGCCTGATGATGGCTGGAGGCTGGCTGGGACAGGTGCTGCCCTGCGCTGTACTCACAGCACACTGCTGTGCAGAGCACTGCACTTCCTTACAGGATTTTGGTACCACCACCACCACCACCCTGGCAATGCAGGCACTGACACCAATCCCACAGTGAAGGGTAACTCTGCTTTCATGTGGTTTTAGGGTGCAAGAACCCACCACACAAACCCTGCCCCCACTGTCACCAACATTGCCTGCAACAAACATTGGTGCTCGACTGCATACAGACCATTCACTCTGACCATCTTCTCTACCCTTGACAGGGCTTCTTGGCCTCCAGCAACCACTCTGCCTCTGCTTGGGTGGAATCACCAACACCAGAGGTTGACTCCCTGTTCCAAGCAGGAAACTGGGGATGAGAAAGGAGAAATGCACTCACTGCTACTTGCAGGAGCAATAAAGCAAGCCCTCTTGGCTCCCCCAAAACCCCGTGGGACATCCAGCCTCTGAGCATGCCAGTGTCTCTTTAAGACAATCTCAGAGCAACCTCCCCACGCATGCCTGCTTTCCAGACCCAACACAGGAGTCCACGTTCCTGCACCAAGGCTGATCAGCTCTCCCCTCTCTGCGAGGGCAAGCTTCCCCTGCACGCTGCCCAGTGTGATACCAGCTCTTATCTCTGCAAAGCCCAGACAGGCCAGGACACCACAGCAAAGCACAAAGGCCTGCTCTGGCAGCTGAGCAGCCTCACAAAAACAAGTTCACATGCTTCTGCAAAATCCTCTTGAAATAACACAAACCAGTACAGTGAAACTCTTTATATTACCCACCTGTAAAAGTTTATGTCTTTGCAGAAACTGGTGAGAAAATATTAAAGATGACTCAAGGAAGACTAAATCTTAAAAATTATTGAGATTACACTTGGGGGAGTGGGAGGGGAGGGCAGAAATGTGTTTTCTGTTGAAGAAATATAGTAAAAAGCAGTCAGGAAAATGAGATATTCCTCTGAAAGCATTCTCCACCAAGCCACTAGAAAACAACAGACCCCAAAAAGACCTATAGCACTGAGTACTGGGTCTAGCACTGGCACACCCAGGGCCAGCTGCTCAAAGACCAGCAGCACAGACAGAGCCACTATCCCCCACACAGGGCAACACAGGGAGAGGCAAACTCACACCATTAAACAGGTGTATACTACCAAACCAGACAGCAACGCTCAGAACACAGTAAGCAGGGTCCCTGTGATAGCACCTTCCACAAGAGGTGCCCATTATTTACAGCTGCAAGCACAACAAACAGTACAAGAACTGCCTTAGCCTCCCAGGATCACACAGGGTACCCATACCAGCCTGCAGCAAGGGGCTGCAACTGCCTTCTCAGCCATGCTTCTGCTGGGAGGAATGAGACAACAGGCAGGAATAAACACTCGTGGCTGCAGGATAGGCTTCAAACTTCATGGAAGTGTAAACAAACCAAGATCAGTCGTTCTCCAAGTCCTCTCCTTGACTTTGGTTTTCGTTTGAAGAATAACACGTACTTTCAGCTCTATGCACAAAGGCCCATGCAGACATTTTGACAGCATCCAGCATTTCTAGTTATCACGCTTCACAGCATGAATCACTAGAGGGGTAACATTCAATCAGGCTCACCCCACTGCTGCCGTGCTGCCCATCTCTGCAGCAAAGGCAACGCAGCAGCACGCCCGGCGCTCCTGAAGGACCTGCAAGTTCAGGCAGCTGTACCAATTCAGAAACATGGGCTGAATTAGTGCTCCCAAAGGCAAACAGCGACATTAAGCTTTGTAGAGGAAGAGGAATCAATTTTTGGTTAAGGAACACAGGGACAGCCCTGAACTAAAACCAATCCAGCTGGAGTACAAAAACCCTCAGAGAAACAACCTATTTACTCCAGAAGGAATTTACTCCCAGAGCAAAATATGCTATTATTGCTTCATACTTCAACAGCTGGACCAAAACAACCATTTCTCTGCAAAGCAGCACAGCAGAGATACTGCATGAACAAGGTAAACAAAGGGCAAGTAGCGGTAAGACAGTACGTATTCCTGTGCATCACCTGAATGGGGCCCAAAAGCAACAGCAACACTTCACAGCAAGGCAAATACTCAGAGCTCAGTGTTTCCCCTCCTATGGCAAGACCCTAATCCCACTGACACCACCACACACCAGTTAACAAGACACCCTGCAAAGGAAGGGGTCAGGGACAGACATCTCAGGACTACAGCCACGGGAGCGCTGTGCCAGGGATGCCGGTGCCGGAGGGCCCTGCCCAGCCCCACAGGGCACCGCACAGCCACAGCCAGCCATCCCCACCCCTCCCCTTCTCCAGCCCCAGCAGCATTTGCTGCATTTCCCGCGCAGGAGGTAAACAACAAAAAAGCCTGCGCTTTAGGCTGAAAGCATCCCAACTCACTGAGGAAGCAAACCAAGCACTTTTCATAGCAAATTCCTGCAGAACTCTAGCACATGCCCGGGCAGCAGCAGCAGAGCAGGGGGCCGGGCGGTCCCGGGGCCCCCGCGGGCTCCGTGTGGCTGTCAGGGGGCGGGGGGACCCCCACAGCACCCCCGCGACCCGCCGGGCCCGCTCCCTCTCCCGGCCCGGGCTGTGTGCCAGCCTCTCACAG
>VXBX01006675.1:123650-207160 GCA_013400415.1 Scytalopus superciliaris
TCCCGCACAGCCCGGCACAGCCCCGCTCAGTCCCGCACGGCCCCGCACAGCTCCGCTCAATCCCGCACAGCCCCGCACGGCCCCGCTCAATCCCGCACAGTCCCGCACGGCCCCGCTCAGTCCCGCACAGCCCGGCACAGCCCCGCTCAGTCCCGCACGGCCCCGCACAGCTCCGCTCAATCCCGCACAGCCCCGCACGGCCCCGCTCAATCCCGCACAGTCCCGCACGGCCCCGCTCAGTCCCGCACAGCCCGGCACAGCCCCGCTCAGTCCCGCACGGCCCCGCACAGCTCCGCTCAATCCCGCACAGCCCCGCACGGCCCCGCTCAATCCCGCACAGTCCCGCACGGCCCCGCTCAGTCCCGCACAGCCCGGCACAGCCCCGCTCAGTCCCGCACGGCCCCGCACAGCTCCGCTCAATCCCGCACAGCCCCGCACGGCCCCGCTCAATCCCGCACAGTCCCGCACGGCCCCGCTCAGTCCCGCACAGCCCGGCACAGCCCCGCTCAGTCCCGCACGGCCCCGCACAGCTCCGCTCAATCCCGCACAGCCCCGCACGGCCCCGCTCAATCCCGCACAGTCCCGCACGGCCCCGCTCAGTCCCGCACAGCCCGGCACAGCCCCGCTCAGTCCCGTACGGCTCCGCACAGCCCCGCACAGGCCAGCCCTTCCCGGGTCCGCCGGAGTCGTCGAGGCGCGAAAGCGGCCCCGCGTGGGAGAGAAGTGCGGGAGCAGCGCCCGCACCGCCGGGCGAGGAGGGGGGGAATGGCGCTCCCGGGGATGGTGCGGGGCGCGGATGGCGCTCCCGGGGATGGTGCGGGGAGCGAGTGCAGGTCCCCGAGCAGCGTTCCTGGCGGCGCCGGCAGCGGGCTCGGGGCACGGGCTGGGCGAGCGCCTGTCCGGGGAGAAACTTGTCAGGGAGCAACCAGAAGGTTCGGGTCCAGCACCGGCTAAGGGTGAGCCAAGCCTGCCGTGGTGGGTTTTCCATTGGAATTCCACGTTGGAATGCCTGTTCCTGGTCACACAACACTGAGGGCTTTGTGCAACAGCCACGGCCCCTTCTCCGGCTCAGCACCCGCGGCTGAACCAGCAGCACCCCGGTCTTGGTGGCCATGCCTGGAACTGCTGGGGAAGAGAAGCAGGGCTGGCAGTGTGGAGTCAGTGCATCCTCTCAGCTGATGCAGAGATGCTCCGGCACCAAAAGAAACTCTGCTGGAGCTAATTAGCTCTGCTGAGACTCAGACTGATTAACCGAGTGCAGGGCAGTCCTTGTGCAGCTATCCTGCTTGCCAGGCCCCACGGGAAGCTGGCACAGCCCTGCACTGCACCCACTGAAATCCTGCCCTGTTCAGCACCAGCTGGCGCTGATGTTCTGTGCTGTGCAGCTGGCACATTCCCTTTATGCCTCCTGGCTTTCCCCAGATGCTCTCCCCTGAGCTATACAGCTCTTCCTCCAGTCATGGTGATCTGCTGGGCAGCCCCACTGGGCAGTGCTGGTGTCCTCTGCAGGTACCTGTCACTGCACACTTGTAGATTAAACAGAGAGGACACAGCCAATGGACACAGATTCATCATGGACCTACACCTGCCCCATTCCATGCATCCTCCAGGTCCTCCACACACACCAGCATTACCACTGTGCTCTTCCCAGCAAAGCTGGACTTCCTTCTCCATAGCATTCCCCTTTGTCATTTCTCACTTGCTCCAACTCACATCTCCACCTACCATCCTTTCTCCTCCCTCAGTCTGGCTCCTTGCTCGTGGATGGCACTTGTGGACACTTCTGAAGTCTCACATGGACGTGTTTATCCCTCCTGTCCCCAGGTTCAGATTATTTTCCTTCTTGCAGAAGCCCAGCATGTGTGCAGTATTCCTCACCACTGCCTTCCCCTTTCCCTAGTCCTGCCTGCTCCTTCTCTAGCCCCAAGCCATGCCCATGCCTGCTCTGTTCATCCTGCACCGGGCAACTTTTGGCCAACCAACACCATCCAGTGCTGTATCCTCCTTCTATCTCCAGAGCAGCACCTTGGCCTTAGTGTAAAGAGTGCCTGTAAATGTGGAATTAATTGGTACTTTATGACCACGAAACCAAAACATATTATTTGCAGATTAACCACTTTTTGCTCTCAAAAGAAGAGACTTATTGCATACATGTTAAACGGTCTGGCTGGTGATTAGGAAACGATAAAACAAAGCAAAGACAAAATCCCCTGGCAGGTGAGGATTCATCTGCCCAGTCTCATTTGGGAGGACGTTGTAAGAACTTTGTTGCAGAATTTCAGAAGTGTTGGTGGAACAGCCCATGGAGGTTGTGTAAGGGATTTCCAGAAATCCCTTCCCAGCACCGCCTTGGTGATCAACACAAGATGAGGTCAGGTCTGCCTGTCTGAGCCATAACATCCATTCCTCACCCTTCTGGTGACCTCTGTCAAGGCTGCAGCATCCCACCTTAACCTTTTAGGATTTACGTTGTGGTTACTGCTCCTTAGTGTATCACCAGGTGCTGCCAAGAAGGATCTGAGTCCATCATCCTTGAAACAGCCTTTCCAGTGCTTGTATACTGCTGCTGGAGAAGCTCCAAGTACCTTTTCACCAGGAGAAACCAACCCAGCTCCTCCACCTGTATTCAAGGTGCCCACCTTGGTAATTCATGACTGATGCCTTGCTGGGCTTCCCAATTTTCTGGGCCCCAATACTGACCACAGCAAAGATTGTATGATTTTATGACAGAAACTCATCTGCCACTTCAGTCTTAATCCAGATCATATCTGCTTATTATTTAGAGTGGGATTGCTGTGTTTTGGACAAGGTGATCTAGAGAACTGTCCCAGAGTTGGTAATTCACTGTGCTAGCGACACCCAGACAGGACAGAGGAATGTGTCCAAACTGGGACCTTTCCCACTTGGTCCCCCCACAAGTGCAGCATGAGCTCTATTTTTGAGTGACCTTAGCATTCTCTGATACTAGCACTGGAACTTCCTTTTCCCTCTCTGGAAAGCAGGATTAAATCCTTTGGTGGTTCCCAAATCCCCCTGGGCTCAGAGCCCTCATCCTGTGAGTGTGGGATGGTCAGCTGAACAGAAGTCAGGCTCCATCTGGAGCACAGCCTTGCTGCCAGCAACCATTGTTGTGTACAGACTTTGGGATCACTGTCTTCTGATCTGATTTTAAATACTACTACTACTAGTAGTAATAATAATAATAAAATTGTGTTGGTTTGGCATCTATAAATAGGCAGTCTTCCCTGGAAAACTCCTTTGGGCTCAGAACACCTCACTGCCCACATGGGACCTGCCTTCTCCCAGGGAGCACAGCCAGCTCTGCACCAGGATGCACCCTTACCTGCACCCTTACCTGCGATGATCTGTGTGGAGGCTACTGCCCACCACATGCACAAACATCCCCTGGGGCCCTGACTGACAGGTATCCCCCATCCTGAAAGAGAAACACATTGCTGTTATGTACTTCCCTTGAAACCAATGTTACCTGAAATAATGAAAAACAGAATGCAAATGAAGGTGGTTACTCAGCATCAGCCAGGCAACAGCAAGAAATGCAAAGAAAGCAGGTAAAACTAAAGCAATAATACACTTTGTTGGCTTTCACAGACCATCAGTGGGAAAGGCAGAGGATGACCTTATGCCTGCTCTTCTGCTGGGACATTGGTTCGTGGGGTGCCTGTGCCTTTCTCTGGGCCAGTGTCCCTGAAGTGAGATGAAGCAGCAGCATCTGGGACCTGGTGGCTCCTAGGATGTGCTCCTCCTTATGGAGAGATCCTAAGGACTCCCAGGGTCTGCAGGGAGTTGGACACAAGCTCCTAGGCTGTGAGCCCAGGTGCGCGGTTGTGACCTGGATCGTGTTCGCTGTGTGACTGGGGCAGTGACTCTGCTCTAGCAACCCTCGAGTGCAGCTCTGTGCCGGGTGTGAAAAGCAGCAAGGGCTGAGCTGCCACCAGGGACAGGGGACATCCAACATCACATGCCACTCACAAATGTCACTGATTTATCCAAGACCAGATTTTGCAGCAGAAGGCGCAGCCTCCCCACACAGGAGTGCCAGGCTGAGTGGCTCTGCAGCACTGTGCCATGTCTGCAGGGTAGTGCCAATGGCACTGCATCTCCTGGCCGGGAGCCCCAGAGACTTCCAATCCCTGCTTAAGCTGCCACGGCAGTACGGATTACCCAGGCACACCTCGGGGCTGAAGCACTTTGTCTGGGTGGGTGCATGTGCCCAGCTGGCACCCGGCAGCTCTGGGCAACCCTCGGGCAGCCACAGGCACAGTGCTGGGCATGCTGCCACTGCAAGGACAGGCCCTGGCGGCTGCAGGGACAGCTTTGGCAGCAGGAAAGACAACTCCTGAGGCTGAAGGAATGCCAAGTGTTTCCAAACTGATCTTGTCCTCTTACAGAGAGGGATGCTCCAGAGCTACCTGCAAGAAACGTGCTGGGTTTCTGCAGGGGCAGGCAGAGCAAGTGGAGTTCCCTCTGGCTGATCTCCCACCCTGTAATACAAACCCAGAGACATAAAGACTTTTCTCTGGTGGCAGCCCTCACCTGGGAACATGGCAGCCACTCCCCAGGGTTTGCAAGCAGGCCGAAGAGGTTGTCAAAGGAGCAATTAGCTGCTGTTAGCCATGGGAGTCTTGGAACAGAGGGACACGGGGCTTTGTTCACCTCAGTAAATTAGTCTCAACTGCTAATGTAGCAACACCTGCCTTGTTGTGGCCTTCTGTATGCTTGCACATTTCAGAAGGTCCTTCACTTGCCTGTTTCTGGGGAGGTTGGTGTGTCTCTGATGGTTACCCGTGCCTCCTCACAAGCCAGTGGCTTTGTTGGAGCTCTGGAGCTTTTACACACAGAATAGTCCTCCTGGGCTGTCCCATTCATCCCAGCACAAGGTGAGTGAAGGATTCCTCAGCTCCTTTCTACTGGGCATCCTCCCATGCCAAGGACTTGGCCACACAGCACCAGGTCTGTGTTGGAGGGGAAGCTTGACTGTCATTGCCACCAGGTTGCTGTGTCTGACCTCCATCCTGGCTCCCTGAATGGAGATTTGCAGGAACTGAGGACCAGGAGCCTCAATTCTCCCATCCCTCTTTGATGATCCCTTTGTAAAGCGAGGCAGAGGTGTACATAGTCCAGAAGCTGTACAGAAGCTGTTGTGCAGATTTTACAGCGGATACACAAGATAGTTTCCAAGCCCGGATCATAGACTGAGCTATGTAAAGATGCACACCAGTAGACAGTGCTATTTTTACTGCATCCTTCTTCTCTAGACACAAATTTCAACATAGATTCCTCATGCTGACTCAAACCTGGGCAAAACCACTGGGGTTATTGTGCTGGAGTCATCAGCATGAACAGACCGTGTCCTGGCCACAGCGTGGCATCACAGCCAGCCTGGGCGTGTTGCACCTGACAGGTCAGCTCAAGCATCCTCGCCCCAGGGCACAGGCACGACCTGAAAGTACCAATCTGTCAGTTCAGACTGGAGTTTGAATTTGACAGGGCTGTTGGGCTTCTCAGCCTCTGCTCTTCTGCTGCCTCCATGGTGCAGATGCTGACAGAGGCTCAGTGCAGGCCAGGGGGTTTGTGCACACACTCCAGTACAGGAGTCCCGTGTGTGGGAACCAGACACCATCTAGAACCATCTCGGGGCTGGAGACATACATGGCCCAGGGCTCAAAGTGGGGGATGAGGAGCAATTACCAGAGTTCACATAAAATCATATCTTTTAGAGCAAAACCTAGTATGTCTGGCTTTCTCCTAGAACAAACCTCCTTAAGCTGATTTGGGAATGCCACAAAAATGATTTGATTTGGCAAAGATTTGCACTGCCTGAAGTTAAGATCAATTCCTTTGGGAAATGCTTTGGCTAAACCCATCTCTGACTGCACCAGCCATCCCATGCCCCTGAAGGGGATATTCTCTAAAGCTGAGCATCCGTGGGACCACAGCCCAGTGCCCGGTGCAGGAGAGCCACCTGGGCCCACCACACCACCAGGCTTGCCCAGTGCTCTGCAGACAGGCTGCAGGGAGATCTACCAGCCCTTGTTGCTGGTGCTGTTACATTCCCAGAGCAGATGCATCCCTGCTGCTTGTGCTGGTTGCCTTCCCTGAGCACAAATAAGTCCATTGGCTGCAGTCATGAGTCCCCTTCAGCAACAGAGAATTCATGGCCCTATAAGAGACCAGAGCTGGGATGGAGGCTGTAGTCACACCAGCAGCAAAAGCATCAGTTATATTTACAAAGGTATTTGTGTGGGAGCACTTGATGGTGGGCAGTGGACCCCAAGCTGCCTGGGTAATGGGGACATGCAGGTCCAGTCACCGGGTCCTGTTGGGGACAGGAGTGCCAGGCCAGTTCCTGCCATGCTGCAAAGTGGGTGAGAAGGAGAGCTCAACAGCTGAGCACCTCTAGTAAGGCAGCAAGGCAGAAAGGGAATGGAGCTACTCTGGCAAGCTGCTGACTACAGGCAGGGTCTTGGGCAAGGCACCCCTTTTCCACTGGCTGTGGCTGTGGTCCCAGCCAGATCCAATGCAGCAGGAAGGAGAGGGAATTCCTCTGATGCTGCAGCATATGCCCTTCCCTTCCTGGAAGCTGGAGCACACCTACACCCCTGTGAAACATGGAGCCTGCAGGCAACCAGAGGGGAGTGATCAGATTTTAAAGCCCCTGCAAAGCTTGTAAGCAGCCATGAGTAATCAACCATGTCATCAAGACAGAATTCAACATATCATAGACTGGTGCGGCAGAGCAGGTTAAGGCAGACTGACTTCTGGTGCAAGGTCTGAAAAGCAGCTCTGTATCCAGGTGAGATGCTTGGACACATCTGGGGCACCACAGGACTCTCCAGCTCCAGGCGTCACCGTGGGCTGACCCTTGTGGAAACTTCCATAGGTCAGGTGCCCTTCACTGGAGGTGACAGTGAGGAGGTGATGGGCTCCTTCATGGGCAGCTGAAGGGGTGGCTAAACTGTGTGCAGGATTGGAGATGCCCCAGCCCAGATGCCTCTCAGCCCTGGCTTTGGTTGTTGCCTGCTGGGTTATCCTGCCTGTGCTCCCCACTGCCCAGTTGCAGGAGGAGCAGTCAACCTCTCGCCTCTGCAGGACACCCCAGGGATCCAATGGACTGGCGTTTCCTTGGCCTTGGTCTAGGAACTCTGCAAGGTAGACTTCAGGTGGAAACTCTCCATTCAAGGACAGAGATTTCCTTAGATGTGGTTATTTGAGGAAGTTCCTCTGCCCTCAGGAACTTCTATCAGATAAACTATGATTGCTGTTGTAAATTTTCCTGTGGGAAATTTGGGATTATTAAGTGGTTTGCTGGGCTTTGATGCTGTGGATAATTGATGTCAGGGGACATGGGGTGCTCTGCTCACTCTGGCCCTTCCTAAACCCTCTGCTTTGTCGGTGCTGTAAGACCAGGGGCTGTCCAACACTGCACTTTGCTCATGGCACAGGTGTAAGCCTGTGATACATCATACAGTGAGGACTTGGGACCATCTTTCCCCACTGGCCCCCACATGCCCCATGGGAGGCTGTCCCACAAGCCTGTCCCTGGGACACAATATCACACCAGTATCTTGCAGGCAGGTATGGAGCACAAACTATACATGAAAATTCACGTTTATGGAGAATTTATATTTAATCTTCGTTTGCTGTTGCTCTTCTGCAGCTGAGGAGAAGGACTGAGCAGGCAGCTGTGGTGCATCCCCCTACTCTGTGGTGCACCGGCACACCTGACCCTTGCCCCGTGGACCCCATGAAGTGCTGCCATGGTCAGCTGTGGTGGGAGGAGCTGTCGTCTTCATCTGGTCAGATCTAACCCTGGGGCCACCTTGTGAGCAGCAGCTTTACCTGGGGGGAAAAAGATTCACCACCAGCAGTTTCCAGGGCTCTCGGTGACATCCCTGGGACTTACTTTTGCTTCAGTTTTGTGGCTCCTGTTGTGCTGGAGCTACCAGCTACCAGTGCTCCTAAACACTCCCCCAGTGAGCAAGAGTGAAGGGTGTTTAGCATGTTGCTTATCATTAGCCAGGTCCCTGAAAATCCATCACCAGCCTCCCGCCTGAGGTCTGCTCATCCCACAAATGCAACCAAAGCACAGCCACTGCCCATCACTGCCCCTTGGACTGAGACCACAGAAATTATTTCACAAATTCATATTACGCAGCCCTCCTCTCTGTAAACACTGTTTCTCTCCCGGCACATTTTCCTGTCGTTGTCTCCAATTGGTTTTGCTTCCAGCCATGTTTCCTCACCAGGCTCAACTTTCCCCAGGCTCCCATTGAGCACCCACCATGACAGGAGGTCTGCTGCCCACATGAGCTTCATCAGCTTTGTTTTGCCCCAGAAGTTCGTTCCTGTGACTTCTCCGTCTGTCATTTCCTGAGGGAAGCTGGTTTGATATCCCCAGCAACTCCCTGTGTGTTTCTGTGGGAAGGTGACACTGGTACCCTGTGGTCTGTAGAGACCCTTTCATCCCTTTAGGTCTCTGGGAGGTTATTCCCAGGCCTTGCCCAGTTCTGCCTTTCATTATTCACAGGTTGTAAAGCCAGCCAGGCCCTGCTATAAGAGTTTTCCATATACTTGTGCCCAGAAATGGTAAAATCCTGGAAATGAGGGACCCTTTGGGACCAGCTAATGTTAATACCAGCTAATGCCATGCTGTTGAGAACCTGGCTGTCAGAAACCTCGGCAATGGAGACTCAAGTCTCTCCTTCTCATGACTGGAAAGATTATTAATCTGGCTTGATTTTCACTGTGATAATGTAAGCTGGCTTCTATTTGTGTTATCTGGCGTGGGCAGATTCCTTGTTGCAGGAATCATTCACATTCCTGCAGACTGCTACCGCAGCCCCTTCCACTGCCTCCTACCATTAAGCAGTCCCACATTTGCTGGTTTTTCTTGCTGGTCATGTTTTCCAGGTTTCTGACATCCTTCTCTGGATCCTCTCCAACCAGCCCAAAGGGCAATGTCCAGCCGTGGCTGCTTTCTCCTGCCACCACTCTCTGCCGCTGTGGAGAATGGCAAAAGCTGTCTCCAGCACCTCTGAAGCCCTTTCATGGTTACACATCCCAGCATTGTATTTGCCCGTTTTTCGGCTGTTAACCCCTTGCTCTGCAGTTATCTTTTGGCATGTCGAGTTCTTCTCCCAAAAATTACTTCTTGCAAGTGAGTAATTTCTTTGTTTATACAATTCCTTGTTTACACGACATGCTGGCTGTGCTGGGGTGCTCCCAGCATGGGGTTATGATATCCTGCTCCCCAAGACTGTTTTTCTAATGAGGGTGGCATGAACGGGGAGCTTGGGGTTAGGAATCTGCCTACCAACATAATTCCCATGCTTCCTATCTTCGTATTGTGCCTGTAGTCCGGTATTTCATGATCTCACCTACTAACCATGGCAGCTTCGAGGTGGTTATCTGAGCTGGGACCAGCACTGATTTCACACCCAGGTCAGGCTGGATGGGATCTGCAGCTTGCTGCTGATGTTTTTTAATGGTTCTGTGTCATCATGCTGTACACACCATGTTTCCTGTTCTTTTGTCACAGAGAGAACCAGACAGCCCTCCTTGAGAAGCCGTGTTGGTGACTGCTGCCCCGTGTGCCGCCCTGCAGGGGTCTTGGGCTGCTTCGCTTCCTGTCCTGGTATTCCCCACAGGTCTAAAGCAGCGCTGAGCACTTGGTTTTCTCTCCTTTTTAAAGAGCCACATAACAGTGCCCTTCTGCTGACCCAGCCCCCCAGTTTTGGCTGCATCCAGGCTTTCCCACTGCCTGCTCTGCCTGCATCCACAAAGGCTGCCAGACCTGGCCTGTCGGTCTCTCTAAGCTTCCCAGCCCAGCTCCTGGCAGGGGTATTGTCTCTCACCAGTGCTGACTGCACACTCTGGCTGGTCCAGGCTGAGGCGCTGAGGCAGTGAATGCCCTTGGCACGGCAGTATCCATCAAGGGCTTCCCATTCCATGCCACATCATCAGCCCTGCCCTTGCCTATCCCCTTCCTCTCCACATGCTCTCACTGCCTTGTCACATACTCCCCTTTCTTTTTCCTTTGGCTTTCTTGATTTTGCATTTCAAGTAGATGCATTTACATTCAAACCTGCCTGCCTGCTTCCCAGTTGCTCTGGGAGTTTGGACACAGTGTGGGATGTTCCCCATCCTGGCATGGCTTTTGGCATTACCATTGCTGTGGTCTCCCACAGCCTCTTTCCAGCTAGACTGGTGAGCTGTGAACAGCAGACTTGGCCAGGCACAGGGGAAAGGAGGTGCTTGGGGTGCACAAGGGCAGGGCAGCACTCAGTGGGCTCAGGGAAAATACTCTAAGGATGAGGCTTTTCCCAGGAAGCCAGACCAGGACCTCAGCTCACAGAGCTTGGGGCTGGACATTTGTGGAGCTATTTGAACCATACCTGAACAAAGATCTGAGCACCCTGCTCTCTATTCTTGGTCCCAAGCTCTAGCTCATTCCCTCTGCCAGACAAGGAGCTCTTTCATGTCTGGGCAGCATCGATCGATCCACTGATTTCTCCCCATACTCCACATCCATGCCCTGGAGGTTAGAAGCAAAGCCAGAACCTTTCTCTTCTACTTGCCTCTTCTCCCCAAAAATCATTCTTAAAGCCTTATGAGTGTTTTCTGGACAGTCTGTCCCTGCTCTTATAGTGCCACACCAGCTGCTTAGGTAGGGACCTTCTCCATCAGCCCAGTGTCCTGGGTTTTGGGTGAGCCTGGCAATTGCTCGCAGGATGGTGGCCACATTCTCCCTGGGTGGCAAACCAAATGTATCCAGCCTTCCTATACAAAACAGTACATTTTCCCTTAACTCCCTGCCTGTCTTTCCAGAACAAGCTTCATCCTTCGATATTAGTATTCCAGCCATGTGCCTGAGCCCACCAAGCCTTTGTTATGCCAATTAAACCATAATCTTGATTGCACATTTAGGCTTCCAGCTCCTTCTGTTTACCCCTCCAGAATGCCCCAACAAGGTGGGTTTGCAGTTCTCTGCTGTGCCCAAGGGCTGCACTGGGAATGCCACCTCCCTCCCGGGTCACCCGCGGCTCCTGAGAGTTGTGGCTGCACATCCATCCATGTGCTGGGGATTTGGCAGTGCTGGGGCTGGCGGGGCTGGCACCCTTCTCTTTCCAGCCTTCTGCCAGGAGGTGAGTGAGGGTGGCCAAGGAGGAAAGGGGGGAGCAGTGAGCACCCGAGCTGGGCTCCGAACAGAGCTCTGGCTGCTCTGTGCAGCAGCCACCAGGGCTGTGGGAGGCAGCTTTGGGCAGGGGTGACACTGCCTGGGCACAGCCTGCTCCCACCACAAGCTTGGGGGCAAAGGGCTGCCAGCAGGTGTGGGACTTCTGGGCCCCTCTGTGCTGCCAGCAATGGTGCAAGAAAGGGCTCTGTGTGTTCCTGTGCCTGTGTGTTCGTTTCGGTCAGCAGCAGAGCATCAGAGCCAAGAAAAGCCACGTTTGAGTTACTCCAGCTGTAGGGCCACACCTGGACATTTTCAGTGTCTGCTGTAAATCCAAAATCTGGACACACTTCCCAGGGTGTGAACCCTCTCCTGAAGCTTTGTGCTTTGTTATCAAGATCACCTTGGATAAGCAAGCCCACCCAGTGTGCTCCCTGCCCATGCCACTCCAGCACATGCCATGGATTTAAGGCAGGGCCCTGCTCAGAGAAGCCACATCCTTGTTTCCCAGAGGCAAACCAACAGCAGAGCCCAAGGAAAATCAATAGTGCAAAGGAAAACTAGCTTGTTAAACAGCCATCAGCTCAACATGAGGAACCTCCTGTCCTTCTGCTGCATCTGCTGGATCTGGCCAAGCCCAGCTGCTGGGACAGCAGAAGGAGGACATGCTTTGCTGAGCTGCCCAGTGTTTCCAGCACCCATGTGGGCACTGGGCATCCCTGGCCTGGTGAGGGTGAGCAGGACAGCTTTTGGGAGCTACTTACCTAGAGCAGCCCAGGGTGAGGGATGGGGCTGCGTACCAGGTATGGGGTATGCCACTGGCCCTATCAGCATCCTCAGGCCTGCTCACAGGGGATCAAGAGCACCCAGGGCTGCAGGAGTGGAGGTTTTTTGCTCTGCAGTGGGAGAAACAAGGGACAAGGGACAGACACTGAGACAAGCAAAGCTCAGGCTGGGGCTGGAGACTTCCAGCAATCCATGAGTCACCTTGCCATCCACAGAGCCAAGGTCTCTGCTGGAGATGAACGGGCAAGAAAACAAGGGAATTTTTAAGGTCTGCTAAGCTGAATGCCATGGAATAGGGAAGTTTCCTTTCTGAAAGCAAAACTAATTTTCCTTTTCCTTGATACAATGAAATAATTTATTCCCTTTGGAAATGTCACAGCAATTCTTAGGGAACTAAAGCAATTTGATTCCTTACCATCCTGTTACAAACCCTGGTGAACCAGCAGAATTATTTAGTAGGAATTAAAGGTACTCGTTATTTCCAGTTCCCTACATGGACAGAACATTTGATTGTAGATCTCTGCTGCATATCCCTCACGAGCCCATAGCCACCTGTCAGGGACCTGCCTGTCCTCACCACAGCCCAGTGGCTGGTTTGGTGTCTGTGGTCATCAATGCCCACCCTGGTGTGTGACAGTGCCCTCGGAGAGCACCCCAAGACTCCTTGGGCACCCCCAGCCCCCTGGCACCATGCAGCTCTGGTGGGAATGTGATGTGGCCCTGGGGCACTGGCTGTGTGTCACTGATGGGAAACAGCACCAGTCACCCCTGTGGTACATACGAGATTTAAGGCAGAAGAGCTCTGGTATTTCCAAGGGAATGCCTGCTGGCAGGAAGTGTGCACTGGCATCCCAGAAAACCAACCATGTCCTGGGCAGTAACATGGTCAGCAGGGTGAGGGGGGAGATTGTCCCCTCTACTCCACTCAGGTGAGACCTCATCTGCAGCGCTGGTCTAGTTCTAGAGCTCCCAACATAAGAAGGATATGGAACTGCTGGAGTGAGTTCAGAGGAGGCCACAAAGATGCTCCAAGGGCTGGAGCCCCTCTGATCTGGAGAGAGGCTGGGAGAGCTGGGGGTGTTCACCTGGAGAAGAGAAGGCTCTGGAGAGACCTCAAAGCCCCTTCCAGTGCCTGAAGGGGCTTCAGGAGAACTGGAAAGGAACTTTGGGCAAAGGCCTGGAGAGACAGGACAAGGGGGAATGGCTTACCACTGCCAGAGGGCAGGGACGGATGAGATATTGGGAAAGAATCTTCCCTGTGAGGGTGGGCAGGCCCTGGCACAGTTTGGGCAGAGAAGCTGTGGCTGCCCCATCCCTGGGAGTATCCAAGGCTGGGTTGGATGGGGCTTGGAGCAACCTGGGCTAGTGGGAGGTGTCCCTGCCCATGGCAGGGGGCTTGTACTAAATAATCTTCGAGATGCCTTCCCACCCAAACTAGTCTGTGATTCTATAAGTGCCATCAGTAAGTGGGGCTGAGCAGGGCTGTGCAGGGCTGGGCTGTGTCCTTCCTGTCCCAGGTGGAATGTGAAGCCAAAGGCTGAAACCCATCCTGTCCTGCCCTGGACCTGCAGCCCTGTGTTCCTGATGGCCACTTTCAAACTGTGCTGAGAGAACTCTGCTCCACATCTTTGATTTCCCCCTCACAGCAGGGTGCCTGGCTGTCCCCTTTGGTTTTTAGGTTAAGCTTCCCTTGTCATTATTCCAGCTCATTCCTTTTGTCCTCTGTCCCAGGACTGGGCACAGTCCATCTCCATGAGGACACCCAGTGGTCGGGGGCACCTGGTGAAGCTGGAGGGAGGTGTGTGGGGCTGTGGGATGGACTCAGCCCCAGTGCAGAAACTCTGAGTCTGGGACAGGCCAGGAGCTTGTTATGACCTACCTCTGAGGCAGAGTTTTGTTCCCCCGGGGTGAATTGGAGAGAAATAACACTGAACAGTGATTATGTAGATTTATTTTAAAACAATTTAATTGCAGAGGAAAGGAGAAAGGTAGCTGGTTTTGTTCTCTTCTATAAAACTATAAAAATATCATGAAGGAAATATATGAGGAAAAGAAAGGAAAAGAAGGAAAGGACAAGAGTAGATAGTGGAGAGGAAAGATATCACCACCCATGGATCCAGTGAATCCAATCACTGCCATTTCTATGACCGTAGTCAGAGTAATGGTCACAGTCTTGATCTGCCGGGACTGGGGACCCATGAAACAAACAGTTGGATTATATACATTCAAGCTGGCATGGGAATGCCTCTATCCCTCCCCAGGGCAGGGATCCTTCATGCAACAGTATGGGGCATGCACAGCTTTCTGATAGTTCCTGAAAAGAGTCGGGAGCTGCTTTGGGATTCTTGGGGTCACAATTCCCCCCTTGAGGTCTTGCCTGCTTTTTGACAACACTTCTGCACTTGCTCTGTATGGTCTGTGGTCACCACGGACCTGAACAGGAAAACTGGCTCAAGAAAAAAACTGAAAAGAAAAAACTGCCTCCATACAGACCCCTGTCCAGACACATCCTGTTCTAACTTGCCCACTTGAATGGTCATCAGTGTTTGAGTAATAACAATGCATGAACTGCTGACTGTCCAGGCTTCTACAAAGCTAAAGAAGTACCCACTGCTCGTCCCAGCTACTGCTCTTCTCCCTGCCCAGATGCTGCTGCCAGAAAATGAGGAGTTTTCCTTAGTGTGGAGCTGTCAGGGTTTTATTAAACATGGCCACGGTGAACAGGGGCCTGGAGAAATTATTTTGGCTGTCCCAGGCAGTGCCACGGGACACAGGCAGCCAGAGCAGATCTCTGCTGGCTGCAGGAGGCAGGTGGTGGAACTCGGGGGTGCTCTGCCCAGAGAGATGCTCCTGAAGCACATGGGAGCATCAAACAGGACAGTTTTCAGGCTGTGCATGGAAGCAAAAGTAGCAGTGGGTGACAGCAGAGGCTGGAGCTGCAGCAGTGCCTGCACAGGCTGAGGTTCCTTTGTGGACACCTCCCAGTGCGACTGGGCTTGGCACTTGCTGGTGGCACTGGGAGGTGTCCCAGGGGCAGCTGGTGGCTGGCTCTGCCAACATCTCCCACCTTCTTGGGCATGTCTGGCCCCAGGAAGGCTGGGCAGGGGGCTGAGCAGCTGCTGGGGGCATCGTTGTCACCAATGGCTTGTCCTACATCACACTGACCACAGATTGGCATTGGTGCTGGCTCTGGGCAGCTGCTGGGCCTCCTGGGCAGGTGCCAGGCCATGATGGCATGGGGCTCCGAGGGCCTCAGGATTATGGGGTGATGGGGTGATGGGGTCCTTTGAGGCTCAGGAGGTGTTTAGTCCCAGTTCCTTGTGCACAGCAAGGCCACCCATGCAGTTGGAGTGGGCTGCACATCTCCTGCCACATCCCAGCCCTGCTCCTCCATTCCTCTGTCTCCAGTGCCCTGAATGCCCCATCCACTCTCACCCCATCCCATCCTGCAGCTGGCACTGCCACCAGCTCCTCCCGCAGCCCCCACAGGCAGGTGCATTGCCAGGGCATTGCTCTGTGTGCCCGGCCGGCTGTGACACTCGATGGCCGTGGGATGAGCGGGCTGTGCCTGCAGGGGACGGGGACAGGGCACTGTGGACCCTCTGCCCAGTGGCCCCTGGGGTTGCCTTCACCCTGTCTCCAACAGGAACCTCACCTGGCCCAGTGAGCCAGAAGGAAGCCTCCCCATGGCCAGTCCTCATCCCTGTTCATTGCCCTCGGGTATTACAGGGCGGTGAAAAGCCGCTTGCCTGGAGAGCAGCTCCCCCCTTCCCCCACAGAATTCCCCACTGGAACAAATACAGCCAGTATTTCTGAGCAAAACCTGGAGGGAGCAACATGCATCCCCTGGCCCGTTGTGCCTCTGCCAGGTGAGGGACCTGGAAGCCAAGCCAAGGTTGGGAGCATCAAACCCCCAAGTGCTGTTGCCCAGAAGCCTCTGAGGACTTGGGAGTGAGCTCTGGGAGTTGTTGGTGGGCATGCAAGTGTGAACTGGATCCCCAAATGCAGCAGTTCCCCCCTGCAGCCAGCACCTGGATCAGCACAACCTGCAGCCCCTGGGGAACAATGGGGGCTCTCAGCATCCTGCACTGGCTCCTGCCGACCATCCAGCTCCCGGAGCAAGGAACCTCTGATGAAGGGGGAGGTTTTGGGGCTCCCACTGCACCGATGCTGCTGCCCTGGAGCACCCGTGGCCACATGGATGGTCTCTGACAGGAAGAGTTTCTGTGCAGCACCATGAGTGGGGCCCACCCAACCTCTCCCAGACTGCCACAATCTGCCAGGAGCAGCTCCAGGTGCTCTGGGATGGCTGGAAAGGAGCTTGGGATCACAGGACACATTCTGAAATAGGAGGGCCCCTGGGGAAGAGGAGTCTGGGGGACAGCACCCCTCCCTCCCAACTCTCCCCCACCTGGGATCCTCCCAACCTTCAGCAGGAGCTCTCCCAGCTCTCCCAACATTCCTGACCCCCTCCCGCCTGCTGCTCATTGCCACTGTTAAAATAAATTGGCAAAATAAACCCCATTTCGACCGTAACTCAATTTTCTCACCCTGAAAGGCAGAGTCCTGCAGCTGATCAGCAGCAAGTCCCCACAGGCTCTGGCTGCTGGGGAAGACGGAGCCGTCGCTGCGCTAATGAGTGAATTAGCTAATGAAAACAGTATTTAAAATAATCACAATATTTCTTTATTTGCATGTAAAGATGACATAATAAAAGATAATTAGCAGCATGTGAAGCAGTTCTACTACTCAATTTTCTCAGTTTAGCTAATTAATTATCTTAGTAAAATGCATCATTATGGCTAATTTTAGAAAATCCAGCAGCTGCAAGGTCAGAGTGGGAACAATTTCAATTTGTAATTGGAAGAAACATGAAAATGAGTCAGATAATCTTTTATTAGATAATAATAATAATAATGAATCACACAGGCACGTATTTTAAGAGGCAGAAAATGCACTGAATCATTTAATAATGTCATCAAATGGGAGTCTGTCAGGGGCTGCTGGGGGAGCACTCAGTTCTCGGCCCTGCCTGGAGGAACACGGGCCCAGGGTGGGCTTGGAGATGGCTCTGTCAGGCTGGGGGGCTGGAGCAGGATGGATGGGCTGCCCTGGGCCTCCCCCTGCCCCCCCAGCCCTCAGCCTGTGCCTGCAGCTCCCCCAGGCCTGGGCAGGGGAGTCCCAGACAGGGCAGTGCCAGCAGACCACCCTCCTGGCTGGGGGGCTGAGCACAGTGGGGCTCCTGGCTCCCAGCAGGGATGTGGGTGGTGGGCACAGTGGCACGGGCGGCCTGTGCCGGGCAATTCAAAACACAGTTTGGGGCCGTGGCTGGGACATGGTGGGGAGGGAGCACAGGACCCCCATGCCCACTCCCAGCCCTTCTGGGCCACCCCTGCCCTGCACTGAGGGCAGGGTTTGCCACCCAAAAGCAGCCTGTTGCCCCCAGAACCAGCAAAGGTGGTGATGCCCAGGACTGCAGCTCTTGCAGACCCACTGGCATCAGTGCCAGGACCAGACATCTCTGCCTTCACTGTAACACCTTTGTAAGGATCCCTGGGGTGAGCCCAAGGTGTGTCAACTCTTCCTGTCACACTCCACTGGAGTGTGCTGGGCCCCATGTGCAGGGTGGCTGCTTTTGGTACAGAAGAAATAAAATAAATGTAATGTTTGTTAATATTAATAGAAAATATAATTTATAAAAATAAATTTAGATAAGCAGAAAATCTGATGGCTCTCACAGGAAGTAGAAAGCAGGTTTAAACCTCAGCTGTGCCCAGGTGAATCTCCAGCCAGTTCCCATGGCTGCTGCCATGCCCTGGGTGCTGCCCACAGTTTCTGGAACATCACTGGAACAAGGGGGATCCCCAAAGTAGCACACAAAGCCAAAAGCTAGAGCTGAGTCCCCTGGGATGCTCCCGGTTTCCACAGCAACATGCTGCCCTCCTCCACGGTGCTGAGATGACCCAATCCACACCCTGGGCAGCCCAGTGTCACCAGCACAGCCCAGAAACTGATGTGGCCCAGGGACACTGGGGGCATAGCTGTGGTCCAGGGATGCTCTGGAAGCACCAGCACAGCCCAAGGACACGCAGTCAGCACCCGCCTGGCCTGGGGACACCTTGTTGTCACCCACCGTTGAAGTGACTCTGCTGGGAGATGTCACCAGCCTTGGCTCAGCCCAGCTCCACCTTCAGTCTCTTCCCTCCCTCCTGGCAGATGTGTGTTTGCTCCCAGCAGCCAACTAATATTTCCTCAGTTTAAAGCAATAACTAAATTACATTTCACCTGGAAAATTATCTGCAATGCAATTTGGCTTCATTTGTGGTCAGAACCAGCCATGCTATGGTGAGAAGAATGGGTTTCTTGAATATTGGTGTGAGGTGCTTCTGCTTCATGGGTTTCTTGAATATTGCTTCCTCAAGAAGTTTATAGGAATTGAGCTGATGAGGATGACAGAGGACTTTGAGGACAAGTTGTCTTCTCTACACCCTTCCTGGCAAAGCTGCTGACCCTTCTGCTTTCCTGGACTGGGCAGTATTTGGGGTGCTGCTGGCTGCTGTGGGCTCCATGGAGCAGGTCCCCTTAATTAAACGGCAAATTAGAAGTTCATTCTAATTTCTGGCTGTGGCAGAGGGTGAGATAAACTGTCCCTGGGCTGCTCCATGCTGCAGCCACTCTTGCCTCACCCTGGATTTGTTACGCCTGTTCTCACAGCCATCACCTGGGTGGTGTCTCCCAGACAATGCCTGGGTGCACTGTGGTGGTTCTGTGACTCCACTCACAGCCTTGGCATCCAACCCCTGTGGGACACGGGGGACCTTCCACAGAAACCAAGGGGCTGCCCGTGGCTGCTCCCAGCTGGGCACTCCTGCCCCGAGGACCTGGTGGCTGAGAAGCCACTGGAGTTGCCTTTGAGCTCCTGGGCTCAGAGCCAAAGCTTGTTCCTCACCATGCACTCACAGCCCCCTCATGCCAAGCACCACCTGTGCCAGGGGCTCAGTTGATCGAGAGGCACTTCAAATCCAAGACTCATAGGTGAGATTTCCAGTCTCCTAGAACAGCCGAGCAGTGACTGATTCCTCCCCAACACCTACCTCCTTAGGGCCCCAGGAGGTGCCCTCAGCACCCTGACCAGTCCCCTGGTCCTGCTGGGAGGTCCCCCAAGGCTGCAGTGCAGGATGGTCCGAGGAGCTGTGGGTGCCACCCTGTTCCCATCTGCAGCACCAGGGCTGGTGTGTGGCACCTCACAGGGGGGTCCAGGGGCTTCTGTGACCCAGGGACAGGCTCCGAGCATCCCTGCACCCCTAGCTCAGGAAGGGGGGATGCACCTAATGCTCAGCCTGTCAGATTTATCAGTGAAACTGGGGAAAGAAGAGAGGGGCTGTCAGCAGCTCAGGGTAACCAGTGCTGGGGCAGGATGTGGCACCCAAGTGCAGCACATGGCAGGAGGGATCTGGGTCACTGGGTGACCTGCCACCAGGCTGGCTGCATTTTATTTGGCCAGGGACAAAGAGCCTGTTCACTTTGGGCTGAACATTTGTGTGAGTAGAACTGCAGGAAGGGAAAGGATTTTAGAGGAGGCACAGACACCAACTGAGGAGCTGCTCCCTATACAGCTCAGGCACGGCCAGAACCTGCCCTTGGCAAAATGGAAGTGGTGGGATGGCCACTGGAAGAGTAGCATGCAGAAGCCCACAGTGAGGAAGAAGCCTGCACCAGTGGGGGCAGGACATGGGGCAGGAACAGCCGAGGGTCCCCAGCTGCTGGGAGAGGGCTGGACTGCTCTGCCAGGGCCTTTTGCTTCCTTTCTAGGAAAGAAGAAAGCACCAGGCTCCAACACCAGCCCCAGAATACCCTTCCTGGCCCTAGCCCTGTGATTTGGGACAGTGGAGGAAGATATTTAACTACTTACTGCTCACTTCTGTTATTCTTTAGAGATCAGTGTGGGACCTGCCCTAACCTTCCCTGAAGCATCGTGGTGAGGGAGTTTGGCAGGTGGCACCAGTTGAAGTTACCCAAGACAGAACCAGCAGGAAAACAGATGTTCACATATCCCAGCTTGAGGTTTCTGGAATGGTCACTTCAGAGTTTTTGTTCCAGCCCTCAAGTATGTCGAGGTGTGGGCAGCTTGGGAAAGGCACCAGAGCTGCTGCAAAGGTGGAATCACTGGGATACTGCAGGGCCCCTGCCAGAGAACCAGTCCCTGCTCTGCAGCAGGAAGCACAGCCACACAGACAGGGCCCTGCAGGGGGACCTTGTCCCCTCCCTAGGGAACTCAGAGACAGTCCATGGGGATCTGGCTGGATAGCACTGACAAACCCACTCTCTACCCCAGGCCTCCTGAAACCATCCCAGTTCCCCAGGGCTCACATCACCCTCACAGGGCACAGAGCCCTCTCACACTGCTGCCCTGCTCCTCTCCAAATCCAAATGTGAGAAGTCACACCCTTTCTCTGCCATCTGTCTGGACAGCAGAGCCATCCCTCACACTCACAGGACTCCCTGGCAGGCCTGAAGCACAGAGCTTTATCCCAGCAGCTTCCCTGTCCTGCTGGCAGGTGCCCGGAGTGGCTGCACCAGGGGGGACCCTCACCTGAGATGGGCAGCAGCACATGGAGTGACCAGAGAACACCAGCATTGCAGGACCATCTGTCTCCCTTCAACAGCTGCTTTTCTGTGTTCTCATTCCCCAAGATGTTGAGATGCAACATGATTTCCTTCCCCAGTGTGCTGTTCCAGAACTAGTGCATGTGCAATTCTGCTACCTCTGTCTGCTACTGCCCTGGGAAACATCTCTATTGGAGACTTTCAACTAAAGCTTTGAGAAATATTAAAAACTGACTAGTGCAAAGTTACTAGATAAGAATCTTTAAAATTTATTGGACTAACTGTGTTACATTCAATATTTGATGTGTTTCTCCTGGACAAAGAATTGGCATAAATACAAACAAGCCTTTGTGTGCCTTCCCTAAACAAATAAGAGATAAAGTACTAGAGACAAGGGAACATAGTTCACATCTTCATATTTACATTTTGCCTTTACTTTACAACTTAGCGCCAGGAATATTTACAGAAAAATACAATAAGAACAAAAAGTTCATGTCTTGGCAACATACAGGTATTCATACAAATTGTCTATGACTGAAGCACAAATCTGGCATTCTCACTTCTAACTGCTCCTGCTAAATCCATGGGGAAAAGGGCTGTGTTTGCCTTCAAAGACATCACTCAATTACACAACCATGAAATCACATAAAATTTGTCTGTGAGGCTGAAATTTAGTTGTCTCCTCTTCCTGGGCATGCAGAACCTTGTGGATAGAAACAGTCACCTCCAGAGAACCCAGCACATACAGCCCAGAGCTGCTCCTCCCTCTGCTCACACACCCTGCTCCCCACACTGACACCCCCATTTCCACAGGCACTGTCCTCCCCCTCTCCTGCTTGCTGTAAGGTTCTAATGCCTTTTAGCTTTAAGAGAAATGCTTTTCTTTCAAAGAGTCTCTATTAAAGTACTAACATTTCTGTAACTCCAACACTCTGTTTAACAAGATGATGGTGGTCACCTCCTGCTCTGTTAAACAGAATTATGACCCCAAACTGAAAGGTTTGATGAAAAGAGAGAGTCTCAATTTAGTTATTGTGGAACATTTGCAGCTTCAGTGTCACCTACACACAAGTCAGTGAGGGGGTCAGTGCTCGTCACCTCTGATGGACAGCAACACTGACACAGACCATTCCAGCATCAAATCAAAAACCCCCTGCAGCAGTTTGTGATGTAAATGAAGTCTGGATTCTTGACTAACTCTTGCAATTGCTGTGGAAATAAACCTCATTTGCTCTGACACTTTAGGGGAAAAGCTCTCAAGGCTGTACCCTGCACTAGCTGAAGCTATCAGTTTAGCCAGACTTCAACAGGAGATGGATATAATTCCCAAATTGGTGGTATGCATTTTGTTATGAAGCCTGAGACCTCCAAACACACAGGAAAAGGAGGGACAGTCCCCACAGGAACCCTCCACTGGCACAGCTCTGTCCAGGGTGCCCTCTCCTGCATCCAAACCACAGAGGAGGGCAGTGCATTCCTGCATCACAGTGTTTCTATACCGCACTGGGACTTTTTTGAAGGCTCAGAGTGAATCCCACCCCTCACAGTGGCCTGCTCACCAGCTGGTTCTACAACTCAACTGATATCCCCAGGGATGGGAGGCAGCCACAGCGTGCCCAAGTTTCCTTCTTTCCAGACCTCTGCCAAGTCCTGTTGCTCTCACAGCTGTTACTGCTCCCATGGGTGCCAATCCCACGCTTCAGATAAACATGGAAACAGACCAAAGATGACCCCTTCAGCCAAACAGGCTTTTTCAAAAAGTAAATCTTCAGACAGGCCAGCTGGTTATCTTGGACTTGCCAGAAACCACACAGGGTTTCCCCAAATGCCCATCTCTGCATTTCTGACTGCACCCAACTGCCTGACAGCAGCACTTGGTGCAGCTCAGAGCTGCATCACCCAGGACTGTGGGTCACTGGGATGCTATTGATGTGCAGACACAGGGTTGCTCAGGATATCTATTGGTTACACATGCACTGCTCATGCCTTTTAAACCAGTGAACTAAAGTGTGTTTGGCCACTAATTGGATCCAATAGGTACATACACAGTGTGGGTAAATTCAGTGTCCGTGCATTAAATTGCTGCTGGCAGGAGTCTGGCAGAGGACTGAGGCTGGCCAAGGTTCCCTGCACAGCTTGGCCAACACACCCAGATGCTGCCCTGGGGCTCCTCCTGCCATGTGCCACCTGGGCAGCACACAGATATGGGCCAGCCAGCACACTTCCTACTATGGGAGGTTTCTTTGGGTGGTTTCATTTTTTCACTTTTGATTCATCTGGATCAAATTCCAGAGCTCCTGACTTGAGAAGTCAGTGCACTTGTCCCCTGCAACAAGCACACATCACCTAAAACCTGCTTGGATGACAACTGAAAGTCCTTTCACATGTGTTTTTAGGGGCCTGTGTTTCCATGATCTTTTTGTCAAAAACCACACGGAAAGCCAGGAGCGAGGTCTGTCCTTGGCAGGCAATGAAACAGTTAAGACTGCTCCAGGTCAGAACTGTTGCAAAAAGTAAATCTGAAATATAAAAACTTGGTGTCTGACAGGTATTACTGCAATGCACAGCACAGCTAATAAAACCATTTCTGAAATAATGGGAAGAGGTCCCCAAATTCCTGCTCACAGTCACCCTCTTTCACTACACCTGCTGCTGGAAGGATAAGGACCAGAGCTGCTGCCAGTGACCACAGGCTGCACCTCCCCATTGCTGCAACAGCAGCTGGGATGGCCAGGGCTGCCAGCACCCACTGCACCTCTGAGAGCCCCAGTCACAGCCGTGGCTGCAAATACCTTTTCCCAGCACACCCTCCGAGTCCTGAACACATCAAATCCACAGGCTGAAAGTGAAAACTCCTGACCTAGGTGAAAGGGAAGCACTGCTGCTGGGTGTGAGAACGTACAGGAGATTCAAAACTACCTGAAGTTATAACTCCAAAGGGGCTTTCATGGAACTGCAGTTAATGGGGAAGAAGAAGAATTCTTCAATTTTCTTTTCGAGTTGTTTTAGTCTGTTTAACAGGAGCTTCTGAAAAGTGTTGTAGAAGCTGCGAAAACTGCTCATGCTATAAATAACAGGGAGGAGGCAGCCCCGGAATCTCAGATTTCAATCCAATGGAAGGAAGGCAAGCCATGTTTATACTTTTTATGGAAATGGTGAGTAGGTGACACAGACACTTCAAAATAAATTAAGTAGTTGCATAAAAAAAATTAATTAAAAAAAATCAAGCTACTGAAATTAAATGTGACATTTTGCAACAGATCTGAAAGTCATAACCTTGCTTTTATATAACCAAAAGCTCCTATCCAGTAACAACTTCCTGTTGGAAAGTCAGTTAATTTCAGGTGGTGGTGGTTGTCAGAAGGACAAATCTTGACTTATTCCCAGCCCTGGAGGGAATGGCCACACACAGCATCTGGGCTTTGGATTTCAGGGCCTGGTGTTTCCAAGCAGTCTTCCTCCTCTTGCTTTTGGTACACAAATGGATTACAAGCAGTGAAGGATTTTCTGTTGAGCGCTGAAGGGGAACTGAAAATGTCTTTGAAGTCGCTGTAGGGATAGTTTAATGCTCTGAAAACAGACTTATCCAAGGAGAGATCCTCTCCCTTCCCCTTGGACACGTGGGTGCAGCAAGGTGCTTGATAGCAGGTTTGTTTGTATTCTGTTTTCCATCCTCATATGCAGAGATGGCTTTACTTTGATTGTTTTCCTCTCAGAGTGAGACACCTACAGTTCCTAATCAGTCTGGAATGGATGATTGGGTGAAGAGATTATGTTGCTAGCATCCAGAAAGACTGGAACACAGTAATCTTTTGAGGGCAGGTGAATTAAGCCAATATCCCAACTGCAATGTTTTGGATTCGTTTCTCATTCCTCCCACATGGTATCTGCTGACTTGTGCTAGAACATGACTTCCTGAATTCCAGAGGGCTGAGGAAATTTGTTGTTGTTATTTAACTGTTTCCATTAGCGTAGCCACCAAGCTCTGACCTAACTGTCCTGGAAGGATAGTGACCTAGGGGTTGCAGTTCTTGAGCCCAACCTCCTGGAAAAGTGAGGTATAAAACTCCGGCTCCAGCTGCCTGTTCCGGTACTTATTGACAATATCCGCTATTTTCTGTTTTCGGCGGACGTGGGGGGGGTTGTATGAATCACTTTCCAGCCTCTTCCTCCGACAAATATTTATTACTGTCTGCCTCACTAAAAAACCTGAAAAAGAAACAACATTTGAATCAAGTTTAAATTCAAGCCTGCACCCCTTTGCTGGCTTCCCAGCTGAAGACCATTTTGGGGTCTGTCCCACATAAATGCAGGGCGGATGTTCAGCACCACCAACTCAAGAACTTCCCTCCATGTGCAGTTGACAGTCACAGTCTCTAGGCCTGCAAGGACCTTCACTAGGAAAAACAAAGAAAGGCACTCCCTCAGTGGTTCCCTAAACTGGCTGGAGGAGGAGAAAGATTTCTCTGCTTTTCCAGAGCCAAGCAGCTGCCTGCAACAGTGCCCTTGGGACAAGAGGGCAAAGAATCCAGGGCAGCCAATGCAAGGGCTGCAGTGCCACAGCCCTGGCCACGCCACAGGGACATCAGAACTCGGGCAGGCCCCGAGGCTGCACCAGGTAATGCCAAGGGAGCCCTGAGAATGAAACAAGTACCTGTCAGTACCTTTTTCCAGCAGGAATTGCAGAGCATTCCACTTGGAAAAGGGATGAAGAAAGACCTGATGGGTTGTGGCCAAAACCAGGTTTCTCTTACCCTCACTGCCTTTTCACCCCTCTGTAACTCACACCGCTGGATGTGGAGGAAGGAGGAGGTGGGGAACAGAAGCAGTAGTATTTGGCCAAAGCTGGCAGTGAACTTTGTTTTATTATATTCTGAAATGAAATTCCTGTGTCTCTAAGGAACTAAGTGTCCCTTCCCCACTTTGCTGTTTCACAAGCTCTTTCTTATAGGCAGAAAGTCTTCCTTTAGAGGATTTAATTCCTGACTACATGCAAACCACAGCTGCTGAACTTACAGACAAGACAAATTTCACTATATTAACAGTCCTGCTGCAGATGAAAAACAAACCCAACTCTAGGAAAACATACCTGATTCTTTTTCAGTAAAAGCCACTGTCATCAGCTGAATTCATGAATGTTATTTAATGGCTCAGTCTGACTTCAATTTCCCCATCACTGAACTATGCATGCAAAGCCCAGGACCTGAAAGTCATCCCCTACAAGAGCAGTTTTATGGCTAGGTACAGGTATTCTAATGTTTATTACTTCATTTTGCTGTCCCACAAACTGCTCTCACTGGATGAGATTTCAGTTGCTAAAGCTAAGTAGCACCAATGCCAAGATAGATCCATGAACCATCCAGGAACAGAGGAAAAGGCAGAGGGCACACACCCTGTTAACACATGCCTGCATGGTATTTTTATTGAACACATTAGGAAATCTGCAGTTGCTCTGGTTTTAATCCCTGTCTGGCTTCTAAACCAGAAGGAACACACAGCATGCCAGCACAGTCAAAGATCCAGCAGTTCCCCTCTGGCAGCACCTTGGTTGTCTGTACCAAACATCAGGGTCACATTTTGAATCTCTCCTATCTAAACAACAGACCCCGTTCCCATTCCCAGCCCAGTCCCTCTCTCCTGCTGTGCTGGCAGCCAAGTACTGCCCACCTGCTCCCTCTGCTGTTCCTGCTCCTGCTGCAAACAGCATGGCTTTTGTTTGTTCTGCCATGCCAAACACTTCCAAATCATGTCTTTTGCAGATGTATTATTCCTAGAAAGAATAAAACCACAAGCCTTCCTATAACCCTTTAGCTTACCAAGAGCTCTCCTACTGACTATCATTCCATCCACCAGTGGTATAACCATGTTGAATTTCCCAGTTGCTCCTTGTAGTTTTATCCTGAATAAGCCAGTGTTTAAAGGATGGATGAAGATCACAGGAACTTCCTTCTCAGGAATGCTAGATCTTAAGGGAAAAACCACAGCTGTTAAATCAGTTTTATAGCACTCTTTCAACTGGTCTATAGAAGAAAGAAAACCACTTTAAGTGTTAAAAGAAAGCTGAAAAATGCCTCGTGGCTAAGGCAGCAGGACCCTGGGGCATGCTCTCGACCTTAGAAGGGCTCAATCAGTTGTAGGGTGCCCATGATCTCCTGTCCCCACCGGCTGGAGAGCCCGGCAGTCAGGGCACAGTGCATACAGCACTAACCACCTCACAGGGGAGTGAACCATGAGGGAGGCTCACCATAGACTCAGATAAAATGACACACTTGCTGTTCCCTAATTTATGTTTTATCTACAGTGATGTGAAAAGCTTTTCCATTTTTTCCACCGAGAAGATCCACCAAGGAATCAAGAAAAATAATGAAAATAAGAGCAGTCTTACCTCAGGGAAGTGCTACTATTGGCTGTGGTTTCCACACCAGTGCTTGTCTCAGACACCAGATCAGGGAGAGGGAAGTTTTCTGTAAGAACAGGATGCACCAAATGAAGTTTATCTACTCCAATTTTGGATTTTTTTTTTTGTGTGTTCAGGAAAAGATTATTTATCATCAGTCAAAACCACACAGCCCTCAACCCTTTATACCATGAGTGCTCTTGTATGATAGCATCTTTGTTTTTAAGTTTAAGCATTCATTGCAGTGTACAGACACACCTCAGCCACCTGCACTCCAGAGATGAGGCCCCAGACCCTCCATTCTCTAAATGCCAGGGTCAAAATCTCTAGAGGAACTGTGAAAGCAGGAAGGAGATGAACTACTTTCATCACAAAAAGAGCTTTCAAATTATTATTCACAGCATCTCCACCCATCCACAAGTAATCAGCCTCAAGAACAGTACTAGGAATGTCAAACAGTGCCACCACTCACACCTACAGTTCCCTTGAACTCTGCTCCCACAAACACAGTATCCTTCCTCAAATCCAGGCTGTGCAGATCCCCACCATAACCTACAACTCTGATGCCATGCACTTGGTAACAAGGACTGGATAATGAAGGTTCAGAAGAAGGAAGTAAGAACCTGAATCGCTGGGAAGGGGACTTGGCACTTCCCATCACCTTGTTTAGGGGCTGAGAGGAGAGACATTGAGGGTCATTCACAGAAGTACAGTCTGGACAGCAGACAGTGCTTCCACCAGAGTCTAAGGTCCAAAACCAGATTGTGCCATCAAAGCTGGGATGCTAAGGGTACTCAACAGCTGGAGCAAACAGAGGAAGAGCATGGCGAGCCATAGAAGCACTCTGAGATGCAGCAAGAGGAAGGGCAGGCAGTTGGCATCAGGGTGATACCCTTGACTACAAAGGGACAGCTTTTCCACTGTCCAGACTCAAAGATATAAGAAGCATAAGGCAAAAGCCAAGAACATAAGGAGCACATGGCAAAGCCTCCAGGCTAGGAGCCACTTCCAAGAGCTCCCCCTCTCCCCATCCAACTGTCACATTTACTGAGGCTCACAAACTCATTTCTTCAGCTTCAGGCCCAGAACTCTGGGAGATTCCTACGGCAGCTGAAAGAAGCAGCCAAGTAGAAACACGCCTGTGTAGCACACTTGCTGCCTCTGCAGTGAGTTGGCTTTAGCTGCCATCCAAGAAGGAAGTGGGTCAGGGACACCAGTTTGGAAACTGATGTGGTTGAGAGACTCCTGAAGATAAAGGAACACCCTCTGGGCCTATGTGTGGAAAAGAAAATGATTGTTGTCTTTCCTGATCCCAGGAAGGCTCTGAGGGATGTTCTGTGGACAAGGGGGTCTTCCTGAGAATTTACATCTACACTTCATGGGAAACTTCCTATTGATGACTCCCACTGTCTTGGTTGCTTTACTGTGGAAGGAGCTAAGGGCTCAATTAAGGTCCACCCTTACTGCCAGACTGAGAATCAGGATTAGAAATCAAAGACACAGTAAAGCACCAATTTCAGACACTGCTGGGCTAGGCCATTTCAGAGACACACACGGTGCTGAAGGCCAGGCTATGGCTTGGAACCAGCACACAGAAAGCTCTTGGGGACAAAGGACTTCTCAAACTTAAGAGCCAGCTGTCCACCGTGGCCACACCATGGCTGTAGCAGCACAGGCAAAGCTGAGTCTCTCCCAGACCAGAGAGTACCGAGAGTCAGGAAGGAAACACCAAACTAAGAAACATGAAGTTGCAGGAGGAGCAGGATTCTGCCTGAGCAACAGGACAGGAAGGGAGCTGGGATGCACAGCATGGAACAGGAACCCTGAGTGCAAAGCAAATGAGCCCTTGCAGGAGAGAGAACATGGAGTGTACCATCAAACCAAAAAGGATGATGATCCCTTCAGCACAGAAGCAGAAGGTGTAAGAAGCCATTTCTTTAAAAGGAAACCACATCCAGTTTGAGGAGACAGCAACTGAGGGGAGGTCAAAAGCAGGGAGGTACACTGCCTTGTGTGTGCTGAGCTCATGTAGGTTCATGACAGCATTTCACAGGCACCGCCAGAGCCAAAGGAAACTTCAGACCTACATATACCACTGATTCATCTACACCCCATGGATTGCCATTGAATATCAGAGAACTGATTCAGGATCTTAAAAGTGCTGTTACAGACATTAATAAGGATTTATTTTTATTGTGAGAATGGTGAGGCCCTGGCACAGGTTGGGCAGAGAAGCTGTGGCTGCCCCATCCCTGGGAGTGTCCAAGGCCAGGCTGGATGTGGCTTGGAGCAACCTGGGCTGGTGGAGGGTGTCCCTGAGCACAGCAGAGGACTTGTACTAAATGACCTTTATAGGACCCTTCCAACCCAAACCAGTCTGTGGTTCCACAATCTAGCACTTTATGAAAAACCAGAGTTTTTCCTCTGGTTCCTGCCCTGTTGCTACTTTAGTGAACAGTAAGAACTCATACGCACCAATATCATCGTAACGTTCCACCCAGACCACATACACTTTGGTTTCAGGTCCCATCGGTGGAATGGTCCTGCCCTGAGGCATCCTCTTGGATCTGGAAGTAGGACTGAGCTGTTTTGAACACAAGGGAAGAGTAACATTTGCAAACACCATGAGTCCAATAATGCAGCCAGCAAGTATTTCCCAGCTTGTCCCTGGTCGTTCATATTCAGGTACAACCTCTTTCAGCTACCGAGTCAGGGCAGCTGTGCTGGAACTACCCACTGCAATATGGGTCTCCACCCTACTTATATTCAACACAAATTAACATATTCCATCTTGAATCCATTTAAAATTTTTCTTGGTGTTTTCAAAAACTTTCAATCAGTAATTAAATATACATTTGGAAGTGAATTCTAAACAAGCAATCAACAGTTGTAAATCCTTTGCTTACAGATTTAACAGTTCATGGTTTTCTGTTGTGTTATAGTACAAAAGCAACTTCACATCTGGTACTTAAGACACAAGTCACACACTGTTTTAAACTGACACACTTAAAACTATACGTTTTCCTGCACTCATTTCAGGATTTCAGGATGTTTAAGATTTATATTTAAGTAATGTAATCTTGCAATCTCCTACTGTAGGTGCATATTCTGGCAGGACCAAAGCAGACACCAAAGATTAATGGCAAGGAGTGGGTAGCTCTAAACCCCAGGAAACCAAATGATACACTATCAAAAATCCTGCAGCATTGTCAGTGTACTTCTTGAGAGAAAAAGATAAAAACCAGCCATTTTATAATGCAAGTTTTGCCTTACCCGCTGGGAGGGATTAAGATTGTCTGTATGGTTGGGGAAGAGTTCAAGTGTCAGCGGCTGCTGCTTCAATAGTCCTGGCAACAGATCCATGTTGGAGTCACTCTCTTGGTCAGAGACACTGCTTTCCAGTGAATCAGCTGTAAGCCAGAAGAAAAAAGGTGGGTTTTGTCCATTCTTCTGCCAAAAAAAACTTAAGTGGTCATCATATGTAAGGTTTGGAAACTAAAAAGATCATAGGGCTTTTGAAGCTAAATATACATAGATGTATAGTCAGGTCAACAGCACCCATACGCAGACTGCAATTAAAGCAGCCCCTGTGGATTTTTAAGTGTCCCAGCAATTTTCTATGGAATACAGTCTTCTCCTTCATATAACTACAACCCTTTTATTCCAGGCAACTTTTTTTTGAACATCAGTTTTAGTGTGCCAAGGACTCCATGAAAGCTGTTGCTTCCCTACATAGCAGTGGCGTACATGCTCCTCCATGTGCTGCAGGAGCACGTCACTGACAGGAAAGGGAAAAAAAATTACAAATCCCCAGTTGCTGGTGAACCACACACCCAGTCTAAAACCTGCTGTGCACACCTGAACATCTGCTGAGGCTCAGACTGAGAAAGAGTGGCACAGAACAGATCCCACCTCAGGAAGGAGTCTAAGGATTAAGATGCTGTAATTTAAATATCCACAAGTTTCTGACAAGGGTCTTGCTAGACACAGTACTAGTTGGCTTATTTAGGTTTTGCTTCTGAAAAAGCTCTCTACCAAAAAAAGTTGGTTTCATTTTTGTAAAGAGCATGTACAGAGGGATCTTACTCAGAGACTCCACTGGTGATGGGACAACAAAGGCAATTTCTGTCAGGGCATCTGCATAATACAGCACCTTCTTCTGCCCGTTGAAGATACTCGCCCCAACATCTTCTGAGATGATTAGATCATCTGAAACAGACAGCAAAAGAAAGTTTAGCCCGAAGGAAGCTCTACCTCTTTACACTCTGCCTCAGAAATGACCTTCAAATACAAGTGCAATCAACGAGAAAAAATAATGCAAACCTCATTTTAAAATGAAAGGATTTTGTAGTCACATCTCATGGTTAATCACCCTTCCCAGATAAATGTTTTTGCTGTTTTTAAGGAAAAGGCATTTTGAGCTGAAAACAGCTTTATTTTGAACACGTTTCCAATGTACTGGATTCCTTATTTCCTAGTACTCTAGAGTAAGCCCATCTGCCACAAGAATACATCTACTATCTGTTTCTGAGCATTCCCTCTAGCAGGATCATTCAGTTAGTCATTCCATTCCCAAAGGATTCTAACATTTATAACTCCAGTCTGATACCATTCTAGAATTCAAACCAGTTTCTACAGGCTCTCCTCAGTATTTTCTCTGTCAAGCACTAAAAAAAATATCTGTCTCCAATCCATGCAAGAAAGCTCCTCATTCTCAGTCCCCACTGATTCCCAGTTGATCACAGTTGGTCAATACAGGCCTTCAAATACAGAAAGAATCTCCCTTCCCCCTTTTCGTTCCCCATGTCATCTCCAGAAGAACTAGCAAAGACTTTAAAATTAATTATTTCTCCGATCCAGTTTACAGAAGAGTTCCTGGGATAGTTTTCTCAGCAAAGCCACTGTAGCAGTGAAATTCAGCACACTGACAGAGAAGCGGCTAGAGGCACACCAAAGACTCCAAGCCATGCTTCACTATCAGGGAAACATTCCCACAGCTCCCAGGGAACAGCAGCACAACCCAAATGCAACTGTTTAAGAACCTCTTCGTTTTTGGGGGTGTGCAGGGAAACATGCCTATGAACTTATTTTAATCACAACTCACTGGAAGCTATTCTATAAACAAAGAATCATGTAGGTTGGAAAAGACCTCCAAGATCATTGAGTCCAACTGTTAACTCACCACTGTCAAGCCCACCTCTAACCCATATCCCAAAGTGCCACATCCACACGACTTTCAAATCCCTCCGGGGTGGTAACTCCACTTCTGCCCTGGGCAGCTGCATGAGGGCTAGACAATCCTTCAGACCCTGAGGCCATTTCCTCTCATCTCATCACTTGTTACATGGGAGAAGATGCTGAACCTGACCTGGCTTCCCCCTCCTGTCAGGGAGTTGTAGAGAGAGAGAAGGGCCCCCCTGAGCCTCCTCTTCTCCAGGCTCCCTGAGCCGTTCCTCATCAGATTTGTGCTCCAGATTCTTCCCCAGCAGAACCAGATTAGTAGTAACCTACCCTCCCCCTCCCTTCCATTTCCAAATGCTTTTTCTGTTCCTTCTTCCCCCAGTTAGTTGAATTAATTCAGCTATTTAGTGGTCTGTGATCTCATTCAAATGGGTGAAAAAAATCCAAGTTAAAAAGCCCACATGAAACCAGGCCCCCCACCTAATTCAGAGCACTGCCTTCCCCACAGTCATAGTGACAAACCTCACAAGGGAGGGGAGAGGGCTCTGTCTCTGAGGAAAGCATAGTCTGATGCTGTCCTTAATGCAAAATTAAATCCAGACCTGGCCATTTTGTACCCCATCCTGACTTGCTCAGAGAAAGCCATGCCTCTGTTATCCAACCACCACTTCCAGCCTTCTGTGGTTTGTACTTTTATTCCATAACTCAAGGGAGAAGCCTTCAGCTGGCTGCAGTTACAGGTGAAGGGCATTCCTAAGGCACAGTGAAGGGAAAGTAAGCAAGTGCTGCTTCAACACCTGCAGCTGTAACAGTGTCACACCTGATGCAAACACCAGGTCAAGAACCACGAAGGAGCTGGGTCCAGCCCATTCACTGCCTCTGGGTGATCCACAGCAGAGGCTGTGGCTCCAGAGATGAGGAAGAACACGCTTGGCCCTCAGAGCAATGACACTGAAGCCAACCTAGACACTATCAATTCCCAGAGAGTCTGACCAAGTTGTTCAAGGGAAAAGCTAACTCAACTTGCAGCTTCCCACCCTGGGATAGCAACTCACTGCTCTGAGGATCATTATAGGTGACAGAATGGGGAGAGGGTGGTGCATGACAAGTCCAGGGGAGGAGCTGCTCTAGTGGAAAAAAGCAGAGCCAATGAAGCAAGACAGAGGAGCTGCATGTGGGCTCCAGCCTCTGGGACCTACAAGGAGCATCTTTTTTTCATTCCATCCTACCAAGTGTGACTATAAGGCTAACTTATGAGTCAATATATCATTTTCATCTACTTAGAGAGCACTAAGTTACACAGTATTTCAAGCCTATTTACCAGTATGCAGCACAATCTGCAACCGATTTCACCTGAATATTGGTTTGGGACAATACATTAAAAACTCATCAAGTCTTCTAAAAATATAGCCTGGAGGTATTTCTTGCTGAGGCTACCTTCTCCCAACAACATACAGACATTTACACATTTCTTTCTAGCAAACACCAGCATTTATCAGAAAGACAAAAAAATTTAGTGCTCAGACAGATATACAGAAGCAAGAAATTTCAAACTGTCTTTTAAAGGAGCTTAAACATTTTGATTTAATATTACACCATTTCTTATGTCTTACCTTGTTCAGGTCCCTCTTCATCACTGTTGCAGCTGTTGATTGACCAGCTTGTTGAGACATGACCAGTCCACCCTGGGTGCTTTCCAACATCAACAGACCAGCCAAGAGACAGCAAGAACTCCAGGAAATGGGGCTGAACAATTCTGGAAGACTCCATGTTCTTCAGGATCTGAAACAAAGAGCAGCACCATGTTGGTGGAGAAGCAGGGAAAAAGTCTCTTCCTCTACAGCTTTTAATTAACAGTTTTTTATCACCAACATGGTTTTGTCCAAACACAGCTACAGAACAAGCCTGGAACCCCAGACTTTTTATATGGACACTACTCCCTGCTGCCCAGCATCCTCCCACCCTGCTTGGCCATGTCCTGTTCAATCAACTTGACTTTCTGCCAGGTTTTTCAAAGCCTATAGAATAGGGAACCAAACTGCTGGAAACAGCAATTTTGAGACTCAGCCACTCATCAGGAACAAAACACAGAGTGTTCAGTGCAGAATGTGCATTAGTACCAAAGGTAACATGAGAGTTTTCTGGACAATTTTTACTACTAAACAGTGGTGAAATTTGAGGAGAAAGGTATTTTCCTTACTACACATCTGTACATGACATACAGCAATTTAGAGGGCAGACATCATGGCACATGAAATTATGAAACAGATTTTCCAAAATAATTTTCAGCAGGATTGAGTGTGCACTTAAATCAAACAGCACACTATACTGTTCATTTTGAACTTTAATTCTACTTCTGACAGATCTGGGATGTCTCCACATCTGATGGCAGTTTTTACCTCATTATGACCAAGTGAGAGTTGAGTCCTTCACCAAACAGCATGCAGGGACAGGGGTGATTTCTGGTTTGGGTACCACAGCCATTGGGGCTGGTGGAACAGACAATGCATCCATCCTTACTGGGTCATGCAGGAATTTGTACTGTGGCATGAGCATCAATGATTTTGGTTTGTGCAGGGGCAGAACACCAGAACACAGGCCCCAGCAAAAAAGAAGCTGCAGGGGTGGGTGCTGGAAGAGAAGCTTCCAGGCTGGAGCCACATGGTCCTCACACCCCAGCCCAATGCCCTGTACAGTGTTCAGCAGTGACTGGACACACTGCACTGAAATGTCATTATTAATCCTCATTACTGAGCACACTGAAGTCATAGCTGTGCATCAGAACAAGACATGGTAAGTGTGGTTTAGAAGACATAAGAGCTCCATAAGACCATATAAACATTCTCCTAGCTCAGCAAGAGCGCATCTCAGCTCAAAGGCAAACCTAGTGTATCTTGTTTCATAACTGACTTTGCAGATGAAAACACCTTGTACTGGCTACTCTGAACTTCAGCACAAATGTACTCATCAACAGCATGATCCTGGTTTCAAGAAATGAATTGTGTCCCACATAGAAGCAGAAGGTTCTGCAGTGCTCTGCCAACTGTGCATCCACAGTGACACGAGTTGGCACCATGAATTATTATGGAAGCCAGCTTCTACCCTTTACTACGAGAATTATGAATGGAATGAGAAGGTACTAGAGAAACACTCTTCTCTAATGAGCCCATAAATCCTCTTAGCAAGTTTCTAGGTCACAAAGAAGTCACAGTTTAGATTTGCACAAATTAATCTGATTAACCTAATTGCCTTTGAATCTAAATAGTATAATGTAAAGACTTACAAAGCAATAATATTTTCCTACTTGCAGAGAGGTTTTAATTCCTTTAACAATTGTTTAACATCAGAATAAAACCAAACTACCCTGACATTACACGTTGCTGGAACAAACTGCAACCCTCCCTGCAAGCTGAGCCAACAAATCTGAAATGTTTTTCTGATCTGAATCTTTCAACTCCACAAATAAGGACAGAACAGATAATAAAAATACTATTAATATTTTCATATAGCAGTAATGTTTTACTCACTGGAAAATTACTGGAAACAAGACAATATAGACTAGCTGGCCCCCTACACTTTCACTTACCTCCTGGCTCGTTTTCTGGCCTGCCTTCATGTAGAAAATGAAAACAGTATCAAAGGGACGACAAGGTAGCAAATCCAAGTAGCCAAGGTCATCAAAAAACCCAGGAAGCGCAGAGTCAAGTGCAATCAGGTGAGGAGGTAGACGACTGTTTGCAGGTTCCTGTCCAACAGACACAGTTCAACAGCTTTAAAAGAAGAATCTTTCTTAACTGAAAGGTCTTTGTGGCTTCAATAGCCATCCATTAAAACATAAAAAGACAATTTCCCTTCTCTAAGAGCAAAAATCACACAAGTTTCTGATGCAATGTAACTCTTTTACTGTGAATGACTAACAGCAAGAATAACAGGTTGACAATTTGTTGCATTCTACTCTCCTTAAATAAAAATGGTATTTTGCCAGTGAAACAGACATAACATTTTGCTCTGGAAGAGCATATAACAAAAGTAGCAGATGCTTTCAAAATATCACAGCTATGCACATAATTACATATGCAATTTCATATTAACTTAAATACCTATAATATATAAAATACTGAGCACTTTCAGACATCATTTTTGCAAATGCTCAATAGTCTACTTTTGCTGACAGCTTTCTGGAGGAAGAGCAACAAATAAAAAGAGAATCCATAGATAAGAGGTCAAGTTTCAAATGAAAAACATGGATCATCTCTATAAATTCTTATTTTAACTTCAAAAGGAGACCTCTACATCCATTATGTACTCCCAAGTGTTTATGTATGACCAAACCATTTCAGCCCAACCATCTCTCCAGCAGAACTTTTACAGCAGTCATATTTCAGAAAGTCTTCAAGTGCCACCCCAAAAGCTAACTGAAGCTGTGGGAATTATTTCAAGTGTGAATGTGATGGGTTAAGCACCCACTGTGAACACAGATCACCTTCAATGCCTCCAGTGAGAGGAACCCGAAGTGTGAGAGGAACAGGCGGGCGGTCTGGAACTCCTGTGCCGGCGGCGGGGGCTTGCACTCCGTGATTGGATCAGGAAAGCTCTTCTTCCGCCACTCCTCCTCGCTCCTCTGATCTATGGAAGTCTCAAAGACAATCTGCTGGGCCATGCCATTCCTCAGCTTCTCGTGTCGCTCTTCGAGCTGGAAAACACCGCATGAGCTGCTGATTTCACAGAAAACACCAAGAAAACAGTTCCATCACTGGGGAAGGCTCTAAGTCACTGGTACAGCAGCAGCTGCAATCCACCACCAGGATGGTTACTAAAACACTATCAAGACCTTGTAACGTTACAAAGGGAACAACTGAACACCCTCTTTGCAGAGGAGAGGTGTTGCAAATATCCAGTTTAAGCTATGGCTTCTCTCACTCTGGTGAACAGAAACTAAAACACATTAGACTCCATGAAACTTTAAAATACTGAGACACACTCCCTTTTTTCCCCCAGTAGGTCTCAAAAAAGACCCCTCCATTTCCCCAGAAGCAGCAACAAAATGCAAGTCATTGCTACCCTCAATACCAAGATATTAGGATCAGTATTAAAACATGTTGAGCAGTGCCTCCCAGAAAACACACCCAAAGCACTGTCATCTTCCTGGAGGAGTGCACAGATTTCATTAATTTGCCTTAATATGAAATTAGACAAGCTAAAGAGTAAAACCATTTACATTAAGACATTAGTGCATGACTCATGAAGAGTCAGAAACCTCAAGAACCAAATCAAGCCAGAGACAGTTACTTACTTCCTCATTCACAATTTCATGTAAGTCAGGAATACTCAAGTCAGCTTTCACAAATGGAATCTTGTCCACTTCTTCAGGAAAAGGGCGGTGTTTCACACTGTACTTCAACCCCACATCATTTTTAGGAGCCGGTCGAGGTTCTGGTACAAATGTCTGACAAAAAAAGGAGAGTGTTTTCACATTCAAGGTATATCACTAGACAATACCTTATTATAACAGATGAAAAACATTCTCTGTCCCTTCCCCACCAGAACCACACTAATCCATTAGTGAGCAGCATTATTAAAAAACATTAAGTACTTTAAACTAATAGACTTGTATTAAAAATGTGACTAAATTTTTAAAAGAGACACAATGCTTCCCGTTTTGGAACCTCTGAACCCTGTTTACCATCTAACCTCTAAGCAGTTGCAAATTCCAATAAAAATGGCAAGCTTATGTGGCAACATCTTATTTTCAGCCCATTCTAAGTGTATTGAGCAAACACTGGCAAGTGTTTGAGAACATCCATTTCAGCCCTCCTGACTATGATGATCACAACAGGCCAAGGCCTCAAAGAGAGCAGCAATGCTGAGGGTCAGGAGGGAGATGCACTGCCAGAGCATCTGAAGGGCTTACATCATTGATCATGATGCAATTCTGACATTGCTACTACATTATGCTCCATCCTGTCAGTATGCAATTCCAAACTTCAAGTTACCAAGGACAGCAACAGAAGATCTAGGTGCAGATTTACAGGGGCATAAGGCCCAAGCAAGAAAGACCTTTCATTGCATCTTGAGTGCGGTTTCATAAGTTTATTTACTAGCAACTACATTTCAAAAGGGCAAAACTATTAACATTGAAGTTATATGCCTTCAAGCTGGAGAAGTTCTCTTAACACTGGTGAGGAGGTCAGTAGTCAAGTCATGGCTTGTCCCTTGGTGTAAGAGGTAGCACACCTGGACTGACACTATTTAGCCATGGGGCTCAGCTCCAGTGACAGCACAGCTCCAGACACAACCCAGAGACCACATCCACTTAATGTGAACATGCCAGCTGAGACTGATGAGCCCTCCTTTCAGCTACATCACTATTGCCTTTAGTTTACCAAAGGTAATGTGAAGAATTAAAGGATTTGGAGAAATTCAGACAGACATTTTCATAACAGGAGTACATGCTCCACTAGACAGCTGCAGTAAGAAGTTTTACCATAAAATTAGACTGCGGTATTTCTTCTCCACTGTTCCTCTCCAAACTTGTTCCAGAGTTCATCTGGATAATTTTTTCACATCATTGCAACATCAGGCTGTGTAGCTAAAGGAGCTGTTCTCTCTGCAGCACTGAATTCTACACCTCCAGACTTTGCTCCACTGCTGCAAGGACTTTGCCTGACATCTCAAAACCAGCACCAACACTCATGCCTACACACGAAATACACTGTGCTTTACCCACCACTTCAGAAGATGCTTTCAGGAAAAGGAAAAGGAAAAAAAAGAGATAATGCCCCCTCCCACTAAGCAAATCTAGAAGGCAACAGCATTTTCATAGCCTGCAGTTAATATTAATCACAAATGTTAAAGAGTCACCAGACATGTGGCACATTACCTACAGCTAAAGGCCCCGTAGCTCAGCCTTAATGTATAATCACCAGCTCTGGGGGGATGTCTCACAATAGTGGAATTTCTGCTGAACATCTCTAAGTTAAAGATTTCTTTATGGGTTTTGATAGAGACCTTTTGATTTGCTTTAGCTCCTCTTGGTAAAAGACAGAGTTGCTGGGCCCATGCAAATCTTCCAGATGTCCCACGGATCAAAACCGTGACAGAGGGGAAAGAGTCATCTGCAAAGCACAAGGGTTAAGAGAGTAGTAATACATCATATATTGTAAACAGTTCACTATGTAACCATTTAACAAGAAAGAAATGCAGGCATGATGGCAGAGGTTTCGTTCTCAAGGTTAACTCCTCCCTGACTCTGAAGAAAATTCCTGGTGAGCAAGCAAACCTCCTCTCTGCATCAGGGAAGTGCTAGTGTACATTGTGTTCTCTTCAGTAGTTACCAGCTCAGTTTCATCATTAAAAGTGACTTTCACCCAAATTCATGCAGATCACAGTTTTCAAAGATTGTCCAGTCACTGCCTGTTTAGGTGAGGCAATGACCATATGGAGACAGACTCCATGATGCTTCCACGACCTTCTGCAAAGGTTCCTACAAATAGCAGCAATAAGAACAGTGGAAGGACAAGAGACAACAGTCAAACAAATAATGGGGAAGATTCTGACACCACATCGTTGAAAGTTTTTCACCACGACAAATAGGGACATACAGGATTTGTCCTCACAGGTTTGCAAGACCAACTTGGACAACACCAGGCTGCACTGTTCTGGTCCAAATTCAGTGCTGGCTTTTTTTAGAGTAGGAGGTCAGAGTCCTGGTGTGCCTTTCTACTGGCACAACAATGGTTTTAATATTGCAGGGATTTCAGTCTTCTTTTGGGATCTAAAAGGCCACTGATGTTAATCACTTTAGATGAGGGACCATCATAGTTCTACAGCTTTTCTTCATAAAAGTAATGGCATTAATCTTTTGTGCACATAAACCACATACTAGCACCATCAGGTAACTAGCAGATTTCTGTTCCTTTCCCAGTATTTCATGGGAAGTACAGGGCCCAGCACAGCTACATAAGCACACACAGACCCCCAAAACCAGCTTCCCACAGTCATTCACTGCAGTGCAGCGACCTGACATACTCATGCATTATTGCATTTAATCTTGTAATTCAAAGGGGATTTGTAAGCAAGTTAGGCACGGTAAGAAAAGATAATCTAACTTGTGATTCTAATAGCTTTACAGGATTCCTCAGTAATGCACTTAGCAGAGGCAGAGCGAAGATGAGAATTGCTTAACCATTCTAGCATGCTCTAATCCATTCCAGTCAGGGGCACACTTGCTCCAACACAGACTGGGGGTGGATGTGTGGCAATGGCTCCCAGCATCAGAGCTTCCTGCAAGATCTATTCAGTGAATCTCAATGAGGTCAGAGCCACTCTGAACCACAATTCAAAATAACAACTTCTCTGAGCCAGTTCATGCAGTTCTGTGCAATCTGTTTTCAAGGCTAGTATCCAGGCCTTATCCCATCCATAGATGAGGAAAACATAGCAGACTAGCACAAGTTAGTCTTAAACTGAGGTAGCATGTAAGAGAATTTTTATCTGTTCTGTTAGGTAATGACACATGAAGACTTACAGGGGAATCAGTTATTCAATTCAAAGCATCATTTAATTTAATACCAGATTTCTGTAATATAAGTTCTTGATGGTCAAAGTCTATGAGGCTGAAACAAGTTACATTCAGTCATGAAAGCCAACACTCTGTGACAAATCTCCTTTACAGGAGGTGTCATTGACAGAACAGGATGGACATGGGAAAGTTAACAATAGCTCCAAGCACCTAAAACCACCTGAGCTGAAAGTACCCACAGATATACGCACTAACAGGAGGTCTAAAGCAAGCAATGGCAGTGGTGTGAGCATAGAGGAGACATCAACCATGTGTTGAGCACTTACCCCTACCAAGTGTTCCATACTCTATATTTTCATTCTTTTATGAACAAGGAATATTTCAAACTGTAATGCTACTGCTTTTGTCCATCACCCATTATTTCAATGGCAGTCAGCAGCAAGCACCAGTCTAACTGGGTGAAACACTTGGACAACTGCTTGAACCATTTTGGTGGGCTTGTGCATGTTTGACTATCAGTGGCATTAAAGTTATTCCCACCACTTCATCCCAGAGCAACTCCACTCAGGATGCACACCCACAAAGAGGTTAGTCCCTGAAACGTGAGACGGACATTTGAGGAAGTAGCTTTGTCTTGCAGCTCTATACAAAGAGTTTTAAGCAGAGGAAGAAGGAAATGGGAAGTCTGAACTTACTCTGTTCATTCCCTAGAGGCTGCTCCAACATGGCCAGGATGACACTGTTATCCAAAACGAAGTAGCGGAAGCTGTGCTTGTTTATGGTAGGGAGACGGGAATATTTAATTAATGTGGTTTCATTCACCAAGCTGCAAGGAGAAGCAGGACCACTGGGGGAAGGAAATGCTCCGAGTAACTGCATAATGCTGCAAGTGAGAAAAAAGTCGAGCATTATGACAGATTGAGACAACGAACACTTCCATCCAAGCAAAAAACCTTCACTCATGTTCTTCATCTGCCTCTTGACCTAGCAGCTAACTCTACCAGGGCACACCTACCCCTGCCCATCAGCTTGTTTTACAATAACCAGTGACTTCAGAAGAACATAGATGAAAACCTACAAAGAAGGGTACTCTGCCTACAGAATGAGTTTCTTTAAAAGCAGGGTTATAAATATATTAAGACTTGCTTTAAGGCATGAACATCTGTACCCTTCCACACCTTTGTTTATGTTCATTCTTAAAAAATTCACTTCTCCAATCATCCATGCTTTAGCCCTCTCATATCAGAGATGGCAGTGCATTAGTTATGAGTGCCTTTACTTTTTTCAATTACAGATTTACAGTAATTTAACACTCTTCAAGGGATTAAGACCCCAAAAGGTCCAGAATCACACAAGCATGACTACCACAGATGACAACCTTCCCTGAAGAAAGTCTCCAGGTGTGGTCCAGCTGTGCCTACTTCCTTGGATGCACAGCCCTGGGAGGGTCCTAGAAGCATCAGTTTAAATCATCTGAGGTTGTACAGGACCTACCTAACAGTACTAGAAATAGAAAATGTCTATGGCAGGAACCACTAGTGAGAGTCATCCAGTGTGAGACTGAAGATCATGATCTAAGTCAGGACATTACTCTTAACACCAGCACCTAGACCAAAAGTAAGTTTATTGAAGTCCTCCCCACACACTTTTCCACTTTACCCTGAAAACAGTTTTCTCTCCCTAAATGAAAAGAAAGACTTTTAGGCAACAATAAAGACTTGTCCACAAGTTCCAACAAGTAGTTGCTTTTCCTTTGAAATTACACAGTTGATTTTACTAACAGTAACATTTATAACAGTTGGATTGAAAAGCAAAACAAAAAAGAAAGCAGCTATCACCTTTTGCAAAACATATTTATCCTCCCCATCCTCAATCTGTCCTGTCTACCATCATGCTGTTTATCCCATAACAGTGCTTTCCAACTTCTCTGGAGCCCATCCCAATTTTCCTCTCTGTGCTTCCCCTCCCCAGCCCACACATTATCTGTTACTGCGTTTCCAGCACAATCTCTCAAATATATTAAGCAAGCCCTATGTTGTGGGCAGGAAGCCATCCCATCCTGCTCCAGCTACATCTGCTGCATGTGCTGTTGCCTGCTGTCACACATAGTGTCTATCAGTTTCCCAGTCAGGCTGGGGACAGTGTATGCAGGTTGAGAAGAAAGGGGAATGGAAGGACAGGATCACTAGGTCAGGCAGGAGAGAGGGACTTGCTGTCTGCAGAGAGGCCTGGCTGAGAACAGAACAGCAGGGCTGCAGGAGGATCTGGGTTTTGCTGCACAAGGAACAGAGCAGGCAGGAGGCAAAAACAGTGATCACAGGGATCTCTCTTCTGTAAACACCTGCAGTGGGAAGGGGAAGAGATAAAAGGCAGAGTACAGTTCAGCCCTGCCCAAAGGGCAAGGAAGCTTCTGCCTAACCTCTCAAATGCTCTTGCTACATCAGAGATCACCAGCTGAGAACTCCTAATTAAACACCTTCCGTCAAAGCAACACTGAAGCTTAAAGGTGCTCCAACAAATTAATTACATACCATGTTAGTGTCGCTTCCGCAGCATCCTTCACTCTCATGGATGCAGGGTTTGGCTCCTTGTCTCCTTTGTACTTGACCTCCTGTTCACTGTTTTTGGATTTGCTCCCTGAAATGCCAAGCTCTACAATCTCCAGTACCTCTTTCAAACAATCCTAAAACACAAGAGGAACCACCTTAAAGCAAAGCAATCCAACAAACATCTCCAAGATGTCAGGGAAACAGTGATATATCATTAAGTAAAATAAAGCACCGCTGGGTAATATGAGCTCAGAAATAAAGGCAGATTATTCAAACACTGTTGGAGTAAGATCACATTTGCTACAGAACTGGTATTCTTTCCACCTATAGATGTCTACTTATGTTTGTATCCTAATGCTAAAAAGTGCTTTGAATGAACAAGTACATAAAACATATTCCATTCTATATGTACCAAATTGCCAAGAGGACTATTATGAATGCAACTGAAAAACATAAACATATTTAAAGAGATAATAAATGCATTTCTGTGACTCTCTGCAGAACTTTTAAGTTCTAAACACATTAAGAATGAACTCATCTGGAAAACTGCAAGAAATCCTTTTCCTAATCTTTCAATTGCTAACAGTTTTCATTAGTAAAATATATCACAGTCCTTAGTTTATCAAGAATAAGAATATTCTAAAAATACACTGTAAAAGCTTCAATAAATCTATTATAGCAGAGGCCACTGCTCAGTAGAGCCACAGGTATGACTCAAGTGCTGTATGTAACAAAATCATTTGCTGAAAACATTTGGATTGCTAAAACAAAGGTTCAGATCTCATGGCCTGAGCTACAGAGTAACAAGGAAAGCATTCTACTGAATAAATAAGTGGCTAAAACTGAATAGAAGTGGTCAGTTTGTACCACCAGAGCCTAGACAGGGTTCTATATTTCGGCCTTTCTCCTTCCTTATATTCATCACTGATAGAGAGAAAGAGGTGAAGAAGAAAAAAAAAAAAAGAAAAAAAAAAGAAAAAAAAAAATCCACATTTTCTGCCAGAACAAAATTAATCAGCACTGAGCTGCAAAGACTGACCACAAAGAAGTGCAGCAGAGTTTACAGCATTGGCTGGCAATACAGCTGTTGAAATTCAAAACAAAAATAAGGGGAGGCACTTGGAAAGCTGCACTTCTAGTTCTTGCAAACAGGGAAAGGTTCCTGTCTGACTATCATGACTCAGGAATGAGCTCCTCAGTGTGCAATGCATAACACACAGTATGTAACACTACCTCCTGACAGTGTCAGCTGAAATAAAGACAGACCCTAGTGAAATGGAGTAAGGCATGATACAACTGACTTAAACCCAAGCTGTGCCACAGCCAGGGAATCCATCCTGTCCTAGTCACCAGCTGCCATGCCAATACTCCAAAGCAGAATGCATCTTTATTTAAAGTCCTGCTTGTGGGTTTTCAAATCTTATTTTTACAAAATATACACATTTTAATATGTGTTATAGAATACACAAAATATAAAGATACATAATGTTCTATCTAAAACTACATCAAAATAATACATATACACTTATAATCTATAAAAATACATAAAGATCACTGAGATCAATGAGACCAACAATGAAAATATGTGCTCAAATTTTTATATTTTTAAGCAGTGGGGCAGAAGGCAATTGGAAACATGTTCTCATCACAATCTTCTCAACCTTCCCAAGCAAATTCCATCTCAGACTGAGCTACGCTTTGCTCAGTTTCTAGAAAACTCATTTCTTGGTGAAACAGATTGTCAAAATATTAGCTTCAGAGGAATTCTGCTAAGTCTAGAAGATGCTTTAGTCAGGTAAGAGCTGAGAAATGAGAAGTCATGGCTACCTGCAGCAGGTAGCTATGTGTACCCCTTTCATTTCCATATTTCTCTTTTTGTTTTCTGTTTTTTTCCAGGTTTCTTCTCTCTTTTTCCAGTGAGGAAAGATCAAGACATTCTTAGAACTATAAAAGTAATTTTAAAGCTAAAGACATTATTGGTAAATAAAGAGTGGGAGTTTAAATTCAGAAGCATTTTGCACAGAAACCAGTTTTGAAATTCCCAAGAAAACCACCCTATTTTAAAGCATCAAGAACCAACAGCTTGGGCACAGAAGGCATTCCAACTGCAGCGCTCAAAATGTAGGCAGCAGAGGCCCCGACCTTCTCGTCCAGCATGTCGGGGTGCTCTGTGAGCCAGACGCAGAGGCACTGGAAGGCTGCCACGATCATGGAGTGCAGGTCGCGGGAGTGCAGCGGCGCCGGGCGGCTGCACTGGTACACGATGTAGCTGCACACGGAGCTGATCGCCCGCTTCCGATCGCAGGGGTCCACCACCACCTTCACCTGGGCCAAGAAAGGGGGACAGCGTGAGAACTCCTCCAGAGAAGAAATAAGTTTTTGAAAACGTTTTTAAATCTGGTTATAAGGAACGGGAATAAGCAGTTGAGCTCTTTTGTGATAACAGCTTAAAATTGTGGGTAAAACTATTTAAGCGGAAAGAAATGCTGCACTGAGGTGCCACCGCATTGCATGGCTTGGTTTCCAAGAGCAAGAGTGGCACCAATGTGGTTTGATAAGAAACTAAATGCAAGCTGAACTTGCAGAATTGGAAATTTGTTTTCAGCAAATGCCTCTTCTAGCAAACCATTCTGTATCTCCAAGGAGCCTGCTAAGTCTCCCTTCCGTAGGGCTTCATTCTGCTCAGATAACTTTCCCCTAGACATACTCTCAGCAGAGTAGCTTTCACCAGCAGAAAAACAGACAGGAAAGCCATTCTCAGACAAGCAGCCTGAGAAAAACCCATAACCCATTCCCCAAAACTCACTCAGACACCCCTCTGCTTCTCTCCCAGTTCAGGGCTGCAGGAAGCAAGGCTCCAGACCTGAGGGTCAGGAAACAGCCTAGCAGAGTCATGAGGATTTGCATTACAAGACTAAAGGACTGAACTTCTCTTCTCTCTTCTTCCTCAGCACAGGAACAACTGGATTTTTTCTGCTCTGCAGCATCTGACTATGTCCTGTAAAGCTTTACTCATTCAGGTACACCCTTATCCAACCAGGAAGGTGGATGAGCTTGCTGGTGCCAGCACTGGAGCCAGGTAGGTGTACTCCACAAACGGGAGTGACAATTCAGTGCCCTGGGATTAAGGCAGTGCATTCTTCAGAAGCCTGAGATCTACAGCAAAGTGTCCTCAAGATGAGCTTATGAAAGGCACGTTTGTGAACCAGCACTCTTGCAGGAAACAAAATTTTTGACTTTCCCAAGTCCCATTGATAATCTGGTGCTGAACAGACATAAGTCAGGGCAGGCCCAGCCTGAGAAGGGCTTTGGGACTTGTCACCTCTAAAGGCACAAGCAGAACAGGCTCCCTGATGCAGTTCTGCAGGAAGAGGTGATTTCTTTCTACCCACTTTGTTAGGAAGTGGAAAGAGATCCCAGGGAAGAATTACTTCACTTTCATGAGAATTAGTAAATACAGTATTTGTTATTAACCTGGGGAAGCATTTGAAAATGCAGTTCCACATTCGCATATCATTGCAAGGAAAAAAAAGAAAAAAAAAAAGAAAACTTGGCTTAACCACACAAGCTGCAGGAACCCCTGGTTCTGTATGATGGTCTATAAGATCCCATTATATACATTAATTCATTGCAGAACACTTTCAAATACATTCACCAGTTCATGCTGCTGCAATAATAAACACCCAGTCCAACACAGCCCAGTGGTGACTTCATGCTCTAAGAACTGCCTGAGACACATTTCACAGAGATCTGTTGAGTTCCCATGGAAATATGACAGGAAATGCTGAATTGCCATGCCAGGTTATCATGACTGCTATAAGTACACTAGACCTTTGCTTAACAAAGGTCATGAAATCCAGACTGGGGACAAGAGCCCTTGGGCAGAAAAGGGCATTTTGCTTTTCAAAAATTCTCCCCCCACCCCTACCTAGTGGCTTTAGCTGTTATTTATATTGAATTAAGCAACTGTGCAGATAAAGCTCTGAAGAAGGCAGCACCTTCGTATTAGAAATACTCTATCTTTTTTCAAGCTCTAAAAACTATTTCCAAGACAAGAAGGAAGGGAAAAAGCAGGTACAACACAAAAAGAGCAATGAAGCTGTTTAACTCCCTGGCATACTTGCAATCTGCCAACTAACATCACCAAAACCTCTTGCTTCCCAGTCCAGTTATAGAGGGAACGGGACCCCAACAAAGCAAAGCCACAACAAATGGCTTACAGGGAGATTGAAAACGGATGGCCCAAGATGCTACACCAACACTGCCAATTTAGTGGCAAGTTTTTCCTCAACTATACAAGCTAATATGGTAGATTGAGTAGAATGAAAAAGCAAAACAAAACCCAAAGCCAGACAGACGTGGGAATCAATGAGAAAGGTTAGGAGCCATCCAGCCAGCTCGACAAAACCTGCCAGAATTGTGCAGCAGAGCCACAGGTGTCTGAACAGGCTACCCTGAGCAGCAGTTTCAGCCAGGAGGCATCTCCAGGCCACATGTCCTTTGAGCCACAGTGCATTTATTTACTGGGAGAAAGTGACCCACAATGGCAGTGCTGTTTTTTCTGGCATCCAAACAGAACACTTGCTGACAAACTCAGGAACAGAAATGTGTTTGGTGGCATAAATTTCACCCAAACAGGACTATAACAACCCTGTGAGAATGGGCTAGAGCACACCAAACTGCACCTCTCACCTTTGCCAGTCCAGAGAGCAGCTCCAGGGCAGCCAGAGAGATACTCATGTCCTGCCTCCACTGTGAGTTGAGCCTTTGGGTTACCAAGTGGATGCTGCGTATCAGCAGTCCAGCAGCTGTATCTGTATGAAGAGCTAGGATATAACCCCAAACCACACCACAGGGAGGGAAAATAACTAAGCATTAGTGACAACAAGCAAAGCACGGGCATAAGGCAAAGCAGCCACAATACAGACATAAGATAAATCATACCCAACCCAGAATCTCAAAATCTGCTGACTTTTGCTCAGGCTAACTCCCTCCTGTACACTCCAGGCATTATACAAACCCATTCAGACTAGCTCTAGTTCCATTTAATTGTTTTCATAAAATTCTTGGATAATCCCAGTGCTCTACTGCATTTCAGCAGAACAGCCAGCTTCAGGTTTTGCTATTGTACTTAAATTGCTGTCATGTCTCATAGTCTCAGAAAAATTTAGGCTTTGGTAATGTGCATTAAGCATTAATAATTGTATTGAAGAACTAATAGAGCACATGTCATTTTAGATATCTGTGTCAGAAGTTAACCATTCTTTCCATACCTAGTGTTAATCAAAAGCTGCAGTAGGTTCAGGAGATGTAGATAATGAAAGAATCAGTGCTGGAGAAAAACAATTACTTGTAACCTTTCAATTCATTAAACCTTTAGCTCAAAATTAAAAATAGAAAATATTTTAAGTATCAGTTTTCTCACTGTAAAATATTAGGAACATAAATACTACATGTGTTTGTCAAAATGGAAGTATGCGAATTAACGACAAAAAATTGCTCAATGACTAGTTATAAAGACACATGAGAACTATGACAGCTAAGGTATATCCTTCCCAAAACTTAAATTACCATATTAAACATACAAGAGCTATGTCCCACGTTACACCAGGAGCAGATTCCAGAGTCTGCTATGGCTAAACAGTACCAACAGACCACCTTATTTTCCATTTTCTCTTGTTTGAAACATCCAGTAGAAACAGAAATTATTTTCATAAATTCCCGACAACCTTCTATGCACAGGAAATTCTAAAAATCCAATGAAATTAATATACTACATTAATATATTTCAAGTTACATCATCATTTGAAGCCTCAGTAAGTCAAATATTTAAAAGATTTTTTTATCTCACAAATTAATGTTTTTACAAGTCACTGAAAACCCACACAAATTAAACACACAGTTCAAATGGTGTGCTAAAAACTAGCAATTTGGTGATTTCCAACAAGTAAATCCTGTAGGGAAAGCACCAACATGTTTATATGAATCCCTAGAATATGCTGATGCCCTTCCTTGCTAATGTCCCTCATTTCTCTATTTATAGAACTAGATAAAAAAAGCACCACCAAACATTTTTGGTCAGTGAGGGCAGAGTTGTCAACCTAGGCTACAATATAATATAAAGGTTATTTGTCCTCATATTTACTTGACCAACATCAGTTAAAATGATAAAGATCAAAGGAGCAAATGAAGTGGCAGGATCTTGACATTCAGCCACTTTACCACACACAGGTTTAGAGTAACTACGAAGAGTCAAAAGTGTACAGTACAGGACATAGCAAACTGAAGTTAATTAGTAAATTCTCTTGTTATAACAAATGAAACATCACAAACATTCTGCTTACTTGCTCTGTAAAAACCAGTGTCTCTCAAACGTTCTTTAAATATGGTTTAAGAAAAGGTGCTGTAGAGGTCAGGTGAGCATTTGGAACGACACCGAAATGACTGAAGAGATTAATTTACACTTAGTGTACATTTATCCCATTATTGTTGATAAAAACTAAGTGTCTTGAAAACATACAGCAGTTTGCAACCATCTTTTTCCTAAGCTTTTACATTCTTATTTTGAAAGTGTGAAGAGCCCTTTAGTAGGATTAAAACAATAGCCGGAAGGGCACATAACAGCACAAACCGGCAACACACAGACAGACTGCCCACCCGGGCTCACACCCTGCACAGCAGTGGGTTAGCAGAACTGGAACAGAAAAACCGAGCAAGTGTCACCCTGCCATACCATGACAGGGTTTTCCAAAGGGCTGTCCTTACCATAATCCCTCAGGAGGGCTTGTGCAGGCCGCTCGCTGTCGGGTGTCGTGGGCTCTGTGCTGCCACCACTAGCAGTGCTAATGCCACTGTTGGTACGGCTGTGGCTCTTGAAGAGGTTGTTTTCACCACCATTCTGTGAAGGGAAAGGTGGTTTAGAGTGCTGAGATTTTTCTGATCAGAGTTCTTTATGCCAAAAGATGCTCTCAGATACAAAAGATGATCAAACCTCAAGATGCTACCAGGGCAGTTTTCAGTAGAAGGTAAAGTGAGGAATGCATTCTTTCTGAACAGGTAACTTAAAAACAGGAAAAACTCACCGTTTCCATCTGACAGCCAATGGCTTCTAACAGTGCTGAATCCTGAACAATATTTAACATTGCACCTGCAGAATCAGACATCAGAGGGTAACTACAGACTACAGAACATTCACTGCTAAAATTTACAAAGAAGCACAGAAGGTCTAAGATACAAGACTGCCATCCTGTTTTATAAAGTCTCTTACTAAAGCTCTGAAGTGCAGGTGTCACCAACCCCACTGCATCTAAACTAGCCAGGACAGAGTTTTCTCTTCAACCTTGGGAAAGATTTAAGTGTAACACATTTAAATTAAAACTGCTGATGTGTTTTAGGTAAAATAGGCTGAACAGCCTGTAGCTGCTTGGCAGCACCATCTCCAAATGATGAGGAAAGGAGTAAGACCTGAAATAGGCCGACTTTACACATTTGGGGGCATCAGGTTTAGTTTTCTGTCTCACCCAAAAACAAGTATTTAGGAAGACACCACTTACTCTATGAAGGGGAATGACAGGGCAAAGGGGAATGGATTCCCACTGACAGAGGACAGGGTTAGATGGGATATTGGGATGAAATTCTTCCCTGTGAGGGTGGGCAGGCCCTGGCACAGGTTTTCCAGAGACGCTGTGGCTGCCCCAGCCCTGGGAGTGTCCAAGGCTGGGTTGGACGGGGCTTGGAGCAACCTGGGCTAGTGGAAGGTGTCCCTGCCCATAGCAAGGGGTGGAACAAGAAAGTCTTTAAGATTCCTTCCAAACCAAACCCCTCTGTGATTCTATGAAATGCACCACCTGCTGTCAAACATTTAGTCACGAATGGAAGCAGTGTTTGTTGAGAAGCTCGTGGCACATGTGAGAATTTCTGGCTAAACTAGAGGTTTATGAATCCCCTCCAACTAAAGCCAGCAGGAAATAACTTCACATGTGGACACAGGAGCTCCAGAAGAGGAATATAGGGGAGATGAACTAGTGTGGACTAGTATGGGAATAGTAACAGTAAAACAGTCATTCAAGACAGAGTATCTACATGGCTGGCTGCAAACCAACTCGCTGTGAGTGGCACAGGACTGCATGGGTGGGATTTAACAGAGCATCACCCTGTGGGTGGTGCTGGAGGTGGGGCAGCCCTCTGTGCACTGATGCTCTGAGAGTCTCACTTGGGAACCAGGAATATCCTCACCCCTTCATCAGCACTGGCTGCAAATTGTTCTTTCAAATTACTCCACTTTAGTCTTCCTCTAGAAAAGGAACTGTTTCAACTACTGCAAGGTAACCTTCTGAAAGTCTTTGCAGACTGGATTTGTTTCCTTTCCCTTAATTGCTCACATCATTTCCTTGCCCTCCCCTGTTAACCAGCTAGAGTCTCTGCCTTCCAGAACAAGGCAGACTGTTGTCTTTTAAAACAGACAAAAGGAAAGTGGTAAAGTGAAGAACATCATGTTGAAAAAAAATACTTCTAAAGAAAGAAAAATGGGTGGGGAAAGAATAATAGACAAGTACATTTTTACTTGTCTGAAAATGTCTAACTTGACAGATTATGCACTATCCAAGTTTTCATCTTCTACTTCCTTTCTGAGCATTCAGCATTTTAATCCACTCATTATCTCAAAGAGCAGTTTGTTGCCAAACTGTGCAGCGCACCTTCAGACTCTATCCCAGAACTCTGTTTTTTGTCTGAGGATTTACACACTGCTAAACAAATGTCGTCTGCATTTTGCCAGTGCTGGACTACCATTCTCTAGTACTTCAATTTGTTTCCAGGCTAAACCATGCCAAAAACTAAGGTTTTCCCTGTAATCCCTTAGTCAAGAATCCTTTCCAAAGTTAAAATGACATTTTTTTCCTATTTCCATTCCTAGTTATGACTGACATTTTGTGCTGGAATGTACTTTACTTTCTCCTCTACTTTTTAAATACTACTCCACATCTGTAAAAAGACATGGTTAGTCAAATGTGAGGTTTTTTAAGATGTTTTCAAAGATTATACATATGACAACCTGCCAAGAATTTAAACCTTCTTCTTGCAAAGCAATACATGACCAATAACCCATGTTATCCCAGGACAGATTAAGATAAATGTTTATACACCACAGTTAATAAATAAATAAGTTGAAAATAACCTAGTATCATCTGAGTGTTGTTGGGATCTGTTTCCGTTTGCAAAGCTCCTATAAGTATATTCACAAGCCTCAACTTCAAGGACAGGAATGTTACTGGCTTATCATATGTTGAGCTGTCATCATTGCTGAATTTCCCTTCCAGGACAACCTGAAGGAAAAATACACTTATTTCAGTATCAATTAAAGATCACATCAGCAGGGTATTGGTTTCAGAAGTCAACATCCATACCATGCATTGCTACTGTAATATGGTCTTACTGGTCCCAGGTTCACTGTAACAGTTTCAGTGCTAAAGAGAACACCCAATACAACCCACAAGCCATCCAAATCCCACTCCAAAACAACAGGGAAAGAAAAATGGAAATGCAAACCAAAGCTGTACGTTTACTACCTCGGATTTTATTGTTCCAAAATGATGAGGGAGAGGCAAGAGAGACAGCAAGATGTTAATGGAAGCTCTTCTTAGCTCTGTGGGGTTTACATAGATTTTAAACTTTGACAGCTCTCTGGAAATCAAAGCATCACACAGTTAAGCAACTTTTCACAGGAATCTCAAGCCAAATTTAATTCAGTTAAAATTAAATATACACCCACCCAATGGTCTTAAGTACTTTGCAGTATGCAATGTAGCTGTTTCTTTCTAAGACCTATCCAAAAGAATCAGTGGCTCAGATTTAAGCCCAGAAGATAAATAATATTTTACGCATAACTTCAAAATAAGGTGCAACACCAAGACATAACACATGCATTGAAAAAGACATGCAGAGAGTACTACTAAGTGCCTTACTTGGCAAAACATCCAGAAACCTATGAAGCTCTGACAAGTGAGGTTACACCTGGTTTAAGAACCTACTCCAATTTCATCAGTGTAAATTACCAATTTTTCCATTTAATGTTACGTACAATTATTCACTTATTGAGTTCCCTGCAGCTACAGCCACTAATGAATATCTTGTGAAAATTTACTTTAAGATCGGTAGGCTTTCAATACATTTGAGCTAAATCACTCCTTTTTCCTATTCTTACAGGACCTGCTTTCCATTCATGAATACGCAGCTAACAACTTGCATATTACCTTTTAAAAAAGCACTATTATTGCTTTAAAGAAAATTGCATTAAGTAAAACTGAAAACTTGAGGTTACACAGTGCTGCTATTATCACCCTCAAAAACACACACACTGTGAGAACCCACACTGCAGAATCCCTTTGGTGAAACCACTCAGTAATGACAGACGACACACACCTCCCAATATCTTAAGATGTTTTTTATGGAAACAGCAATTTACCTGTCAGGTAGAATAGTTTCAAGAGCCGAAATGAAGTAGGGAACCACAACATCGATTCCTTTCAGGTCACAGCAGAACAGAGGAGGGGAGTTTAGAATAACACTGGCAAGAACGGGGTGGCAAATGAAATCTGCTATCTGCAAACCCTGAATTAAAAGCATGTAAAATCTGACAAAGAAAAATAAAATTAAATTATTTGCATATAAAAAGCATCAGCATCCCACATGAACAAGCCTGTGCAGCCACTATTTGATCTCATCTATATAAAACAGAGTAAGTTTCAAAATCAGAGCTAGGGAAGTGTTGATATGAACATCCTCCCACAATACTTTAGTACAGGCAAACACACCTGACCTGCTTAACAAAACCCTCACAAACTACAGGTATTTCATGTGAAAAGCCAGGGCAGCACAGTTTTACTGAAATCTCTGACTTGTTGCAACACCCAGACTGGGAGCTGTGCAAATATACCCAGTTGATTACCAACAGTGCTTGGACCACCTGCTCTCCACTATCCCCTTCCCATGTAAGGGTGGGAGTGGAATTTTGATTTTAATGCCCCAACATGAGAAAAATACTGTAAAATCTTGCAGGAGGTGGTGGACAGGACAAATGACGGGATGTCAGGACACAACACACTGATCAGCATTTCGGAAAATGAGACCAAACATTACTATCATAAGCAGTTCAAATGAAAAAGCAGAGGCAGGAACCCAGCTGCCCATCATCCTAGGGCAGTTTCTTTTGCAGCTTCTGCTTCAAGAATACTTATACCTCCTCAGTTTTCTAAAAGGCTTTCAGACACAGACGAATCCCACTGACTGGACAACAGAAACATGAACTAAAAAATACTACAACATTCAAGCAATAAAATTGTTCAGTCTTCTGGGAAGTTTTGATGCCATCTGGGACAAATATACATGTGCAGTTTGAAAGAATCATGATTTAAAATTGATTGTCTGCCTCTAGCCTTTGCTATTTTACTGAACAAATATCTGGTAAAAAGGTATACTATGATAGACAAAACTGCCTTATTTTATTAGAAAAAAACCTGAACATTGAGGAAATTCAAACAACTGCTTCAAATAATTACTGCATTTCAATACTCAAAGGGTGAAAAAAGAGCAACCACAAAAAACCAAACCCAGTGTTGTGGTATTTGACAACACAAGATCCTTTGCAGTCTAATAAAGTGCATGAAGTTTTGTGTATGTACACTTACTTTTTCGATCTGAACAATAAACAGTGAGAAATTAAAGAAAAATAAAAATACAAGAGGCAAGAAAGTGCCAAAGAAAATGTTCCAGCTGGAGGCACGATTTAAGGGACTCCCCTTCAACTGGGACTTGAAGAAAACCCAACGAAAAGCAGCATCATGAGAACACAAGAGGAAACCAGTACTGGGGTTAGCCAGGGATCCCTCCTCCAGCCTCTGAAGGCCAGTCTGGTGTTTCTGAACTGGCACACGGGACTTGGACAGTAGCTCAGTGTTATTCACTGGGAATTAATCTGCACCATGAAGTTACACCAATAAAGCAACTGGAAGATAGGTTAGTACCGGGATAGGTAAGCTGGTAATATTTCCTCCCCAGTCTTCTTGCTACAAAATATCCTACACAGTGTCCCGCACGCCTCTGCCCTTCCCGCTTCATAGTTGTCTGGGAATTCACTCGCATCAAACATGGGGTTGGAAGCCATAGTGTCTGTGGACATTTGGGATCCTTTCCGGCGGAACTCCACACTAGCCTGGGTCGCTATAGCTGGGAAGAGAAAAAACAGCGTTTCACTCTGTGTGTTAATGCACAGAATAGGCTCATGGGATCCAGGACACAAAGATCAAGTCCAATTTAGCAGTTAACATGAAGCTGTTAGTTGACTGTATTTGAGCCAGTGCCTCTGTTTAGGAAGTATTTTTGGGTGTAACTAACTTTTTGCCTCCATAAGGATGACACCAACTGACCTTCATATACTACAGACTGCCCCTAGTTTCTGCTGGGCAGAGTAGGCTTTTATCCAATATTAGCTTCCTACCCTCTGGAGGACAAGCATCTCCCTCATCTAATTCTCATCCCCACAAAAATGAAATGCCACCTTGCCTTGCCACCCTAAAAAGAATCCCCACAATTTAGATGGTGCCATTACTGTGCCCTCCAATAAGTGCTTAATTTCCAGTTGGCCAACACATCTCATACTGCTCTGAACACTGACTGGCTTTGAGCTGATTTTGTTGTACAAATACATCTACTAAAAAAAAAAAAANAAAAAAAAAAATTAAAAAAAATAAATTCTAAGGCTCTATAAAAGAAAGGGAAGGCTGTGGAATCCACTGTCCTCTCTCTTCACAGGACCACTGAAATTGCCAAATAAGTATGAGGTTAAGAGAGCCTCCAGACAGCAGCTCCTGGGGGCTGGCCTGCTCCTGTGACCGAATGGGGACACAGCTCTGCCCAGCTCTGGGCCAGTTCTGCCAATCCACTCCAGTCCACGTTTTTCTAGAGAGATTTCTGGTCCCCCTTTCACACATCAGCATCACATGGATATGAGACCACTCGCTCTGCAGGCTCCATCCTTTCTTCCAGGATGGCAACCAAAACAAAACATATATTGCACTCAGTGTGATTTTTTTTTCTTTTTAATTATTTTTTTTTGTCTTTTCCCTGTACAACTTCACTCTAGGATTACTAACATCAGAAAGAGTGCATTCTTATTTTCGGCTAAGACTATACAGATTTCCAAAATTTTAATAAACTACAAAAGCAAACAGCAGACAGTGAGTGCTCCTGACAGAATCACACTGATTATTTCTACCAGCATAGGAGAATTTCCTCTGTCTCAGCTCCAGGACACTGGGGAACAGCAGGTTCACAGCCAGCCTTGCAAACAAAGGCGTGCTAACACTTTGGCAGTTGGAATACCTGATAATTTACAGATACAATGCATTTTGGTTTTGTTTTATTTTTTAGAGGAAATGTCTTAATGAGAAGTGTCTACTCTTAAATTTTTGTCCTCAAATTCAGCATTTAGCCTATGGTTACCTTACAGATTTTCATGATAAAAGTAGCAAATAAGCACAAATCTTTATGCATCTTCCCATGAGCCATTTTTTTGTCCTAAATAAGCTATCCAGCAAAATACTGTAGTTGGAAAAAAACACTACATGCACAATGCATACAAATCAAACACTAGGTCTGTAAAATAAGCTTTAAGTAAAAAAAAAAACATGGTTAGTGCAAAGTCCTGAAATTCATGACATGATCACAGACTAAAGTACAGAAAAGATGGGACTGATTCAGGCAGATTAATTTGCTTTTGCCAACAATCCTCCCCATTGAAAAACACACACAAAAAAAATTACTTGTCTTTTTCAAGTAAAAGTGCAAAAGCTACAAGAGACAATGAGAATGAATTTACAAATAAAATATGGGATTATGGAAAAAGAAAAGCATGACAGCAATTAAGGAAAAGCTACTGGTTCCTACTTACAAGATTTATAAGAAAGAAGAATTTGGATAAAAGATGCTGCAAGATAATAGAAATAAAATGGAAACAAATCAAAGGACAGCAGTAGTTATAAAATACTTTTAAGATGGTGAAATTGTAATATAAGTTAAGAAGCTTTTAGCTTTTTTAAAAAATAGATTAAAAGCTTTATGATACAGCAAGCTCATTAAACACATAGGAAATTGGCATTCAGGTCCAAAATTATGGTTTTGAAAGTACCATGCAAAACAATGAACAAAAAGTTACAAAATACTACTAAGATTTAGAGCTGTTCATAGTAACGTGCATCCATTTTTTAACAGGATGTATTAACCCTGTCCCCATGTCACTGCACATGGAGCACACACAGGGCTATCCCAAGGCTCCTGTGACTCGGGGTGTGTCTTGCAGGGGGAAGGTACTTACCTGCAGTCTCCTCAGAGCGGTACTGCTGCTGCCAAACCACGAGGTCGTGGTGGGATTACGGCTCCCACTTCCCTAAGTCAAGCTGCCAACAACCAAAATACCCGAGCACGCCTGCCCTGGACCACCAGCTCCACCAACAATCTTCCAAAGCAGAAACAAAAGGCAGAACACTCCCAGAAACATCAACATCTCAATCAATGTCCAGCGAATGAAGAGAGGCAGCCAGGTACCAGCCACCACCTGGTAAGTGCCACTTCTTTGAATGGGCAGGGTCAGACCAACACCTGCCCCCAAGTCCCTCAGCAGCTCTTGAGATGTCCCTGCTCAGGGCTGCTTAGAGTTTGCTCCTAGAACCCCTGACACGTTCTTTGGGACATTAATAACAGTAGGACCAGAAAAGATGAGGGTACACCCCAAGACTCCTGCACTGCCAACAGCACCTGGGCGACACCAGCAACACACCGACGTGTCTCCTTCAGCTGCCATAAACTGCAGAGCTGGCAGGCTGTGACTGACTGCTTTAGGGACAAGGATTAAGGATGAGCCCATCAGACCGGAAGATTCAGTTGCTGAAATGCTGGCACAAGGTACTCCTGGGTCTCTCCCAATTCTCAAAGGGTGAGGACAGCAATAGCATGCACCATACGGTTGAGTTGTCTGAAACACCACCCCAGAGGAGGATTTCTCAGGGTTAACATCATACAAACTCCATAGCAAGTTTGTTATGAAGGTGGTTTTACCACAGAGATCATTTAACCCACACTATCAGCTACATAAATACCACACACCCATCTAATTCTAAGGATCCAGCTGCTTTCAAACAATGTATGAGTTTCTGCTCTCTCCCCACAACACAGTGATGTTCATCAGCTGCCCTCACAAAGCCATGAAGGTTTAGGTGCAGAAACTAAAACCTGACAAAGCCACTGAAGGCCCAAAAGCATCATGCCAATGATGGCAAAATCACCACTCTGCTTCAGAATCCAAACAATGACACAGGACTACCTTGAAGGACAGGGCTCAAAGAGCAAACATGACAATTACTCTCCAGGTGATAACCTTCACCAGCACTCAGTCATACACAGATGACCTCCAGCTAACCTTGTGAGAGAGAACAACTGTCTCTGCCCAAAGAGACACAGACAAAACCAGAACAACCACAAATGAGGAACACCTGTGATAATTCTGAATCAAGCCAGGGTTGGCACAAGAAGTTTACCCAAGAAGATGACAGAAAATTGAACAGTGGTGCAGCAATTAGCCTGAGAACCAGGAGAGTTGAGGCTGAAGGGGCCTCTGAAGATTATACAGTCAGCCCTTCCCAGCAAAGCAGGGTCAAGTAGAGCAAGTTCAGTTACCCTTCCACCCATTCAGATAGTATTTCCACCTCAAGACCTACAAAAAGCTGTACACTTTTTCCACACATCATTTTTTGTGACTTCCTTTCTGGAGGTTAAAGAGTTCCATAGGTAAAACACGAGGCCCCAGGACAAGGAAATAAGCAAGGGTAGAGGAGTACTCATTCACACGAGCTTTGATCAATTGCTCTTTACTACCTAAAGCTCACCAAAGAGATGTACACTGCAAGATGGGAGAAGGACAATGCGCTTGGCTGTTGCAGTAATCAGGGTTTGTTTAAAAGAACCAAACCAAATTCTGAACTAGAGCTTGAGACCACAGCTTATCCACAGGATTACCTGCTAGGCACTGCACTTTGCTCACAAGTATCCCTTTGGCAATTGCATCACTGCAGGTCTCACCGAGAATGTGCCACATGACAGAAGAGGAGCAAGAAACACTAGAAAATGCAGCATTCCAGAGAGGTGTCCCAGGGCACAGGGTCTCTGAAGGACCAAGGAACAGCTCTAACACAACAGTTCACCTCCTTTTGCAAAATGGTCCTCAGTCCTCCAGACAGCAGCGGAACACAGAAGCCATATCAGAGAGCCAACAGAGAAGAAATTCTTAACTGCATGGCATTGAAACAAAGGGAACATTAGAAGGGTTTAAAACTGCTGAGATTTTATACAGCTGCAGTTCCAGACCTAAAAGAAAAAGTGCTTGTGGGCCAGCAGGAGACATGGCAAAGCTGATTGTAAGTGCAGACACTTCCCAAGCATAAAATATTTGAAGCACCCATAAAAATAACAGTGCTCCCTGAAGCTAATGCCAAGATTATCAACAGCAGTGTCAAACACAGTAAGAATATTCCAGCTAGTGGCTAAACCATCATGGCTACAAAGGGGAACAGATGGACCATGACATACAGGAATAGCCAAACTGCAGCCATAAAGCATCAGATTTACGTTTGACCTCTTTCCTAAGGGTAGGGACTGTGGCAGCTAATTGTCCCTTCTCTGTTGCCCTCCTCCTTGCATGAGCAAAGGCAGGTTGATGGACACAATGTGCAGATCTGATCACTTGTGTCGTGGGGGGCCCCAGTACAGAACCCTCCTGGCCAACCTCACCATCCAGCACTGCACCTCCTGCCTTATACTGTTTGAGGAGGAAAAGGCTTCACTTGGATACATCAGGCTTCACAGATCAGACTCCCAGAACAAAAACTTTTCAATTTGGATTTAAACTTCATTTAAAAGACACTGGTACTTCAAGTCAGTAGAAACTGCAGGGGCCTGGCCCTGGAAATGTCTTGCTGCCTTTTCCCACCTTCAGCAAAGGCTGAACAAAAGGATAAATTAGGCAATCAGAGTTTGGGGTCTCTCTACAGAGTTTCAGCAGTATGGGTCCATCTTCAGTTCTCTCTCCTTCTGTCAGCACACCACAGCTGATAGAAGCTTACCGTGACAGTACCTTACACAGCAATAACAACACCTTGGAAAGGCAGCAGACACTTGACTAATTTCCCCAAGTTAACTCTGTCTTCCAAATTGCTAGAAAAGCAGTTTGGGATGCTTTCTGGAATTCCACCAACAAAACTGTCTCAGATCCACTGCTAATACACAGATCACATGACATGCAGAGACTGGTCTTGCTACGAACAGCTCAGAAGAGCAGGAGGAGAAGCAGAACCAACTCAATTCCAAACAGATGTCTCTAGTTTTCAGAAAGCCAGTAAACCCCTGTGTAAGTCTAGCAACACGACAATTTTTTGACTGCTGTTAGGTGACTTAAGACATTGCATATATAAATAGAAGACCCTGGAACCCCGTGAAGTCAGTCTTTTTGATTTTGCATGACTGTGTACGTCTGCCAGCATCACAACATCTCTGTTTACAGCTGACACTTGCATAAGCAGCATCTCAGCCAACATCCTTTACAGGTTAAGCACTTCCTTAAAATTGCTCAAGAAACAGGTTATGTCAAAACTAAAGTGATCCAATCAATCTGAAAAGAACTAAATGCAGAAACACACTAAATGCATATGCAAATGAACACACCTTCAAAGGATACCGTACTCTTCTTAAGCTCAGCTGTTTCCCTAGTCATGTGTCACAGGCCTTTTACAGAGGGACTCCAACCTTCTGCCACAGAAATCCACAGCAAACACTTCCAAAACCACGTGGTACATATCTGACAGTACTTTTACAAGATCCCAAATCTTAAACCTCCACACAGGGATTTGACACAACAAACAATGAAGATTACCAGTTTAACTGGGGCTGTCAGATGCTACTACACTTGCTACAACAAACTTCTTCCCCCTAAACACCAAAACACCAAGGGACAGGAAAAATGCAAGGACTGAGAAAGATTATTCTTTTCTAAATATTATTGCCAAAAGTAAGATGAGAGCTAAAAAGTCTCACTGAGAAGACCACTAGTTCTGCTATGATATCTCAAAACATCTAATCTCATGGGAGACAAAATCAGTTTAGCAGTTGAGGGCTGAAGACAATCAAGGTATCAAGCTATTTAGGGAAACACACAGCAACCAACACTGAAAGGCAGCAAATTCACTTGCTATTTTAAGGACTCTTGTTTTCATAACACTCTCCAAAACCAAGGAGAAGTACCACTTTGTGCAGTATCTGGAGGGCTGTTGGACAATTCTTCAAACACAAAAGGGTCACTATAGAAAGTTGCTATTATTCATAGATACTCAAGATTTCAAATTAAGAAGTGGACTCTCACCCTTTCCTTCACTTAACATTTTCCCCCACTAGCATAATTGGCTTAATAGTAGAAAGTAGGGGTTTTTTTAAACTTTGAAACCCTCAAACACCTGCTCAGCTAATAGCAGGTGCTGGCTCAGCTGGGAGGCATTAACCACAACAGAGCACTTCAGATTTTACTTTCATATTATGTATGTGTTAATCTTGCAGGTAGGAAATGTCAATAAAACAAGGAAAAAAGTGTGTGTATGTTTTTCAGCAATATTTACCAGTCATGCTGCTGTCTCTGTTTATTCCATTGTGAAGTTTACAGTGAACAAATGCTGCATCAAATAACCACGATCCAAAGAGGTTCAGGATGCTGTTAACCTTTGGCCTGCGAGGAGCTGGTAGTGGCCGTGGCTCAGAGCTTGTCTGGTTTGGGCTAGAGAGTGGAGAAGTAGAGGAGGGTTGGTGTTGCACTTTTGAAGCATGTGCAGTAGTTACCTACGAACAGAAGAACAGGTCAGCTCCTAGAAGCAAGGAAACTCCTTCCTCTAACCGAGGCAAGTATCCAAAGGGTCAGCTATTCAAAGAGAGAGTGTGGAATCTTACAGTGCTGGTTTTCATGGTTGCTTTGTTCACAGTCACTGCCCGATGCCTGCGGTTGTGGGGCGGGGTGGTGTTGGTAGCCGTGTTCTGGGGCATGCTCAGCCTGTTCACCGGCGTGGGCGGCGCGCTGTCCGACCGCGGGCGGGAGATGCCTGTGGGGCCAGAAACACAGCACGCTGTCAGCAGCAGCTCCAGGGCTCACACACAGCAAGGCTGTGGGCAACAGCTGTGCTTCCCCCACCCCCAAAACAGCAAGAGGAAGAAAAGCACGTTTCCTTTTTCACTGTTAGCAGAAATAAATGCACAAGCAAATGAAGAAAGGTGATTACATCAGGTAAGCAAAACACCTTAAGGCCATGGGAAATGACACAGGAGAGGAGCCAGTCTAGCAGCAGGCAGAGGGAAAGGAGCAAGGTTCACCTGCCAAAGCAAATTTCACAGCTCACTCCTGCCAAAATTCAGATGCGTCTCACCTTTGCCTTTCTTTCCCAGTCACACTTCCCACACCCTTTCTGAGCTGCCTCTAAGATGTCTTGGCCCTTAAAGCCACCTTAGCTCACTGAACCACTAAGATGAAACCCATCCACCACACAAGCTTTCTGCTGGGTTTCAACTGAATCAGCTGCTGAACAGTCAAATGCTAAGTCAGTACACAAGCAGGGTAAAGAAGCCAAGCAAGCTGTAGTATTTCTGGCAGCCGCAGGACATGAGACCAGTTTTTACCCTCCCAGTCAGAATCAGAACTTGACTTCTGCAAAACTTGAACTGACAAACACCACTTCTGCCCATTTTAATGACTACCAACACCCTCACACCCCATCTGAAAAATGAGGTGGGGAAGTGCAGTTTGACACAGATTTTTTTGACCATGTTAATTAAAGCACCCAAGTACTTTTTATAACACACTATAGAACAACTTGCTCCTAATAAACCATCAGTGTTACACCCCAGGCAGAGTATGCACTGTGAAACCCACTGTTTTGGTACACCTGGTTGGAAAAGAGGATGCAGTATTTTGCCAAACACACCATGTAGGTACATACCAAGCAGAGCAAGATAAAAAACATGTGCTTTAGCCCTTGTGACAAAAGACAATGAACTCTCCCACCAGCCCTCACGGAAGGGGTTTCTGCAGCTCCAAAGTCTGCCTGAGCACACTCCCCATCCACACCTACAGACTGAATTTCCTTTCACTGAGAGCTCTCCTGTGCCTGAATGCATGGTAGTCTCCATTTCTCTGTACTCCAGGTGGGCTGTTCCCTGGGGTGTTATTCCCCTGGGTGCTTCACCTTGCTACTTCTCAAGTCTGAAGTGTCCAATTCATAGACCCACAGAATGGTTTGGGTTGGAAGGAACCTTTAAGTCCATCTCGTTCCACCCCCTGCCATGGGCAGGGACACCTCCCACTAGCCCAGGAGGCTCCAAGCCCCGTCCAACCTGGCCTTGGACACTTCCAGGGCTGGGGCAGCCACAGCTGCTCTGCTCAACCTGTGCCAGGGCCTGCCCACCCTCCCAGGGAAGGATTCCTTCCCAATATCCCATCTAACCCTGCCTTCTGGCAATGGGAAGCCATTTCCCCTTGTCCTGCCACTCCAGGTCCTTGTCCAAAGTCCCTCTTCAGCTCTCTTGAAGTCCCCTTAGGCACTGCAAAGGGCTCTGAGGTCTCCCCAGAGCCTTCTCTTCTCAGGCTGACAGTCTCATTCCATAGCCAGGGTTTTTCCTAATATCATTTACACATCTGCTTGAGTCTCCTGCAGTCTCACATCAGCTCATGCTTCTGGCAGATGACATTTGCACACATTTCAGCAAAAAAGCAGTTGGAGAGAGGCAGCTTTTCAGAGTTTACAATTGCAGGTTTTAATCGAAGAACTTTCAATGAGCATACTAAGAAAAACGCTGTAAGTTTCAGGTGCTCCACAACACTAGTTAGAAAACTGACCAGCCAGTGCTTACATCTGCTTTACCTTTCAGTCCAATTTTAGCTGCTCAGTTACAAGGAAACACGAATTTTTTACTCAGCAGTAGTAGTCACCCACTAACTGTACACTAAATGAAACTCTCACAAAGATCTGAAGATGACAGTACAAAATCAACACCTTATTAAGCAGGAACTTGCACACACCAGTTGCCATGAAGAAACAGAAACTACAGAAACACAGTGGTGACTGCTCACAACATGCTAAAGCATAGAACTTGCATTGGTGATTAGGAAAAAAGAAGAGAAGCCTTTTTTGGTAAAGGAATCCCTGGTTTTATTTTAGACTTCCAATTTGTTTTGCATTTGAAACTAAGGCCATCTTCAACTTTATGTATTCAAATACCATTACTGTGTATAGAGATTTTTTTTAGAAGTGATCTAAGGTCTCTTCCTATCAATTCCAGCATATACTTGCAAATGATAAATTATTACTGCTGTATTTACAGAGAACACAGATTTAAGGAAAATAAAATAATGATTCCTAGCTATCCAAGGCTAAGACAAAAGCATTACCTAGGAATGCATCCACTAAACAGCTGATCCCACGCATGGCACGAAAGAATATTTGAGGCAGATGTTTAAGGCAGGGGTACTGATTCAGTTCTTGAGTCATCCCACTCACATTCAGAAACTGCTCCTGAAATTTGGGGGTAGAGCTAATAATGGCTGGGTTACTCAAATCCACAGGATTACTGCACACAAAGAGAGCAAAATATATGTTAGTCAATTAAAGAACAGCTGTTAAGATTTCAAAAATACTTGAAGAGGCATTTAAACAAGATCACAAATCAGCATCCAGTATCAATACATTTTAGCTGTTACTCCATCACAGGAAGGCAATTTTCACTTCCTGGGTTGACAATATTTAATTGTCTTCATTTCAAACATTACCCAAACACACTGAATAATTTTATGGAAATAAACCAGAGCATACACTTGCTAGATTAATCTCACTATTGCAGTAATATAAATTATTTATGAGGTCTTTTGAACCCAGTTAAAGAGTTCCTAACATTGTTAAAGTTATTCTGGAAAGGCAAACAATGATTTAAATATTTCCAAACAATGACAAGAAGGGGAGTGGATTGTGAAAGTCTGAGCAATTTTTCCTGACTGACACAAATCCTGAAACAGCAATTCCAAATTTGAAGAGTACAGTACTTGTGACATTAGTACCACAAAATAAAAAGAGGGTTTTTAGTTAGATTTATCTAGCCTTAGCTATTAAATAATGTTTTACATGAAAAGTTCAATATTCTGGCCATTGAGAGCATTAATGAAACGTCATTCCCAAGAATCTTTAAAACAAAAAGCACTTGGTTCAGTCGTGCATTTAAGAAAGAGTAACATGTATGTTAAGATTAACTGTGCAGATTTGTTCAGAAAAACTAAGAGAAACACCCATATTAAAAATAATCTTTTGTAGGTTAAATTTAACACCCTGAAGAATAAATGGAAGTTGTATACATCTCTCAGAGCTATTGTTCTACTTTTCCTGTTTGCTATCTGAGAAACAAAATTCTGTTGAACTCTCTGTTTTTCAGATCCTCCAAAATGCCAGACAGCTAAAAGAGCTTTTAGTTACCCAGCTTACATTCTGAAAGAGTCAGAGAGTTCAAAGTTGAACAACCCCCTCAAGGCCTCGCTCTGAGCTGCCGAAGGGCACTGGCACAAGTCTCTCACTTCATTCTATTTAGGTGCTCAGCCCTGGCAAACTCCAGAGAAATGTTTCATTTTCATGCAAACGTATATTGCTGATGAAAAACAGGAACAAGGGATGGCTGTAATTACAATACCTCAGCATATGTAAAAAGCGAAACCAAGTTTGTGCAACGCACTCATTATCCATTTCAAGAGGAATCAGACCAGCATCTTCATCGGGAATTTTAAATGGAGGAAATGAAGGTCCGTATGTAAAACGCAGCAACCTAGAAAGCAAGTCAGACAGACCTGTCCTTCAGTTCATACTCCTCAAAAATTTAACAGTGCATTTGAGCCCAAAGGTATCAGCAGCCCACAGGTGAGCCCACAGGCAACAACACAACATCCCAAGTTTTCCCAGAGATTCCCATTTCATACAATCATTCAGCCCTCTTACAGCTTTGAATAGTGCACAGCTTGGAGTCTGCCTAAGGCTCCAGCCAAATCCAAGAGCTTTTAAGGCATAACAGCCCTCAGCAGCTGTCCCATCCTTAGCCAGAGGGGTCACCAGTGAACAGCCACACACACAGGTGACAGGATGCTACATAAAAAGAAAAAGGTGAAAATTTAAAAAAACCCAGAACACAAAAATCCTTTTTTCTTTTTTTTTTTTTTTAAGGAATTTAAGCCCTTATCCTGACAGCTCTTTAGCATAAGTGTTCAATGACTCCAGCAAGTCATACTAGGTTACAGGTCTAAGTTCCAGCTCAAAACTGATGATGTTGCTCTGTACACCAGCACACCAAACAGCACCCAGTGAAAGTCCTACAAACAGAGCAGGACTTGAAAACCACAGATCAGCAGGTTCTTCAAAACAGATGCACTACAGTTTCCAGAGGCTGGGAGCTACAGACCAGCAAAGAGCAAACCTACAGAGGATTCACAGCGATGCAGAGCCATAAGGACACGCTGCTTAGATAGAGATCTTTCTCTAGAAGTGCTGCAACTACCTGAGCAGTCACCAGTGACCTTCCCTCAGCTCCTGCTGTCTCATCTGACCCTTGCTTTATACCTGATCAACATCATTCTGACATTCACTAAAGGGATGAAAGAGACCTACACTGCATCCTCTCAACATCCCAGTATTCCCAGAAATCAGTTTGTGTCTTTCCCTAAGCTAACTTGCTTGTAACGGTCAAGAAGTGTCCTGCTCATCGTTGGTCACTTATAAAGCCGTACAGTTTTTACAGAGATGAAGTCATTACAAGTAGGAGAAGAAAAGTAGTCTACAGCTGACTCCTAAACTAAGAGTCAAATAGGCTGAATTCCCATCTTCCACCTGTCCCAGAACCAGGCACTGCAGTAACTTGCAACCAAGGATCTGAAATCACAGCCTATAACAGTACCTAGCCTGGAAAGGAAAGCACAAGAGCTTTAGGACACGAGGCCTTCTCCAGGTCCAACCCAGATGTTGAGGAATCCATTAGGTGCAGGTGGCTTGGTGTGCAGCTGCAGACTGAGCTCTGCCTGAAGGGAGCCTGAGACAAGAGGAACTGCCAGCCCTGTGCACAACAAAGGGCAGAGGAACCTGTGGCCCAGCCAGGTGCCCGGACACTCAGAGACAGGGCAGGAGCTGAGGATGAGGGAGGAAGAGCTGAGACTTGCACATACTTGGACTGTGAGGGGATAAAAGCCCAGGGGTCTTTTGTTGGGGGTCCCTCCCCAGAGGCACCAGCTCAAGCTGTTTCTGTGTTACTATGCTGTGAATAAATTGCTTTATGGACATCTGAGACTCTGCTGTGGGAAACCTGGTCTGACCGTGTGAGTGGGACCAGTCAGTCATGGGAGCTGCTGCTGCAAAGGGGCTCCAGTGCTGCAGCTAAAGTCACTGGTGGTGGGAGTGTCGCTGCCAGGGAGACCCAGGAATGGTCACACTGACAAGTCTCCTTAACACCAGAAATACACGTCTGACCTAGGTAGTAACTACTTTCCTGTACTGTGTCCATCTACATTTAGCACCCAGAGGATTTTTTGCTGAGGAATTACCTGACTCTGAAAAACACGAGAGCCTGGCCCAAACCCATGCACAGTCATGGCCACACCTCTGCCTGGCAGCACACTGCACTGCTTAGTTCTCCTTATGAGCTTGCAAGAGATGAGTTTTTCATAGAGCATGACCAAATCTTGACTGAAATACAGGCCATTTTCAAGAATGATTGAAAACAGAAATAAATTGTAAGCCACACATCCAAGACAGTTAAAACACTCTTAAAGCAACCTAGATGGGGTTCAAGTAGTATCAATTGGTATGGCAACACAACTAAGACTCCAGTTTCATTCTGCTATGAAATCATAGCCAAGGACACAAATTAACACTGCATATGTGTACAGATTTCCAAATATAATTTTCCATATGGTTTTAAGTTGAAACATTTACTCTCAGCTTATTGCTAATTCAGAGAACTGTTTACTAAAACACTGTCTGAAGCTGGAGCTTCACTGAAGTATTAAAAAGGCAGCTTAAAATGCCACTGAACTTACAGCCAGCCTCAGAGGAGCACAACTTTCCACGTATCAGGCATAAACCAACATTACTGAACACAAACTAGAACACTGCAGAATGCCTGCAGATTACTGTGCACCAACAGAACTAAGACTGTTAGTCAACAGTGGGAGATATAAAAAGTATGCACAGTGCATAGTGCAGAATACCAACACATGTTTTGAGAGAGAGCTGTTCTTTTCAGATCAGTGAATCAAAGTATTTTCCGTTATGCAACACTCCATCTAATGAGCTAAAAATAGCTAAAGAAATAGCGTGGGAAATATGCAGAACTCATATTGCAGCTTTGTTTCCCACAGGTTTAACAAGTACCTGCATAACCTGGAAAAATCTATCCACACTTCAAATTTTGACAGGTAATTCAAAGTAAAAGTTCTCAGAGTTAAAATAAATCCTTGCAGAAAAATATAGTATATGCAGCCATTTTCATGCATCTTTGAACCTTCACAAAAATAAGTTATGACACTTCAGGAGAGCTGGGAGGAGACCCAGACCCTCTTATTAGCAATTAATTCAGTTCTTTCCTCCAAGAAGTAGAGATCTGTCCCACAAAGACATCATACCACAAAGACCTCAGTATTAAGGATACTGAGACTATCCTCACTGTTCAGGACCTTCTGCTAGAGCCCAAGCTCTCCCACAGCCCTCAGATCTGAGTATTCCCTCACTCAGTTTGCACCAAGGTGAGCAGGAGCTGACCTGCTGGAGGGCAGGAAGGATCTCAATAGGATTTGGACAGGCTGGATCAAGGGGTGGAGGCCACTGTATTAAGCTAAAGAAGGCAAAGTACCACATCCTGCCCTTGAGTCACAACAACCCCACACAGAGCTACAGGCTTGGGCAGAGTAGCTGGAAAGCAACCCAGCAGGAAAGGACCTGGGGATACTAATCAACATCAGCTGAATGTGAGCCAGGTGTGCCCAGGTGGGCAAGAAGCCAAAGGTACCTGGCTTATACCAGCAACAGTGCAGCCAGCAGGCCCAGGGCAGTGACTGCCCCTGTGCTGGCACTGCTGAGGTACCTCCAGTCCTGGGGTCAGCTCTGGGCCCCTCAGGACAAGAAGGGCATTGAGGGGCTGGAGCATGTCCAGAGAAGGGAACAGAGCTGGGGAAGAGTCTGGAGCACCAGGAGCATCAGAGGGAGCTGGGGGGGCTCAGCCTGGAGGAATGGAGCCTCAGGGGGAACCTTCTCACTCTCTGCATCTCCCTGATAGGAGGGTGGAGCCAGGTGAGGGTCAGGCTCTGCTCCCAGGGAACAAGGGACAGGACCAGAGGAAATAGCGTCAAGTTGTGCCAGGAGATGCTTAGGATTGTGCATTAAGGAAAGTTTCTTCATGGAAAAGGCTGTCAGGCATTTGCACAGGCTGCCCAGGGCAGTGGTGGAATCACCAAAAGGTACTTAAAAGGTGGGTGAATGTGGTACTTGGGGACATGGTTTAGTGGTGGGCTTGACAGCACTAGGGGAACAATTGGACTCAATGATCTTAGAGGTCTCTTCCAAGCTAAGCAATTCTATGCTTTCACGATCCTCACTGTTTCCATGCCCAGCAAGGGTTGGTACAGCTCTCCTCCCATACTTTGTAGAGCAGAGGAGCGCCTGTGGCCTGACTCTGGCCCATCACATCCCACCTGCCAGGACACAAGTACCAGGCAGCTGTAACACAGCTTTAGTCCCACAGGGCAGGAGAAGCAGAGTCCAACTGTTACCTCAAACCCAGCAGCATGCAGCCATAACAAGCACCTAACAATTTTGATGATGACTGCCATTAAACACACATACTATAACACTCCACTAATATTCATGAGTCATTCTTCAGGGCACATGGTGAAGAGTCACAGTGGTGGAGACTAATATACACACACTGCAACATGCTAAATATCAGAGAGGTGTCAAGCTTACACAGTAACAGAGACAATCCAACTGATCTTCCCTTGCAAGAACAAAGGCAAACACGCACAGAGCCCAAGGATACCAGCAAAATCTCACTTTGGATTGCTCATTCCCTTTTGGATTGCTGCACATTACACAAATAAGCAACATAAGGAAAAAACACATATAACCACGATCGTCCCTACACACATGTTTATTTCCACAGGATTTCTCCTACCTGGAAGTAAGGGCACAGATGACCTTGCTCCACTGCTCAACTACTGCAGGGTGATGTCGCCAGTTGGCCACCATCTCTTTGGCAGTTTTCCAGTACGGGGGTGTTGGAAAGCACCGCGTACAGGCGAGTAACCACACCTCGAACAGCACGCCAATTAACTTCTCAGCCAGGTTCTCAGCAATGCCACCTTGTAACAGAAACAAAGCATGTCTTCAGCTAGCACTCCATGCAAACTTCAAGCATCTCCCCAAACAGGTCTCAGTTTAAGGGCATAAAGATTAAGCTCATTTTTCCCACAATTTTTAAGTGATTCTTGATTGCTTCCTTCAGCCAATTAGGCTTTTTGAAAGATCAAATATAATAGATAAAGCCCAGCCACATGTGTGTCCATAAGGGACACTGGGAATTCACCAATCTTAGGCAGTTTTCTTCTGCACTTTGTCTATATTGAATCTTTTTTTTTTAAATAGGTAAAACTGACAACTATTTTGCAGTGGGCAGGCCAAACAGCAAGACACATGGGGTTTCAGTAAAACAAAAAGGGAACATCACCATCTAAAACGGTTCACTGTGAACTGCTCCTGTACAGAGTCAGTGTCCTGCAAAACCACTCTTTGGAAAAAACAGCTCCAAATCATTGTCTTTTCTGGCAACGCTTTATTTTGAAGTAGTGCAGCAAAATTAGGAGTCAGTTATTATGCTTTGCTGGCTACTAAGAGCTTTTAACAGGTTCTTCCATCTCACTGGCAGCTCAACATCAAGCAGAGACAAGTTTTTCCAGTAATTGAACCAAATGGAATATGAACAGGAACCTTGCACAGTTGGAGCTGCTAGAAGAGTGTCATTGATCTGAAGAAGAAATAACAGCAAAACCTCCCAGGTTTCTCTTGCCATAATTGTCGATTCATGAGCCAGTTTCTGGACAGCTTTCAAAACCTGTAAGCACAATCTGATCTGACTGGATCCTGGGTCTGGCCTGCAAGAAAATGAAACAATGCTTGAGAAACAGAACTTGAAAGTGATGCATGCAATAAGGTGAACTTTCAGCAGTTACAAGAGGAAACAAATATTATTGAATAAGAGCCAAGAACATGAGCAAATATACTTCCCTGCACCCTAACTCTGTCTCTAAGCGTCCTGATTCTGCCTTAACGAGCACAAGATGTACGGTAACATTCTTCTCTACATGACAGAGACTCACCCCCATAGAGTGAACACTCACTAAAGCAAGCACAACCCATCACCTCAGAGGAATTTATCTCGGGCCAAACAGTGAGAACATAGTTGAGACATCATTAATTGTTACATACATAATTCAGAAGTGGCAAAACGAGGAGAAACATTATTAGCAATATGATTTAAATTCTTCCTAGTTCTCCTCTTGTTTCCAAGCCAACTCTTGTCCCTTCTTCCTTGAGTCTGATTTTCCTTTTAATGACCCCTTTCTAGGTCTTTTTCTGTAAATCCAAGCAATTGGAGGTAACTAAGGAAGAAAAACTATTTCACATTATCGAAGTTTTCCCTGTAGCAATAATCATATCCACACTGGCACTGCTGAGTCACTCTACATGAAGTATTGCAGAAGCAGCACAAAGCAGCAGCATCACCTCTTCCCATCAGTTAGTCTGGACAAGGCAGAACAGGTACAAAACAGTAACATGACACATTCTGGACAGAATCTGAGTACACTGGTAAACAAAGCTGAGGAGGCCTAAAAGTTTAAAGGGTGAAAAAGATTACAAATTAGATTGTGTGATATATGTAAGGCATATTTAAAATTGCACACCATTTCCTCATCCCTCCTACCACTTACTGAAGGGATGACCAAAAAAAAAAAAAATCATGAAAGTATTACCTTCTGGTGGACTACTAAGTAGTATGACCAGACTCCTACCAAACACTTGCAGTGTGGTATAACCCACAAGTCATGTTGCATGGCCAGAACGCCAAGAACGTGCTGATCCACTACATACCACCAGCTCTTATCTTAATAGCATAAATGTTGTATTACAGTACTGGAAACAAGATTACAAAGAGACAACATAACGTTTAACGCAAAATTGCAGACTACTATCCACAGTTCAGGATCTCAGGGGGTTGCTCAATGGCAGTGCTAGATCATAACAGAGAGTCTCTATAGGAAAACAAACCTGGGGACAAGTAAGCCCTGCCTTGCTTATAGCACTCTTTTTTGTCTGAGAAATAACAGAGCAGATATTTTAAACCAAAAGATATCCTCAATCTACATAGCCTTGAAGCTTCCAAGCCTGTTTTCTGTTTTGAGACCTATTTCCCTAATAATTTAGAGAATCTGTAAAAAAGGGGGGCCTACATGTAGGAACTCCATATGCAAGAAAACTAATGTGCTACTTCCAAGCTAATCCCACAAGGGCAACTCAAACGTCCCTGTCCACCTCTAAGTTCCCCTTGTTCACAAAGCCAACCCAGTGCTAAGTTTGGCTTGCACCATTTCTAGATATGTGGATTTCTACACAGCGTAGCCTTTTGGCCACACTCCTTTGCAACAAGAACTGTTCTCATTATTTCATATGAGAAGCATATGAAGTTATTACAAAAAAGCACTCGGCCATATGTTTCATAGTCCCTCAAGCAGTCCCACACATTTTTATTGCACAGAGAACCCTGATATCTGCACCTCAATCTCCTGGGGAGGCAAGACAGGGGGACAGAGTTCTCATATTTCCTTTCTGTGCTTTCAACAGTGTTTGTGGTACTGAAACTTTATCTGATAGCAAGAACAACCACTACTGCTGTAATCTTCAAGACTTCCTGAATATTCTAGAGTTGCTAGAGATTACAAGCTTGGGGTTGCCTGGGGACTGCTCAAATGTGTCAAAGTGTTTGTTTCTTCAGGGTGGACTGAAGGAAGAACAGAAGCACACTCTCTCTAATCACTCCAGTAAAGAGAGGAAAGGCAACTTGATTCACCCAGCTTTCAGAGTGAAAAACTGCACCATGCAGTTTCAAGAACCATGCATGTAAACATTTGATTCAGCTGAGCACTCAGACTAGAATGATCTATACACACTTATTCTGTATCACTGTACACAAGCTCCTGAGGTGCCACATACACTGAAGTGCCTGCTTCAGGCTGCTGAATTTCACACCTCAGCTATACATCCTCTTCAGGGTCTGAACCCTTCATCACTACTCTGGGCCACCACATTTAAGGCAACCAAACCAACAGCTACATCGTTTCCTGGGAACCAGGATGAGGAAGGAAGCTATTTTAATCACAGCCCTCCATAGGACAGAAGCTTATAATAAAGCTTAGTATTTTCAACACAAGTACAGAACAGTTCAATGCAGGTTGCTACTAGAGCTCCTGAGTAAGTATTCTACAGCAGCCCATCAGCACCAGCAACCTGCATCAGTTGGGTAAACCCAGAAATTACTCTCCTTCTCCCCACCACAGGCATGTAACACTGAGCCTTTGCTTCTATTCAAGCCAGGTGTGCACAACTCAGTTCTGCATTTCATTTCCAGAACAGAAATTCCTCTTGTTGCTGGAGTGAATCCTGAACACAGCTCCCTGGAGGGCAAAACTTAAAGTTCCTTTTCCTGCACACAAAGCAGGGACTCGAACATCAAGTGCTGACAGCACCAGCCATGAAAAAAATCAGTGTTTCGGATACATCTCAGAGACTTGAAAGAAAAACCATAGACCAGTTATACTGGGGGAGTTACAGGGGGAGTATGGGAGCTGCAGAGTGCTGCGCTCCAGATGTGTGGAATGCCTGGATAATCAAAGAAGAAGACTAGAAGAAAACAAGAAGACATATCACGGTTTTGAGCAGGTCAAACAGGCCCTGTGCGTGCAAGGGAGTAGTGAAAGGTTGGGCTGGAAAATCGCCCGTGGTGTGACTGTGCCGAGAGCGTGTCTTGTGACTGAAAACAGCCGCGTCCCATGTGAATGTTTCGCCAAGGCTCCTGTCTGGCCTCAGAGCTCAGATCCGTATCTGTATGGTATAAATATAGAAGAAGTACAATAAACAGTTTGCCAGCTTGCACCACAGAAGCCTGCTCTCAGGTTTTTTCTCAGATGCCACAGGAGCAGCATTTAAAAAAAATATTTTCCAGCCCTCTCTTTCTTTAGATGTTAACTATTGCATTCAACAGTCATCACGTTTAGTCTACCACCCTGCATCAAGCTCCAACATTGAACTTGGGAGAGGAGGATGAAATAGCAGCTTGTGCTAACAGCATGCAAGACTACTGAGATGCCTGCTACAAGGGCGCCTGCTGTGAGAGCAGGCAAGGGATGGCAGAAACAACTACTTAATGGACTAGTGAAGAACTTCTCTACTGTGTCAAAGGAATAGAGGATCCCAGACAGCAGACTGTATTCTGCAAGTATGAAAGCTGAGACAGCCTCCTGCAGCAGTCTAGCCCACAAGCTTACTTTCTTCAGACTTGACCATCCTTTAGTGGGAATTAAAATGTGTTTCCACTACAAGTTAAAAGCAACAACAACAAAGGGTAGGTGGTAGACTTTGAAGCAATCAATAAATAGCAATGAACTCCTTGTTTGAATTAGCTTAAGTTATTATTCAAAGTCCTTTATTAACAAAGCCTTCAGGTAAAGTGGAGACACCTAAGTGCAACACAGCACTTTGAAGGCCACTTGCATTATTAACACATTATTAATACTGACAAAAACAGATTTGATACTTATGGACATATATGAAACATTGATCTGGAGTACTTTTTTTTATGGGGCACTATTAAATAATCTCCTATTATTTATCCAATACGTGTGTTCAACAGCAGCAGGTAAACTTGACATAAACTATACACAAGGTATGACATTTGAGCCCTCTGACAATGTAGCTGTGTCCAAGATGTAGAAACATGTCTATTCAACATCAACATCCAAGGATGTCAGGCAGCAAGCACACTTCCACGGGATTCTTTCAAAACTTCCAGTGAAGGACAGTCAGCATAACTATGCCCATTTAACAGGCAGCAAGATGCAGTCACAAAGCAGTCACTTACTGAGAGATTCTCCAGCACAAGAGAAATGTGGTCAAATCTTGAATCAACAAAGGCTGGGACTGCCATGATGTGCTCTTGCTTATCTCACTTTTACACAATAAAAAGCACACAGTCACACAGTGATGCTCTTCAGTCTTTCCCCTCACTCTCCAGTCATCCAACAGAGACATATCTTGAAGTTCTTAGGACAGTAAACATTCAATTCTATGAATGATCTGTGATTCTGATTACGGAAACCCAGCAGCAACAACTCAATTTGCTACTGAAAAATCACAAAACAGGTTTGGAGAAACACATTCCTCCTAACCTTGCAGCAATAACAGTCTTATTTTACTTAAGAACCTCTGTGCCTCACAAGGCTTCTGACAAGTTATCTACTGACTACAGCTGGAATCCCTCAGTCCTCTAAGCACCCCAGCCCTAACACTCACCTCGGTACAAAGAGATTTTGGAGATGTTTGAGAATGCTTTGAACATAAAGGTTTGGTTCCTTAATAACAGGTAAAGGAATGGAGTCCTTAGGTAACACGAGAGCCATAATCCAATCTGTGTACACATCCACACAGTATTTCACAGTATCGCCGTCCAGAGGGAGGGTAAGTCCATAACAAACCACCTCCATAGTCCATTTTACCTACCAAACACAAAGCAAAAGTTATTAAAAAGAAGTATTAGCAAGTAAATAATGGTCCAATACATTGGTTCTAACTCAACAAAAGATTGGTAGTTATGTGGTATGGGCAATTCTATTTAACATACCCTGAAAGAAAACACTAAATCCTTAACTCCTATATCATGATATTAATGAAGAATAAGAATAAATGGCAAATCACTCAAATCCTGAATCTCTTTAAGTCTAACCGGAGAAAGAACTCTTCATAAAACACAAGAGGTGGTGAGAGATTTTCAAATTTTAGTAAATACTTATGCTATACAAAGACTTCTTTTTGAAGTCACATACTGTTGCTTCAAAACTGAAAGCAATTAAAGGTTTGTGTTAACCGTTAAATTTCTTGGGTTTGTTTTGGTTTTTTTCCGTTGGTTTTCTTTTTCTTTACCCTGAATTTCCTGGTACAGTAGTTCAGACGAACATTTACTATTAAGTCATGAAGTTATACTGTTGCTATGCACTAGCTGTAAATAGAAGCCTTACGTAGATTACTAACCTAAAAATGTAACACACTTCATAAAATTTGGAGTATTAAAAAGAGAAAAATAAAAGAGGCTACAGAAAACCACTGGCATGGAGGAAGCTATAATCTCCAAGAAATGCACTTACTTCTTTGTCTGTTTTTAGTAAACTCTCACTTCCAACAGATGATGTAATTAAAGCTTGCCCAAGAGGACGCACCACTGCATTTGCCACTTCTCTCCCTACGTTTTCAGGATAGCTGTGAAGCACACTGGTATTCCCCTGATCATTTTGAATTACAAGATGCAAGGATCTCCACTCTGAGTACATAGTGCCTCTATGCTACAATCCAAACACCTGGGGGGGCAAGGAAAGAAAAAAAAGACATAGTTAGTAGAAATGTCCATGACATGAGTTACCAAAACTGAGGCTGTGTGTCACAATCCAGACCCTGGTAAATTCAAGATGCACATGTCCATATCATAAATTTGAAGACCTGGAAGAGATTCCAACAGCTGTTCTTCAACCTTAGTATGTTTTAATACAGCCGAGAGCTTTACTAGAAATTACACCAAGTTTCAGTTTGGGACTCTCAGCCCATTTGAGACACTTAAACTTGAGAAGTTACTTCACCTCACACTTCTATTTGCCCCATCTTTGCAGGAAAGATACTCTCATTTACATGATCTCTTTGGTTAAGTCGAAAATAGTTCTACAAGTATTTTGCTCATAGAAGCAATGGCTGCAATTCATCCCTTGTTCCCTTTTTTCCCTGAACAGTAGTTAAAAATAGATACCAGGGAACCTTCAGGAAAACCTTAGTCATCTCAGAAGACAAAAAATCAGCCTCTTTTACATTCATAAAGTATTTCTCCTACAGCATGCACTACTCAAAACTGGTAGTTGAAAAATGTGATGGAGTGATAATAAAGAGTGCCCTTTATCTACAGTGAGTTCAGGACTGAGTCTTATAGCACATCACTAAGTCAAACCCAGCATTACTTTACAGTTTCATTACAGTATCACATATGTGCTCCAAAGCTAAGGCATTAGGGCATGCTCTAATGCATTTCAAATCCTTGTAAAGTCAATACATACAGCTAAATCTACATTTGTCCCACAAAGTCCAGGCAGAAAAGCCTCTAGGAAATTTCTCAGGCAGCACTCTCTAGACAGGAGACTGTTCTCCAATCAGCAACAATGCCAGCACAACTGCAGTTGTGCCCTTCCCATCACTGCAGTTTGAGATCAGGAAACCAAGCTGACCATGAACTAACCAGGTTTTTGCAGTGGCGGGGGTTTGGGGTGGGTTTTTTGACATTGTTGTGAAACCAACAACCAAGGGAGGCTATTAGAAGCAGCAAAAGTGAAGCTGTGTTTCCACAGTCCCTCTCAGGCAGCAACACCCTCATGTCCCGAGCAGTGGCTCATGCAGCACACAGCTGCTGTGCAGGGACAGCTGGAGCCAGGCCAGAGCCCACAGCCCCAGCCAGGCACGGACCTGCCATCCAGCCTCAGCCCAGGGAGACCTGCCACGCATGGCCAGGTTTGATCCGCACACCGAAACATCCAGAAAGCTGAGCTAGCACCGAGGTTTGCCTGCTGAGGCAGCTTCCAGGTGGATCAAGATCCCATCCAACTCAGATGAGACAAACATCTGTGCCACCACAATGGAGCAGTGAGGACCCTGGGCCACAGAGGTGGCAGGAGCATCCCTCTGCCAGCAGTTAGCTTTGTACCTGCTCACAACAACATTAAACTGTTGCTTCAGCAGGTGGTACCATGGCAGCCTGAGCCACCAGAACTGGGACTACATCTCCCTTTCCTCTTCTCCCACCAGCACTGGCAGTCTTTTAACCCATTATCTGAGCAAGCTGACCACATGAACAAGGAAAACAGGGCTGGCAGAGGAGAAAAGCACGGAATGTCCAACAGCCACAGCTCAGATCAGCTCAAGCTGTCACGGATGGCATTCTGGGGTCCATTTGCCAACTACACTTACCTGGCACAGTTCGGAAACCAGTTAGTTATACAGGGAATGTTTTGAACACCTCTCGGACATTCCTTGGCCCAAAACCAAACAAGAAGCCAGGCCTTGAAATACACATTCCTAGGGTCAAGCCATCATTTAAACAGATCTGCCTATTTAGCTGACTCCCCAAGTGTTTATTTACACCCAAAACCTATGTAAAAATCCTGATGATTCCTTTCAAGGGAGGAGGGGAAGGGAGGCAGCAAGCTCTTGGTCTTCCAAACTACATCCTTCCTGGTTTAAGGCAGCAATCACATGCGCTCATCTGAAAGTGAATTAATCAGAGCAGCAGCAGCCCACAGAAAGCACATCCCTTGCATCCTTCAGACACCTTCCCTCCTCTGGGGGCTGGGGCAGGGGAAATGCTTGTGTCACTGTACTCCAAACTCTAGCCTTAGAGAAAAACAACAATTTCGTCACACACAAAAACAAAAAACACCCCAAACCAAAACAAAACACACACAGAGCCCCAAAGCCACAAATCAAACAAACAACCAACAAAAAAATCCCAAAGGGCTGTCACATTCATTAACTACACAGACAAATAGAAAACAGGGAACTTGATTCAGAAGAGAATTTTAGTTCCTTCCCTACTAAAGAGGTTAAAAAACCAGCACACCAGTAAAACCAAGAAGGATCAGTGACATCCCAGTAATCCCCAAGTACAAACCAGTAAGACACTAGTTTGAAAAAGCCTCTTCCAGTCAGCTCACAGTAACTCCCAGGCGCTCCAGGTTTACTACAAAAACTCCTGGGACTGCACTGTGCCATGCTGGGGAAGGATATTTGGCCCACACACTGAGATCCCTCCTTCCTGACTGGGAGCCTGAAACAAAGGTCACAAGCATTTCCAAAACTAAAAAAAACAAACAACCACAACAAAAAAATTCCCCAAACAACCAAAAATCCCCAAATCCCACAACCTTCAATGATGGCTTCAGTCACTGCTTAGCTTCATTATCTAGGTTTCCATACTTCTCCTTTCATATACTATAGCTATGGGGTCTCTTCATCTTCCCCCTTCTGTCCCACCTGAACGCCAGTTTGTGATTGGAGTCGAAGCAGAAGGGGCAGAAGTGAGATATCATCTATTTTCCAAGACTTCCCATTCCCCTCTCAGTTCCACAGCACTCTGTCTCTACCCCTGGAGCAGAGTGCCCCTTCTCCCTGCCCCCCAGCTTTGCTGGTCCCCACAAGGGAAGGGGGGGAAGCACTCTCCATCCCTCCTGACACAAGTTCACTAGAAGCAGGTAACACCCTGTAAGACCATTTGAGGAGCTTGGTTTGAATGAACTGATTTGAACTGATAAAGCAGCACGTCCTTTCCATACCTACTCTCCAGCTGCAGGCCTGGAAGTGAACAGCTCATGGCAGGAGCTTTATCAGCATGTGATAAGCACAGCACAGGCACTGTGGCTCCCTCAGCCCAGGGCAGGGCACCCAGCTGTGGGGAAGTGCAGTATGGTACAAGCAAAATGCAGACAATGCCTATGCAGGAGCTTTCTCACCTAGAGGACAAAACTCAGAAAGGATGAGGATTCCCAAATCCTGCTGCATTTTGGAAAACCCTCATTGCACTAGGGCAAGGGAACAGGAGGACAAAGCCACCCACCTTCATGCAGCTCCCTGCCACGATAAAGCAAAATGCAAAGCACTCCTGGGTGACCCTTCCACACTTGAGAGGAGCAGCACTGGCAACAGATACAGGATATGTACAATATGTCATGTTTAAGAGGTTTAGCAACAGGACAGGGTAGCCAAAACCCCTAGTCCCAAACACAGAGCCTGCTGCCTGACCTTCACACATAAATTTAACGATCGAATCTGTATCTTATTAATGTTTCAGGCTTCCTTTGGTCTTGCCATAAAAGAAATCTTCTGTTAGTCTTATCAATACACAAGGAATACTGAAACAAATAATTGCTTCAGATGCAAAATCCTTATGAGGGGAATTTATCAGTGTATCAATCTATTTGTCCCTCATGTCCAGCTGTTAGAAGTTTTTATTTGCGAGGACTAGAAGTTACTTTTCATTTAAGACTTCACTTCAACTGCCACTTGAATTGGAAATTGCTGCCATCTGTTAGGATTGGTGTATAGCTAAACCCATCTAGTATGCAGCTTCTTATAACTGGACATGAGTTTAAAAAGCCTGTAAAGTCTCCCCACACAATGGTATCTGAGCCAATATTCTGACAGACTCCACACAGTGACAGCTCTGTAGTTTGCCTTAGACAAAAGGCACCCAATGCTGTGCAGCAGCAGGACCCCCTCCCTTCAAAGAGGCTGCATTTTACACTAATTACTGAAAAAGTAACAGTAAATTCAAGACAAAAAAAAAAAAAAAAGCAACTGTCACACCACACCACCAGCATACCCTGATTTTGACGTCTGTATTTCAGCTTCCATAAAGCATCCTCACTGGCCCAACTAACATCTCCCAGATTTCACGCAACTGAAAATTCATACTTCACATACCCGTCCTATTGGAGTTCAAATCATTAAGGATTCTCAGAAAGCTAATTAAGAGGAGGGGTGAAAGAAGAATAAATAACCCTCTGAAGTTTACCAAGCAGATTTACATGCTGTTGTATACTTTATGTTCACTGTATGTTCCTGGAGGCTGCACTAAATAAAACATCCCCAGATTCTCACAGACAGACGTGCAAAAAAATTGTCAGCATTAACACTGGCAAAACAAAGGAGACATGTGAAGCTAAAGTACTTATCACCTGCTATGAAACCAAGCATAATTCCAATATTCCTTAGTGTGGCAAATAATCTGAGTTCCAATGTATTTCCTCCAGATCTGTTTCAGCTTATTAGCTTCAGTAACTATCTCCATATAAACCACTGAAATTGGATGTTTCAGCATTTAAGACCAAAGATCCTCAATTCTCAAATACTGCAGAAGCTGGTGAGCATGAAAGAACTTAGTAAGGAGTCCATAAAACTCAAAAAAATCAAGTTCTATTTCCAGTTCCCAAAGACTTAATATGAACAGCTGCAGCCAAAATATTTAAACTCCTACATAACTGAAGTTACACAGTGAGAATTACCCAACTAAACAGAGCCACATTCTCCAGTTACTTTGAAGAAACAGCAGGAGCTCAGAGCCTAAAGTTGAGGTGGAGTGTTTGCAGTGTGTGCAGGGGAGAGGGCAGGGAATCAGTACCCGTGTATGGAGCAGTTCCTCAGAAAACCTGCACTGAAGGAGGGAAGTGCAGCAGGCAAATGTGAACATTCAGTCCTTCATGCTCAGCAGCTTCATATATAAAGCAAAGTGCTTGCCTACAGTGCAAAAGAATATTAAGCACCAGGACAAGCTGTCTCAAATGTGGATCCTGCTCGGGTTTTAGTAGAATCAAAAAAACAGAGCAGAGGCAGTGGTTAGGAGCACAGTAGACACAAAGACCATCAGCAGAGAGATACTTACGGAAGGCTGAAGGCCTAATTGAACCTAAACCAGAGAAGCATCCTCATAAATGGTCTACATCAAAGTTCTGAGATATTAGACATGTTTTACAAGTATTTCCCAGAAAAGAAGAAATCCCTCTATTTAACGTGACCCAACAGTACCGACACCTGCTCTCTAGTGCCAGAAAGCCATCCTGCCACAACCTACCTTCCCCAAAGTAAAAGCCAAAGAGATTTAGGAGCAATTTTTCTCAGGCCTGTGACATCCTGAGAATGGACAGTTGCCATGTGCCCACTTGTCCCACCACTCTCCAAGTTTATGTTGGAGAAAGTGACTTAGATCTAGCTGAGACTAACTCAGCACCTCTGGTGCTAAGCCCATCAGGACAGAGGAAGCACAGCCCCTTTTCGGATCCATCCAACCGGTCAGCTGTGCCCAAGGCACACACTGTGTGTAAAGGACAACTAGCAGAGAGCAGGCAAAACGTAAAAATGGCAAGAGTCAAACAGAAAACCTATCTGAGAGAAAGACTAGTTTTTTAAGTAAGCATTTTTGTTAAAAAATAAACGAATATGCATTTGAGGATTACTGTTAAATGAAAAAAGGTCATGCAGGAAGAGATCTGGCACAGAAAAAACATGAACTCCTGTCATCTTTTCCCAGGCCACTCAGCCACAGAGCTAATGAGTGTAAGAGAAGAGACTCACAACTCCCCTTGCCCAGGGAAGATGAATTAGTCAGATTTTATTGCCTTACTGTAGCAGAAATTAATACATGAATGTGCCACAGGGAAGGCTGGGTCTCAAAGGTAAGCTGCCGTTTAAGCCACAGGGCTTGGGGTCTCAGTGCCCCCAGCATCCCCTGCTCAGGGGCACTGGTGGACAGCAGCCTTGCCAAAGCAGGGAGCAGGGCACCTGCCACTGGCTAGAAGGGGCACACTGTAATAGCTGCAGATCAGCAGAACAGGAAAGCAAAAACCTCAGCCGGTTTGGTATGTTCTGGCTATTTCTGTTTTTAAGCTTTATTACTCACGCATCAGAGCTACTTCACTTCTCGCTATCACTCTCATTTTTAACAGCAAGGTTAAGAAAATTGTCTTGCAGGCAGGTCACCTGAGAATTTAGTAAGTTTTGGCATCTCTCATTTGTGCCACGTAATGAACTCGATCACAGACAGTGCATTTGCCTGCCTTAGACTAAGAACAATTTCTACTCAACAATTTATTTTACGATTTCACTTCTCTCTCTGTCCAGTTTCTCGCGGAGCTCTGCGAGCTGCCCGACCGGGGAGAGCTCTCCTGCAGCCGGGGCCCCGCCGCCCGGGTTCCAGCCCGGCTGCGGCCGCTGCTCGCCCAAC
>VXBX01006675.1:217229-231821 GCA_013400415.1 Scytalopus superciliaris
GTAGGTTGCAGGTTGCGGGTGGCGGGTTGCAGGTGGCGGGTGGCGGGTCGCGGGTTGTAGGTTGCAGGTTGCAGGTGGCGGGTTGCAGGTTGCAGGTTGCGGGTTGCAGGTGGCGGGTCGCGGCCACGCCGGGCGCGCTGCATTGGCCGGTCTCGCCGGTACAGCGGGCGGAACGCACCGGGCGTGCAGCCCGATCCCTGCTTGTCACTGTTGTTCCTGCTCTTCAGATCTCAGAATTCTCCTTTGTGTTATTTAGTTTGGACAGCGAAAACAGGATGCTTTTCTTTACTTCGGCCCAGCCTTTTCGGAATATGAACGGGAAAGGAATAGTTTATAAAAATTTTTGTTGACTTGAATCATCCCATTAGGTCAATGTCTCTTTTTTCTATAGAGTAAATACTTTGTAATCAATGTAAGTCGCAAGGAGTAATTTAAATCACTGTGGCAAAATCAGATGCCTCTGCTGCGTTAAAAGCCATCGTTCCACAGTGTGTCGCAGGGCAGGTGAGGCTGCGAGCCCTGTCCTGGCCCGTGGCACTGCCCTGGCACTGCCCTGGCACCCTGGGCTGCCGGGGAGCCTGGCATTGGACTCGTGCCTTGGTTTGGAAGGGGGATGTGATCACGGCACGTGAATTGCTGTGAACTTGTGGCAGGTCTTGGGTGGCTCGGTCACACTCGTGTTTGCTCCAGAAAATAGGAAAGGTCTGGTAAGGATCAGGAAAAATTGCATCTGGGAAACGCAGAAGAGCTGTTGTGGAGAAGAATGCCTCATCCCTGGAAGTGTTCCAGGCCAGGTTGGACTGGGCTTGGAGCAACGTGGTCTAGTGGAAGGTGTCCCTGCAGGGGGTTGGAACAGGATCAACTTTAAGGCCCCTCCCAACCCCTTCCATGGTTCTGTGAAGAATCCACTTATGTTACCTGTGCCAGGCATGCTCGTGGGTCTCCTGTATTCAGGAAGGCTGGGGGGCTCATTCCTTTAGCGTCTGCCTTGCCTAAGCTGTAGAAACAACAGTCTTCCAAATTCTGGAGCCTGTCAAACCATGTTTAGTACCAGTGTATCAGTCTGTGGTGTAAAGGTGATGTAAACTCAAAGAGATGAGTTGAAAATTAGTGTGGAGGTTTTCTGGTGCAGTGATTTCCTTGGTCTGGGAGAGCAGAGCTTACCAAATGTCTCTCTCTTCCAGGGAAGTAGACTTTTGAAGAAGCAAGACGATCACTAGAATTTGTGTGGATTGTTGGCGTTTGGACTGGGGATTGTGAAGGGAGTTCAGGACTGGCAATGACTGTTTCATTTATTTGTTTGGGATTTTGAAGCTTAGCTTGTGTGTGGCACACAAGGCATGGAGGGCAGCAGCTTGGTACGGGCTATATTTGGCTTGTATCGAGATGTTTGCAAATGTAGAAGCTGGAAATGTTACACAATTAAAATTAACCAATGTTATAAAATTAAAATGAAAGAACTTCTAGAAGCAGCATTATTGGACATTGCAATTCTATTCCTAGCTAATAATTTTGTATCTGAGGTTAAAAATTAATTGAAATGAACAAAAGTGTTTGATTTGCATTTTCCTAATCTGTGATCAGAAACACTCCAGAGCTCCTGTATGCAGGTCATATTTCACATTGGTTGTGTATGATGTGTACTGGTACATTTAGATTTCAGAAGCCTCATTACGTATGGCATTTATTTTGGTTCCCTAAAGATATACTAGGAAAATTTCCTGAAAATATTTCTAGGACAATTTTTCTTAAACATCCCTCTGCTGTATGCTCAAGGAAAACGTTATAACAAAGTAGTAATATATAGGTATTTCAGTAAGAAGCACAAAAAATTACAGTCATAGTATAGTCTAAGTACAAAAATAAAAAATAAGGAGAAAGCAATTCATCTTTAATTTTTTGGAGATTGGTTTTCATGTGTAAGAGACTAGGGATTTTAATTTTTAATTACTTAATTGTCATTCTCACAAACAATAGCTCAGCTGAATTGCCAGCACTGTTACTTCCTGGAAAATGGCGAAGCCAAACCCTTGGTTTTGTTTCCACAGGCGGTGTTAACACCACAACCCTCCCTAAGCAGGATTTATCTTGTGCTCATCATGTCAGCTTTGTCTTGGATACAAATAAATATGTCTATGCTGCTTAAGCCCATGTTGGGCACTGGGCAGGGCTGGATCAGGCTATTTCTGTCTGTGATTATTAAGGCCTGGTTTAACCCGTGATGGTTCCATGAGAGCAGAGGAGGGGTCTGCCACTGTTTCCCTGGATAATGTTGAAGACAATGTACCTGGTAGGTGTCTCAGTGCTTCTCACTGGTCTCATTTTCATGTGAATGTGGTTCAGGAGGAATAATAAATACTGTATTGCTTTTCCCTGTGAATTCTCAGTGTTCTGGCCAGTGAGGTCAGTTATTAAGCAGAGCAATTGTGATTTGGTCCTGTTGTGAAAAGGCCTGGGTGACTGTGCCTTCTCCTGTGCAAACCTCTTGGTCTTCAGTTCTGTTCTTATAAATTTTGAATTGTAAATGGGACTTGCTGCGTTTTTAATGATCTTATTGGTCACTCACTGTTTTCTAGCTGGTCATATCCCATTGTCTTCTGTGACTGATAACAGCACTGTTTATTGCAGTAATCCAATTGATGCTGGGGGAAGCATGGAAAGAATAGCTTTGTTATCATTTGGCTGTTGTCCTTCCCCAGCTTGGATGTGTTTCTGTATTTACAACGGATGTAGTTCCCCAAAGAGGTGTTCCTTATTTTACACAGTGTAAAAACATTAGAGGTTATAAATGCAACATTTGATTTTAAAGTAACCCTTACTATTCAGTCATGTATAAACCAGATTATTTTTGTAATTACCAGATGGATTTAAGATGTGAAACTGGCACCTTTTTTCCCCCACAAGAACTGAAATTATTGTGGCTTTTATCTGTGTGTTTGAACAGAGGAAATGGGCAATCTGCTGCTTCTTCTGCATCGGTATTTTGGTGATGAAGCTGTGTGTTACATCTGAAACTGATTTAATGTCTGGCTGGCATGCAAAAGGGCTGGTCCTGTTTTTGCTCTATCTTGTACCAGCTTCAGCATTTACTGGAGGTTTTCTTGATCCATTTCAATTTGCTAAATAATCAGAGCATTAATCCAGCCCCTCTGTGTCCTCATCTCCCCAGGAGATCAGCTTTTGCCAGGTAAGCAAGCTGAATAAGTTCCAAGAAGGGTCGAGTACTGGAGGCCTAATTGATTTCTGCAGTGTAAGAACAGCCATAGAGTCAGGTGGAACCATCTAGTTTGTAGTTCTTTCCTAACAGTGACCAAAAAGAGAAGAGTGTGTGGTCAGGATATGTTATATGAACCTTTGCCTGATGGCCTTCTTGTCTCTCCTCAGCTGTAGGATGTCAAGTGCTAGCTGTTGTTTGCTTTTATTTTGTTCATGCCTAATGCATTTTTCTGTGAACTAGCCTGTGTCTCCCATCTGTTTAAATGTATGGCACTGCCACATCCCATGGGAGACCTTCCAGAGCACAGAATCATCTTGTAGGTGCTGACTACCCCTGCTTGTTTTGTTTTGAACTTGACATCTGCTGGCTTCATTTTGTGTCTCTTAGCTGTTGTAGTGTTTGGACACAGTGAACAACTGATCTAGATTTATCTTCTCCATTCATTTGTTGATTTTACAGGTTTCTGTTGCATGGCACTTCAGCAATCTCTGTTTCCAGGCAGAATAGCCCCAGCCTGATTGATTATGCCTCATTCATGTTTTCACACCTTTCTTCCCTTTAAAAAATATTTTCCCTTCCATTATGTCCTCTTGAAAGGAAGGAGCAGGGACTGCATCCAGGATTTGAGCTGCAGACATTCGATAGCTTTATATAGTGGCTTTATTACTAATAATTTCCTAATGTTAGCTTTGTTTTTTCATATGTTGAATGGCTTTGAGCTGATGCTTTATTCAGTCTGCTGTGACTCCAGCAAGATTTTCTGAATGTTAAAGGTGGGTTTGGAGCACACCACTCTATATGTGAAATAAGGACCACTTAAACTGCTACTTTATTTGCACTGAATTTCATCTGTTATTTTATTTCCCCATTGTTCACTCGCAGAGAGTTTTTCTGCAGATCTTCAGCCAGCCCTTCTCTTTGCTCTCAGAACAGCTTATATCCTCAGGAGACTTTCACTCCACTCCTTTCCCCTGTTTCCGGAGTGTTTATGAGTACAGTGTGTAGCAAAAGGCTCCTGGCAGTCTCCCTCCCTGGGAAAACTGACCAGTTATGCCTGTCCTCTGTGGTCTGTTTTCACTGGTTGTGGGTCTAGGCAGGGCCTTTCCCACCGGGGTTTCCCAAGGGTCAGCACCTCTCTGGGTGTCCTCTGTGTGGCAGCTCCAGCGCTGCTGTGAGTGCTGTCCACGGAGGGGCCCTGCCTGTCCTGATACCCCTCTAGCACTCCACACATTGAGCCCAGTCTGCAAACAGTTCTGACTGGAAATGAACCCAGCAAATTATAAATTAATGCTGATTTAGTGTTGTTGTACTGGCATTATACAAATGTGGGGATTTAATTAGAATCAATTCAGTCAGATAAGTGCATCTTTCTGTGCTTGCTGCTGCTGATTGAAGCTGCGACCTTGCTGGCTGAACTGTAGTCTAGACTGAGGCAGTCTGAGTGTCTGTGCACACACTTTCTATTTCAAATTGGCATGAATTTGATACTGTAGTTAGATTCACATGACTTGGTGTATGAATTACACCTAGGTACTAATTCAGTCAATGTTGTGACTGCTGCTTGGACACTCTCTAGACTGAGGCAGAAAGGCAATCTGACCCAGAGTTAACATCTGGAATTCTTTAAACATAGTGAATAAGGAGGGGGTTTTAGTGCATTTATGTAAATTAATAGGGATCTAGTAATACTTTAAATCCTGTATATGGACTTTATTCTAATTTAATAAGAACAATTGCATAATAAATATTTTTAAAATATGCAACTGGAAATTCCCAAATTTTGCTATGGATACCCTTGTATTGTTTTGTTTATGCTAGAATTATTTGGGGTCTGTGTACATTCAAGTTTTCTAAATAAAAAGGATAAAGATCTTTGATGAAATTTCCATTTGCTAAATTGACTTTTCAGGTCTGTTCTTGAAAATTTGTATCTGAATTCTCCAGTTCTGTTGTCATACATAATAGTTTTCTGCTGAGGGTTTTTGTGTGTTGACTTTATGTGGAGAACTGAAGTTAGGTGCTTAAGTTTTTGGTGGTTTCTTTTGGCTGTGGTAGTTTTGAAATTTATTACTTAGCCAACGGGTTGTTTTTTCTCAGTTTATGTAGGTGTTTCTACCTTTGCATAGGCAGAAAGAAAAACTTGATTTGCATGAAGCTATAGTTCTATTACTTGGGTTGGTGTATTTCCTTCTGGGAAAATGGGCTTGTATATAGATTTACTTTATTTTCAAGATGGTAGATGGGACTTGGGGACTGTTTAAATCTGTTTTTCTGTGGTGCCGGTTCAGGTACTGCATGGCTTGTCTCTGCCTTGGTGGAGGACTAATAGAGCAGTGTTGGGAGCAAGTACATGCTGCTCACCTGACAAAGAGGCATTGTATGAGAACTCTACATTTGCTGTTTTGGTTATGGAGTTCATTCTGACATAGTTTTCATCAAAGAGATGGCCCTCATTGCAAATTCAACTTCTTTTTTCCTTTAGTTTGGGTGAAAATGTTATCAGATACATATCATATGGTCCTTAGAGAAGCCAGGGAAGATTTTTTTCTCATTTTACAGTGCAATTGGGCTTTGTCCAGGGCTGGCAGAGAGAAAGGCACAGGACTTGGTGAAAATTTGCACATGGATTAGCTCAGCCACAAAACAAAATTATTATTTCCTGATAAGTAGTTAATTAGAAACACTCATTATTAAAAAAATCCCATTTCTTTCTAACAGTAGGTGGACGAACACCCAACAGGTATTCCAGCCAATTCATATTTGGCTAATAGGTAGTTTGCCAGGTCACCTGACAGTGAGTGGCCTCTTGGTCTCATCCCTGCACAGGTGAGCATGGTCATGCTGCTTTGAGGTCGTGGTGCATGGCAAGGTCTGGGAGTGCTTTGGAGTTGGGAGCAGAACTGTGGGACCACAGCAAAGAGCATTTTGTACAATACAGTACCTGTATAATGCAAATGTTGTAGCAGCTGCTGCTGCTGCTGTGGTGTTGTAAGAAACACAAGGAAAGGGTTGTTCAGAAGGTTGTCTGTCAGGTGTCTCCTTGGTGAGACCTGCCCTGTGTTGGCCTGTAGTGCCGGGTTGTGGCATTGTCTCCCTGGCCACGGCGTGCCTTGGTGGTGTTGGGCACTGCACTTGTTCACTGATGGGCCGTAGGACTGACCCATCTAGGGCTCTCAACTCCCATTTCTTGATTACTGGTCTGTCACCATCAAGATTTCAACACAAATGTCTGAGTTGCAAAAGGGATGAACTTTTCCAGCAGAATGAATACCAAAGTGCAGAGAGGCCTGTGGCTTTGTCTGTACAAAAGAGCCAGTGAGGAAGTTCAGGTCGTCTCTGCCTAAGTGTCATTTTCATTGTGGTTTTTCACAGTGTCATACTAAGAAAAACCCCGAGTTCTCCACCTCCCAGGAGGAGCAGCGAGAGGTGCTGTGTCCTGGAGTGACCCAGGTGTACCTCAGCCTGGTAACGCTCCTGTCTTGCCGTAATAGAGTGAAGGTGTAGAGTACTTTTTTGGCCACACTGAGCAGAACCATTGGACTGGCTGGGCAGTGCTAAGTGTTCAGGACCTTCTGGGCACTGAATTTCTGTACTTTTAGCTGTTTTTAAATGGACTTGGTGCTCATGGCTGTCTAGCTCCTGGAGTCAGCTTTTCTTCTGTTTCCTGCATGCAAAAGGGTTGTTCATGTGCCATTGCAAAGTGTGGTGCTTGCAGTTGGAGAACACTCTTTAAAAAAGGCTTAAACCCAGGTTGATTCTGTTGTTCTTTAGCTGAGGTTATTCATGGTATTTGAGTATGTGGTTGCCTGGATATATTGCAGGTGGTCAGAGGATCTGTGACTGTACTGCTTTGTGACAGTAATTGCTGACTGATTTTTCTGTGGCTGTGCTCTAACAGAGGGAGACATCTCAGATATGTGATGGTTACTTGTTACAGGGAGGGTTCAAAAGCATGTGAGAACTGAAACTCAAACACCACTGTAAATGTAACGTAAACAGTATTTTATTACAAAAGGTAGCCAAGTAAGATGAAACCCCGAGGGAGGGAGGGGGAGAGAAAGGGAAAGAGGGAGAGAAAACCAAGCCCCGTGTAAGGACCCTCCAGGTGTTACTCACACAGATTGTCTCACCAACTTTAGAATGCCCAAACTNCCCCCTGTTATGTACGTGGTTCTCTCCTGTGCCTGTGTGAGAGCACTGGAATTTCCATGTGCCTGCGTGGTCCATTCCAGAGGGTCTTAATGAAATGGGTCTGGGGGCATACTTCATCCTCCTCCTCCTCCCTTTCTCCTTCAAGTGCCCTTGGGCGCTCATTAACCAATCTGTGAGCCCAGTTAATTCTAGTATACACTGAATGTTTCCCTCAAGGATAAAGTTCTTGCTTATCAGCATGTGTTTTCCCATAACTTGGCAGGGAAAGAATAATTTCTCACGGGTGGCTGCACGAAACAGAGACCAAAAATACCAGTATTTATGCCAGCACGGATACATTACTCAGAGATGTTCCTTGTCATGAAAGTGATTGACTGTACTGCAGCACTCCCTGTCACTCAGACAGTGTTCCAGTTCCCACCCCAGACTTGCACAGAAGTTTGAAACTTTTGTTGATGTGATTTTTTTAGGGAGTATCCTGGTTCTTGTGAACTTGTGTGGTGACATTCTGGAGCGCACAGAGGTGGAGCTGCAGGGATAAGGAACACCATCTGCCCCCAGAAAGAAGATTCTTGCTTTCTGATATATCTATACTTTGGGTGGTAAATGGAAGATTTTTTAGAATTTAGTTTTTTAATTGTTGGACTCAAATATCTTAGAAGTCTTTTCCAACCTTAATGTCATGCCACCTTTCCGGTCCCTCTCTGGCCAGAGATGGTCATTCCAGGGCAGTGATGGAGACTCTCTGCACCCTTCTTACCAAATGATTTTTTGCTGGTTTGGGTTTGGGTTTTTTTGGGGGGTTGGGGTGGAGTGGGGTGTTTATTTTTTATGTTTCTTGTTCATGTTGAATATGAATTGATACATTTTGTGTGATAAGTACTTCCATGTTGTCTTCGTGAATTCTTTGTAAATGCATAGGAATATTGGCAAGGATTTCCAAATTTTAGGTAGCCTGACAGTCCTGTATCCGAGTATTTGAGCAGTTCTTGGAAATCTGGGAAGCAGCAGTGTCAGTGCCAGAGCTGCATGGTGGTGTGTGCCCTCCAGGAGCTTCACTAGTGTAATGAATCCCTCAAGCCCTTTGGGTAGTGATTGAGCTTGCACTGTGAGCAATGGCTTTTATTGTTATGCTTGGTAGTAATTGCCTAAATAAAGTCTTTCCAAGGGTAATTCCAGGCCACTAAGAGTATCTGCAAGCTGCCACTCATACCAGTATAAGAATGTCTTTAAAACAATTTGCAGAGCTCACCAGTTGGTTTCTCAGGAGAGGGTCATGTGCCTGTCCCACATGAACGCATTTCATTTTTGGTGGTGGTTTTAGGTGTTAGAAAATATTTCCTCACTGAACATTGTTTTTCTTGGCAGTGCAATGATCCCTAAAGACTTCTAAGAAGTCTGTTATCTGCCCTTTTTAAAAATTATTATTATTATTATTATTAACTGTGATATCCCAAAGGGAGCAGAATTCCTGTAGGAATTCTCCCCTGGAGAGCAGATGGGTGTGTGTAGTGCTGTGAGGTACAGCAGGGGATGCCTTTGGGCAGGGACAGTGCTGCTGTCACTGGGGCTGAGCTGCAGACAGAGGCTGGGCACGGAGACCGGGCTGCTCTGCTCAGCTGTGCACGGGGCTGGTTTGGGCCGTGATAAAGGCCTTCATCTTCTTTCTTGCTTGTCTAAAAGAGGTTTTATTGAGGTCGTGAAACAAGCACAAGGCAGCCTTCAAATGCCAGCTTTGGAAATTTTGTTGCAGAGGATTTCTCAGACAGATGGAGGAGGCATTCACTGAGCATTATATTATCATTTGTTGTCAGTAGTAGAAAAATAATGGAGGTTTTTCCTTGGGCCTTACAAAAGATAACTGCTTTCCCCCCTTGACTTTAATAGTTTCATTCTTCTTTAATAAAGACAGGGGTTTCATAACAATGAGAGCAATAAAACAGCCAGAGAAGCCTGTGCAGTCTTTAAAAACAGAAAAAAGGAAGAAATAAGAAACCAGATAAAGTCCACTGTATGGTAGCCTTTGAAGAAATTCATAGTAGAATAGGAATATGAATTTAGAACTTTAGATAAAGGCAGGAGAAATACTGTCAGTACTTCATTTTCATAAAATAAGAACTGTTTAGGCAGGTGTTATTCAGCCCTTTAGGGAAGTCTCCAGAGTATCAATCTCTGTACTTTCTCTCATTGTTAGGTAGTAGCTGCTGGGGTAAAAGATTGAAATGGCCTGAAACACATCGCACCAGAAAGCTTAATTTGCTACCTGAGCATTAATTACCTGAACTGAGAAGTGTTGTAATGCAGACAGCTTGCTTTCCTTTAGCTTGATTCTTTTGATGTGATGTATTAGTGTTTTCTCAGATCTCTAGCCTTCAAGTGCTGTTCTGGGCTATGGATTGATTGCAAATACAGCACTTATGCTGCTATTTTTGTCATGTCTCGACATTAAAATGAACTGCTTATGTAGAAGCCCTCATCAGTCACCTTGTTGGCCTAAAAATGACTTAAGCAAATACAGTCTTTATATTGTCAAAATTTTGAATAGGGAAAGGCTCACAGAGTTTAAATCCTTATCTTGAAACATTTCCTTTAGTGAAGCCTGAAGTATTTTTATCCTACCATAAATCACTAGGCTCAGATTTTCTTTGGTGTTTTTAAGAAAACCTCAGGTCTTCCGAGCAGCAGTGATTCCAGGTTGCTTTCCATAGTCTGGGGCCTCAGCTTTCAAGACTGGCACTCACCTTTCCATAAATCAAGGGACTTGTTCTGTGCCCTTGGTCACTGCTTCCTTGCAGCATGGTTCAAACAGCTGTGTGGATCAGAGACAGGGTGCTGGCCTCACCAGGTCTGCGTGGGGCTCTAGTCCTCCGACCTCCTGCCTGCAGTTGCAGCTGAAAGGGGATCTCTTTCTCTTATCTGGCCAAACAGACAAGCACTGCAGTGATTTCAGGGCTGCTGTTAGAAAGCTCCACCCTTATTTTACTGACATGCCTGTATACTTCTAATTTTTACGGGATGAGCAGTCACATCTCAGAGCTGACACCTCTGAGCACCTGCATTAACGCAACGTAGTGATGGCCGTCACCGTTGGCCTGTTAAGGAGATGCGTTGAGCCAGTGCTGTGCTTTTCCTCTCATGCCGTGACTAGATGAAGAGCAATGACTTTTATTACTGGTGATCGCTTAATAAATGAGAGAAAACAGCTTTCAGTCTGTCCCCAGGGCAGTGGTGGTGAAGGGAGGGCTCTGTCTTACTCCAGAAAGGTTGCAGAGACATTGCAAGGGAAGTAGCCTTGGAGCTCTTACCTCTTCCTTGGTTTCTTCCCTGATTAGTTTCATTTGAAGGACAACCAAAACGTTTAAATTCCACCTGAGGTGAATATTTAACAGGAGTGTATCAGATGCCAGTGTATCAGGCTGCAATGGAAAGTGTTAGGCCTTTCATTAAATGTGAAGTTACTCTGTGTTGACTCAAAGATCCCAAGAGAAACAGGACCACTCACTCCCAGCATGTGTGGTTTGGTGAAGGAATTATGGAGAAAAATTTGTTATCGTGTGCTAGACAGGAGGTTCAGACAGACCAAAGAAACTGATCTCCTCTGACTTCACCATGTTGAATAACAGCAACATAAGAAGCCAAGAGTACAGCCTAAAAAGAGATCAGGATGAATTTATGCAACTAAATCAGCTTAACACATTGTTTAGAGAAGAAATGAACATCTGAGCCTGTGCTGATACCCTCTGCACCCTTCCTTTGGGAGAATCTCTAGGACAAGGAGAGGACCGTAGGACTTCCCTGCTGCAGGGAATGGACACTCTTCTCTTTGTAGCTTCCAGGGACTAACTTTGCATAGCTGATACACAGATGGAGCAAATGTACATCAAAGGGCTAATTAAAAAAAATAAAATTAAAAGTTGGGATCAATTTGAGGTCAAGGGGGAAGCATACGAGCATTGTAGATTTAAAATAATGTAATAATTTTTTCAAATTAAATTTCCAACTCTGGGAGTAGTGAGAGAGGCAGGGCATTGCGTAGAAGATTTGTGGCAGCATTAAGGCACATTTCTAAAGGGAAACTCAGATACATCCCTCTGAGGAACTGTGAAAAATAGTCCTGTAGGGCAGTAAAATCATAGAAATAATCTACACTGGAGCTCCTTATCAGCATCATCTGGCAAAGAGGAGAGAGAGCAAAGGCATGAAAAGAGGAGAGAGGAGGAGACTTTAAACAGTTTAGGACTTTGCACCTTGGAAAGGAGCTACTGGGAGGAGAAAGGGAAGTAATAAAGCTTTATGAAAGGGTGACTGGCACAGAAGGTGTGTGTAGAATAACCTGCATTTCTGAAACCATGAGGCCTGGTAGGACATCCAGTAACAATTTAGCTCTGAATCAGACAGATGGAAGGTTTATTTTATACAGTGTTTTCACAATATTAGCCATTGCCAGAGAATGATGTGGAAGCCAAAAGCAAAGAGAAGTCAAAGTTAGAAAAATAAATGGAAGAGAGGTGACAAATTTATTTTTATCAGCAAACGTACATTATTATAGTAAATAGAAGAGTTAGCTTTAAGGAAACATGGAAAAGTCCTATGGCACTGAGTGATAAAGTCACATTTTAAATTTAGCATAGTGAAGTAATGCAGCTGGAGAATGTCCCCACTCTGTGCACAGCGACGAGCTCTGAACTGGCTTTTCCAGTCAGAGTGGAAACTGGGAGCTGTAATAGGCAGTTCTATCAAAATATTATCTTGGTGTTTGGAAGAGCAAATTGGAGGTTAGATGCTTGTGGAAAAATAATGGTGATCAAACTGGGAAACGTACTGCTGTGTAAGCTCCCAGTGCACCCGTGTGGTAAATGCTGCGTGAGTACTGGTCCCATTGCACTCAAAGACCCAGTGAAACTGGGAGAGATCCTGAAGAGGTGGATGTGAATGATCAAAGGAGTGCAATGAGTTCCTTGTAAAGAATGATAAATAGATCAAAACTCTTCAGTTTCAAAACGAGATCTTTGAAGAGGGTATGATGGAAGCACAGAGTCTTAGCAGCACAGACCATATGTGAACCCATTTTTCAGTCTCTTTCAGTAAAAGGACTAAGACCGCCAAATGGAAATAGTGGGTGTCAGGCTCAAAACAAGGTGAGATATTTCTAAAGTGGGAGCAGGACCTCCTCCTTTCTCTTTGGCATAGAGTTTTTAATCTGTTGGAACAATTCCCTGGATTTAAGCTGATTTATTCTGCAGTTAACACTTCATCAGAATGCTGTTCATAGGGCTTTGAAAGCTTAGCTCTAGAGCTCTGTTCACAAGAGAAATCCTTTTGAATGGTGGAGTAGGGACATGCAGCCTGGCAGGTAAAACAGCCCCTCTGATCACTTTTCATTGGGAAAATCAGTGCAACTTTTCAATAAAGTGTTTAGTGGAAATACCTGGTAAGGTCCAGTGTGGTTCCTACAGCTCAGAATGTCGAGCCTCACCTTGTGTCTGGTGTTTTGAGGTTGTGAGTGGAGTTTTAAAGCTTCCATGACAGCAAGAGCTAATGTGCCCTCTTTGATCAAGAGTTGGGATGGTGCCATTTTCTTATGCTGTGGTAGTACATCCAGCTTCATCCACATCAGAAAAAGTACAGTATAAAACCAATTTGGGATTGCTCCAAAAAGCAGAAGGTTTTGCATTCATGGAAATCAGACATGGTTCCAGTGTACGAGTACTATTTATTTGTGGTTTATTACCTGTACTGTGTTGTGTTTGCATATTTATTGCAAGAATTAATTTTGTGCCATTTTAAGCCAATTCAGAGCACCTTACTAAACATTTCTTTACTGAATTGTAAAGAGAGACATCATTAACATAGACTCATAGACTGCTTAGGAGAACTGTGCTTTTGAGTTGTGTTTAACATCTGCTTCTGACCTGCAGAATGACATCTGGTCACAGAAGCATGTCATTATTTCCAGCTTGTTAAACAAAAGCTATGACCTCAATCTGCAGATCTTTGAGATGTTCGCTGGGGTCTGCTGATGCTGCTGAGCCACCCCCCGTGATCACTGCTGGCTGCAGTGTGAGCCTGTGGCCTTGAGTACCTCACTTCTGAGCAGGGCGTGGTGTGCCCAACACTGGATCCGGCTCTGGAGGTGGTGAGGAAGTGTTCTTTGTAAGGTGGGTTATTATCATTTTACTTTTAAAGTGTTATTATGATCCAGAGTAATTGGATTAGTGAGGCTTCACAGATCACTAAATGTGCTATGCTCTGTGGGTGCTCTCAGACCTCTTCACCAGTCACCTAAAACTCATTACCTGAAATTGCTGTGGAAGAAGCTCAAAAGAGAATCCCCAGTTTGGTTCCCTGATGATGGCTTAAACTAATAGCATAGTCTTTACAACTGGGTTTTGCATCTGGTAGTACCACAATTCACCTGACTAATACTGTCTTAATTACATCTTACAGTATGACTGTCGTCAGAACCTTTTAAATATCTTCTGAGAGTTCTTTTAGATACCACTGCTGTAACATTGCAATACTGGGCATGGAGTGGATAATATATCTGCCATTTTCCAAATGAAGCTTGGAGAGAGAGGGGAAAAAGAGTAATGTTGGAGTGAACAAAATCAATCCAGAAGTAACCAGGGCTCTCATTTTATGTCTCCATCAGCAGTGCCTTTAAACTAAATTCTGCTTAGGAGTTAATATGGGAGAAATGTACAGGTAATGTTACAGAAAGGAATTACTAAACCAAGTAAAAATATTTAATAATTTTTCTCCTAATGACTGTTGGCAAGCTAGCCTGTCTTTGGAGAAGGTATTGTCAACAGGCTTTTTGTAGGGTCAGGGCTAGTGTCCTAACCCTTCCTGTTTGCCAGGAACCTTGTGTTGGGAAGGTCCTTCTCTGGATAGAACACACAAACTTGTGGGAAGTTGTGGCTGCTCAGAGCTGTTCAAATGGACTGTCAGAAAGAGCCAGTCTTCCATGCAGCCTCCAGATTGTGTTACTTTACTGCCTGTTTTTGTTTTATAACATGGGATGAAAGTATTCTGGGTATAATAGGTCAAGCTCTTGATTATTTTTGTGACTGTCAGGGAAGGCGGGAGGCACCAAGCTGGATTTTCATGGGCGAGGCTGCTTTACTGTTTTTAATGCAGCACAAAGCCTGTGAATAAATAAGCTCTGTGTTCACAAGGAACAGCAGTGTCTCAGTGCACGGGTGTTATGGTTTTGATTTCCT
>VXBX01006677.1:4126-16287 GCA_013400415.1 Scytalopus superciliaris
TTTTTGGAATCCCCTTCCCAAGTGTCCCCCTGGGACACATACTCTCAAATCCGTTCCGGTGAAACGAAAAGAAAAAAAAATTTCACAAGGAAATCAAAACCATAACACAGTCCCTTTTCCAACACAGTTTTGGAGGGACTGTCTCCTTAAGAACAAATTCCCTCCTCCCCACCCCTTGCCAGGACCAGGAAAGATGAAGCAGGAAATAAACAGAAAATGCCAGAAGCAATGGCCTTAAGCTAAAGCAGGGAAGGTTTGTACTAGATTTTGGGAAGAAAGTCTTCCCTGTCAGGGTGGTGAGTCCCTGGCACAGGTTGCCTGGGGAGGTTGTGAACTCCCCATCCCTAGAGATGTTCAAGGCCTTGGAGCAACCTGGTCTAGCAGAAGGTTCCCTCCTTCAGAGCCTGTTCTGGTTTCCACCTCCTGGTCAGCGTTGTGGCCCGTATGTGTGACTTGTGCCTGAGCCAGCACAGCCCCCTCCTGCCCAGCACATGACCCCACATCCCTCCTCAGCAGACACAGAGCAGAGTGTGTTTGGGGGGGCAAACAGTCCCCACCAGAGCCGCCCTGCCATACCCTGGTGTCCAGTCCCAGTGCCCAAGTCCCATGCCAGGCTTCATGGAGAGCCCCACTCTGGGGTCTGCCAATGTCTGAGTGAGAAGAGAGCCTGGGCAGGGCTGGCTGCTTCCCCAGTACAGGTGCTGAAATCTGTTTTGAATGGCCAGATCTGAAAATGTTTGATGGAAGAGGCTGGAGGGGTTACTGATGCCCTGGGGCACCTTGTCAGTCTGTCCATACCACCAGGGGCAGAGATCACTCTCTTGTCCTGACCTATCTCTCTCAGTTCCCCGCCAGGAGATCAGGCACCACATCACACACCCACTGGAACGTGTCCTCACCCTCCACAGTCACACAGATCAGCCAGTGTCAGTGTGTTTCTCTCCTGGGCACTTTCCAGCCTAGCCAAGACCTGCCCAGCTGTGCCCACCTCCCCTGCCCTCACCCCAGCAGAGCAGCCCACTCTGGGTGAGCCCACGGCAGTGGCTGCCCCAGGGTGCTCTAGCACTTGGGGCACTCACCCCACAGCCCCAGCCCCTCTGAAAGGCACAGCAGCTGCTGAGGAGCAGAGAGGGAGATCAGCACCTTCATCAGCCCCAGGGCTGGAGGCTCCCCACTGCAGGCAGAAATGGAGGTCAGTGGAACTGAATAACTCTTGGTCCTGGCTCCAGGAGATTCGCAGCACAGGCTGCCTCTGCTCAGTGCCAGCCCTTCTCCCCAGGCCAGCACAGGAGCCCTGGGCAGGGCACAGAAGGGCCTGGCCACAGTGGGTGCCTGCAGCAGGAGCTTCCTCTGGATTCCTCACTGCAGGCTCAGAAATGCACCCCTGCTCTTCTCCCTGGCCATCTCTTTCCACAGGTGAGCAAGTTCAGGCTTGTCCTGCTTTCCAGCCTTTGCTCTGGACAGACCAGGTTCTGATGCTGTCCATGACTGTGTCTCCAGGGAAGCACAGTCCCAGGGGGAAGGTCAGAGAAAGGTTCTGGCCACTGAGGCAGAGAGGGGCAACCCCAAGGTGCACAAGTTGTCCATGTGTCACCTGGGCTCCTTGATCCCTCCTGTGTGCTTGGACTGCATCTCCAGCTCCAGGGGACAGGTAAGAGATGGGACCAGAGACAAAAATCTTCTTCTAGATTCTTTGTTTGCTTACACAGGTAGTCTGGATTCATATGTACAGGAGGAGTTTTTTGTCAGATAACACTGATAGAGTAAAAATAAAATTATTATTTAATGAAAATAATATTTAATATATAATAAAAAAGATTTTAAAAACCCAAATATGATCAAAAGAGCATCTGGGTTTTCCAGATGACTCCTTATTGACTGCCCACTGCCCAAAAGTGTTTCAGAAGTTTCCTCTGGACATGTTTGAGCTCCTGGTTCCTCAGGCTGTAGATGAGGGGGTTCAGTGATGGAGGCACCACCGAGTACAGAACTGGCAGGGCCAGATCCAGAGATGGGGAGGAGATCAGGAGGGCTTCAGGTAAGTAAACATGGCAGTGCCAAAAAACAGAGAGACCACAGCCAGGTGAGGGAGGTACGTGGAAAAGGTTTTGTGCCCTCCCTGCTCAGAGGGGATCCTCAGCATGGCCCTGAAGATCAGCACATAGGAGAAAACAATGAAAAGAAAACACACAAATGATAAACAGACAGTAACAAAAATGAGCCAAATTTCCCTAATATAGGAATGTGAGCAGGAGAGCTTGAGGATGTGGGGGATTTCACAGAAGAACTGGCCCAGGGCATTGCCCTGGCACAGTGACCAGAAAAATGTATTGTCTGTGTGCAGCAGAGCACTGAGAAAGCCACTGGCCCAGGCAGTTGCTGCCATGTGGGCACAAGCTCTGCTGCCCAGGAGGGGCCCGTAGTGCAGCGGTTTGCAGATGGCAATGTAGCGGTCGTAGCACATGATGGTGAGGAGGAAAAACTCGGCTGTGATCAAGAAAACAAAGAAAAAGAGCTGTGAAGCACATGCCATGTAGGAGATGGTTGTGGTGTCCCAGAGGGAGTTGTGCATGGCTTTGGGCACAGTGGTGCAGATGGAGCCCAGGTCTGTGAGGGACAGGTTGAGCAGGAAGAAGTACATGGGGGTGTGCAGGTGGTGGTCGCAGGCTACGGCGCTGATGATGAGGCCGTTGCCCAGGAGGGCAGCCAGGGAGATGCCCAGGGAGAGCCAGAAGTGCAGGAGCTGCAGCTCCCGCGTGTCTGCGAATGCCAGGAGGAGGAACTGGGCCATGGAGCTGCTGTTGGACATTTGCTACTTCACAGCAAGGGGACACTGTTCAAAAAAAGAAAGGACAGGGAGAAAATAAGACAAGAGTTCTCTCAGCAGAACCATTTCATTTTTCAGAAAAAAAACCCCCAAACTGAAATGCATTTCCTTCCTGTGCTTTTTGTTAGCTGAGGGTGTGAGAAGCAGGAGCTCTGGCCCTGTGATGATAAGGGCTCACTTTTTCTTTGCTCCAGTAGGGACATGGAGGTAATCTGTGACAGCATCACCATTCCCAAGGCATGTCAGATATCTGACAGATATCCATGTCAGATATCCACCTTTAACAGAAAAGTTCAAGCTTCACTCTCAAGACATGGACCAGTGTGTCCTGAAGTAGAGAGACTCAGCACATCCTTAAAATAATTGTGTCTGTGTTTATTTTCCATGGTTGTATCTGGTGACTGTTCTTGTTAGGAGTGGAAATCCTCATTTTTAGGATGCAAAATGTCAAAAGCTTTTAAACAACAGAGACTAAACAGCTCAGCTCTCAACCAGGAGAGCTGCAGTGTCCATCAGTCTGTTCCCATATTCCCTGTGCTTTCCCTTATGCTATTTGAACATAAATTTACATGCAAATTAACTTTTAATAAACAAATACCAACAGTCTGATGAGTGTAGGGGAACACTGTTTAAAAGGGCAACTTTGTTAAATCTTCTCTGTTCCAGCCCAGCAATACAGTTCCGCACTGCCCAGTGGAATCTCTGCCTGTGCAGGCTCTGATGGCAATGGCAGAGTAACCCTGAGAAAGCTGGAAAAGTGATACTGATGCTGCAAGGCATGGGGTGGGGGTTTTCAATGCTGCCTGGTTTATTCTGCTTAGGAGGAATAGGTTTGGAGTTTCAGTGACTCCTCCTGAACTGTGATAATAAATTTTATTATCAACTTCCCACACAGAAAACAGACTTGAAGACTCAAAGAACAGGATCATTCTCTTTCAGATACTTCATGACTTGCTCTGCTTTCTCAAAAGTTCCCTGAGAAATGTTCTGTAATGATCTGGAGCTATGAGCAGCCCTCACAACCTACAACCTACTCTAAACAGGTGAAAGACCCTTCCCTCCCTTACCAGGGCTTGCTCCTTGCCACTGGTCCTTCTCCCCAGCCCTGTGAGCAGCTCCCCGGGCTGGCTGAGAGCTGAGCCTGGCAGGCAGCAGAGTCCCTGCCCCAGCACAGCACCCTGGGCTGCAGGACCCTGCTCTGCACCACAGCCCTGCCCACCCCTGGCTGCACAGCCCGGCTCCACAGCTATTCCAAAGGGCCCCCCAACAGCCCCCTCCTCACACATCCCATCAGCTGGGGCTGGGCCAGCTTTAGGAGATGCCTCCAGGAGCTGCCCCTGCATTGCCCTGCACCCACACACTCACCGTGCCCAGCACTGCAGAGGTTTCTCCCCCAGTGAGCTCTCAGTCATCCTGCCAATGCTGAGCCCCTTTAAGCTCTGGCTGTGCCCTGCCCGTGTCCCTGAGATGCCCTGGCAGTGCCCTGAGCCCTGCTGGGCTGTGCACAGGAGCTGCTCCTGGGCAGAGCTGTCTCTCTGCAGCGCTGCCCGCTTGCCAGGAGCTCCCTCTGTGCCAGGAGCCCGGCCCAGCTCAGCAGCACAGCAACAGCCCCACGCATTTAATCACCCTCTGGGGGGGTTGGTGTTGTTTCCATTAAACTCAATCCTTCAGAGAAAGTTCAAACAACTTCTCAAGAAATTACAGTGAGTTTCAAACTGTAAAGTTCCATGTAGTGCTAATGGGTCCCACTGAGGGACACGACTGAGAAATTGTCCCCAGATTCCAGTTAGAGCAGAAAACTGCAGGCAGTGATGACAAGTGTGGACAAGCAAGGGAAGGTGACTCTGATGCTGAGAAAACCTGGATGTGTTTCATTAATCCAAAGGGCCAAGGCCTGACCCCCAGCTCATGAGAAGGGAGATCCTGTCCCTCCCTTGTTGCTCAGGGCTCTCCCTGGGGCACTGGCATGTGGGATGTGCAATGCCAAGGGCAGGACGATGGGGTGGCACCTCCCAGGCTGCTGAGCAGGGACAAGGAGGCAATGAGGCCCCAGGGCTGCCAGGCTCACTTGTCTCCTCATGGCATCAGTGGCACCCACAGCAGCCATGGCCAAAGGCCTGCCCAGGTTTGCTCTGGCAGGGCCTTTCAGCTCCTGCACATCCCTCTGTGCTCTCCAGCCCAGGCTGCCCTACGGTGTCCTTGCCTTGCCCCTTTCCCTGCAGGCTGTTGTCATCCCCCTGGCTGCCCCACCTCGCTGGCACCTTCCTGCACTGGCAGCTCTCCCTCCTCCTTGACTCTTCCTTGAACTTCAAAGAGGAGCTGATCCAGATTCCTTCTTGGTGATGATTTGTATCAGAGCCCTTGTCTTGGAGTGAAATTCCTTCTCCTCATGTCCAGTCTGGACCTCCCCAGCTGCCCTTGGTGACATTGTTTCTTTCTCATTCTATTTTCCATTACAAAAATAAATGCTCCACCTTCTCTGAAACCATCAGTGTGACACTGTGGAACCTCATGGGATCAGGGGGTCACTGTGGAATCTCACGGGTTTAAGGGGCCACTATCACAGTGCAGGGCCTTGTGGAGCACAAGAGGCCAGTGTGACACTGTGGAACCTCATGGGATGAACGGCCCAGTGTGACACTGCAGAGTCTTATTGATCCATAGGGATCATTGTCACTCTGTGGAGCCTCATGGAATCAATTTGTGACACTGCAGAGCCGGATGGAACCAAAGGAACACTGTGACACTGCAGAAGCCCATGGGATCAAAGGGACACTGTGACACTGCAGGACTCTGTGGAACCAAAGGGACACTGTGATGCTCTGGGGCCTCATGGAACCAAAGGGATCCTGGGACATTGTGGAAGGTCATGGGATGTAAGGAATCTTGGGACTCTGTGGGATCTCATGGTGCCATGGAGGAAATAGACGGCTTAGACAGAGTTGATTAGAGAAACCTCTCATTGAGCTGTGAGGTGCAGAAAGGACCCCCTTGCTTTCTAAAGTCCTTCTCAGAGAGGAGCCTGGGTGTGACTGGATCCAATCTGAACCTCAGATTTATTCTGCAGTTTAAATTTAAGGAATTACAGAGGTGTGATTGAATCACTTTCCCCCACAGATTTTAATGATGGCAAATCAGATATACAAAATGAATGATGTATTATGACAAATGAACAGACAGAAGAACAGACAAGTGAACAGATGAAAAGTCTTAATTAGAATTATTTTCTGCACTGTGTAAAAGCTAAAAACATACAAGTAGAGTATATTATAGCACAAAATAGTGTAGTGTACAGTATCAAAGCAATTGTTTTAAACCAGCTGTATTAAAGTGAGCAGAAAGAAACAATCATTAAGTAGAGATTCATGTAACTCACAGCACAACTAAAGAGGGCAGGTCTCTGTCCTTCATTTAACCCCTGGGCAGTGACCATGAAGAGGCATCCCTGCTGAAGGGGAGAAGCTCCACACACTTCAGGGAAGTCAGTGGAAGAATCTGCCCTGTGAAAGTTGGACTGAGCTTTTATAGTTATACAGTGAGGGATTGCTGGTCACGGATTCCCAGGCCAGTGAGCAGCTTCTCTGTCAAATCCTGCTTCAAACAGCAGGGGGTGTATTTGAAGTTGGCTGAGCCAGGCTGGTTTCAGCAGAATCCAACCCCAAAGCAGCCCCTTGGTGCCAGCAGGAACTCAGCACAGAGAGCTGGCACTGTTTGCATTCTCTGAGCAGACTCTGGGCCTTCCCAGGGTAGAACATCCTGTCCCAGCCCAGAAGGGTCTGCAGTGCCACAGTGGCACTGGGATGCCAGGAGGTTCTGAAATGTCCTGGGGTTCATTTGGTGTCAGGACTCCCCACATGGCACAAAGGCCCCTTTGGTTCCATGAGATTCCAGACAGCTCCTGGCTTTCCATGTGGTTGGGATGGGCCGAAAGCGCTGCCCACCCACCCCCAAGCAGAGAACTCGAGACCCTCAGGTAAACGCTGCCCCTTCTCTCCTGGAGAGGAAATCCCAGCTCCTCTTCATTTCTGGGGGCAGTTTTCTTCCCCCTTTTCTCACTCTGGACCCATGGGCATTGCAGGTTTGAGAGGGAGGGTGGTGGGCCCTGGGGGTCGCTGAGCCCAAGGGGGATCAGCTCATCCCTGGGCCACACCAAGAACTGGATCTGCAGCCGCCCCGACAGCCACGTCCTCTGGAAGGGAAAAGCACCCACAGGAAGGGACCCTGTGAGCAGGAAATTCCTCCCAAGTCCCATCCAGGAGCTGAGGGAGAATCAAGCACAGCTTCCTTGGGGAAATCCCTGTTCCTGGACCATTCCCTATCCCTGCCCATTCCCTGTCCATGCCCATTCCCTGTCCCTGGGCCATTCCCTATCCCTGTCTGTTCCGTATTCCTGGATATTTTCTATCCCTTCTGCCTTCTTGCCCGCTCCCCCTTCTCTCTTAGAGAGAAAATCCCAGATTGTCTGAATTTTGGGGGTAGTTTTCTTCTTTTCTTCCCTTTTCTCACTCTTGTCCATCAACATTTCAGGTTTGAGGTGTGTGTCCCTGAGCCCAGGAAATCTCCACCTACCCCGGGACCGCTGCAGGCACAGCCGGCCCTGCAGCTGTCCCGGGGAGCACAGTCTCTGCTGCAGAGAGGGCTGGACATGGACAGCAGGGATGGGAGAGCAGCCTGGGGAGAGCACAGGGCAAGGAATGGCTGTGGGGCTGAAGAGAGACCTGTGCTGGGGGCAGGGAGGGCACCCACAGGCACTGAGAGAGTAGAGTTTGGAACAGCTGCACTCTGAGCAACAGGACTGAGCTGAACCACCCCAGGACCCCCAAACCACCCCAGGACCTACCAAACTGCCCCCAGACTTCCCAAACCCCCTCCCAGACCCCCCAAAGCAACCCCAGGACATCCAAGCAGCCCCCAGACCAGGGGCTTGGACTAGATGGCCTGTAAAGGTCCTTTCCAACCTGAACTGTTCTGTGAGTCTGTGAATTCACATTTTTATGGCACATTCTGCTCCTCCTCTGAGCTTGCTTGGAAGTAGATTTTGCCTGTAAATCGGGCAGGTACGGAAATGACACCTGTGGGTTGAATGAATGTCAGAAAACTGATTTCCTTCCTGTTGGAAGTGGATGAGGAAAGCTGGGAAATGGTGGATTTGGATGGGGTTGGAATGTTTTAAAGTGTGTATTTTTCTTAAAAAAGAAAAGAAAAATCAACCAACCACATCAAACCCCAACCTGTCCCCCCAAAATTAAAACTCAAAGCAGCAGCATCAAATTACCCCAAACCAAGCAACCAACAAACAAACAAACCCCAAAAAGACAAACCCACTCCAAACCCCTCAAGCTCCAGCAGGACCTGGGTATCTGCAGCACTCCACATGCAGATGTTCCCAGCTGTGCTGGGGAGGATCCCTCACTCAGGGCAGCTTTTTGCACTTGACCTTTGCATAGGACAGTATATCTGGCATGTACAGTGTTCAAATTAATGGGATGGACAGTTATGGTTTTATAACTAAATATGAGGAACCATTTATACTCTTGCTGTGTCTTCTTAATAGAGCAAGCTCCATTAAATGCTTTTATTTTTGTCCCAATTCTATCGACTTTGCTGCTTCCCCAGCTCGGGGGCTCATCCTCACCCACAACCTGGTCCTGACCCGCCTGTAAAGTGGGTTTGCAAATTCCGAAATCCCCCTCAGAGCCATAAGAGGGAACAGGTCTGACCCGGAAGACGCCAAACCCCCCCTGTTCTGCCCCAAATTCCCCTCCAGCAGTTTCCCCGATGCTCCAATCCCCGCCCGGGCTGATGTCGCTGAGATGCCGCTACTCGGCCGGGATAGCCCCAGGATAAAACCCTGCTGAGAAGGGTCTTTATTCCCTCTGGGCCAGTTCCCGGCGTTTCTTGGCGGCAGCGGGACCCGGCTGGGATCGCCCCCCGATCCCCCCACAGTGCCCGAGGGCTGAGCTGACCCGGCCGGTCCCGCGGAAAGCTCTTTGTTCTTTATTCTGTTATGTGTATTTTATTCCGCTCACACCTCCCGCCCGCCTCCGCGCGGCCCTNTATTCCGCGCACTCCTCCCGCCCGCCTCCGCGCGGCCCTTCTGGGGACACCCGACAGAGCGCGCCCCTCAGGGAGGCTCTTCAGTGACAGGGGGGGCGGGGACCGCTCGGGGCGGCTTTTTGTTATCTTTCTTTTACTCCATTCTGTGTAGTTTATCCCACTCCCAGCCCGCCCGTCCCTCGGAGCAGCTCTTTTAGGTATCGGGAGGCGGAGAACCCCCGGTGCGACTTTTTTATTGGTTTTTCCTCTGCCCTCTGTATTTTATCCCATTCCCACCAGCCCGTCCCGCGGGGCGGCTCGTTCTGTGACACGGCCCGGCGGGGACCCCTTGGGGCAGCTCCTCCAAAGCCCCTTCTCCTTCTGCTTGTCCTTCCCGACGGGATTCCCTCTTCCCACCTCTTCCCGGCACGACTCGGCGGTGCCGCTGCCGGAGCCGATCCGGGGCCCTTCCCAGTGCTCCCAGTGCTACCAGTGTGTCCAGCCATCATCGAGCGCCCCAGGTGGGGACGGCACAGAGAAGTGCTGCTGGGCGGTCTCAACTCAGTTCTCTTTGGTTTGCTCCTCCTAAGCCTCACAAAACCCACTTTTGGGGTTTTCTGCCAGAAAGCTGTCCCCTCCTCCGCTCGGCCAAAGGGATTTGGGGCTGCTTTCAGTTTTTGGGCAAATAAAAATAGTGCGCTGAGTCCTGGCAGGAAGCAGCAGCCCTGCCGCCTGTGGAGCTTGTGCCCGGCAGAGGAACAAAACAGGCCAGGGACTAATGAATGAATGATTAATTAGCCTCATTAGTCCTAATTAGGGGGCAGGAGAAAGGAGGCCCCAGGGCTTCTGCTGAACCGGTGCTGTCCAGCCGGACATGAGCCCCACAGCACTGTATTTCTGTCTATTTTTAAATAGATCTGGTATTTCATTCATTGATTCTCGACATTTTATGCCTCTTTCAATGATATTTTATCGATACTTCTAGAGATCAGTATCAACATCTTGGTCTTTTATTTTCACCATTTCTGGGTAGTGAGGAGGGATTTTTCTCTGTCTCTCATGCTGTGGTTCCTTGTCCCTTCCCCCGGTTTTCCTTCCTCTGCACACAAACTCCCCCTGCCCCTCGATGCCCCTCACCGGGGCGTTGGGGCGAGTCCTCCCCAAGCTGTGGGGCTGTGGCCGGGCAGGAAGCTCAGACCCCTCTGCCAGTTCACAGCAGCCCGGGCCAGCACGCGGGGCAGCAGGGCTTTGGCTTCCTGTGCCCCCCTCCGTGTCACAGCCCCAGATCCCCACCCTGGGTTTGTGTCCCCACCGTGTCCCCCCGGCTCCATGGTCTGAGACCGGTGGGGCAAGCAGGGACTGTGGGGAACCCCCCGTCCCGCCGGGGTGCAGGACTGGGGGGGTCGTGCCCGCTGGGCCTCCCAGATTGGTGGGGGAGAGGAACTCGAGCCGGGTGGTGATGGTGGCAGGGTGATGCCGCCTCTTGGATCCTCATAAGCTGCCCAGGGTGGGCAAACTGAGTCACGGACTGAGGGAGGAGGGGCTGTGGGGCCTTTTCTCGATGCTGTGCTTGGCTGGGACCCCCAAAGGAGGGAGAAGAGGCTTTTTGGGGGACACCCAGCTCCTCCTGCTCCTGTGCAGAGGGGTCTGCAGGGACTTGGGGCATCTCACCAAGGTGCTTTGCCCCAGGACACCCTGCCTCGGGCTGTGGAGGTGACGGGCGCTCTTGAGCCCCCCCTTTTTTCCATCCCCCTTCCTTGAACCCAGAGTCTGACATTCCAGAATCTCGGGGGGTCCCACTCCCCTTTTACTCCTCTCTCCCAACTCTTTCTCCTTTCTCGTCATCTCCCCAGTCTTCACATCCTTTGCACTTGGTTCCAGCTTGCCCTGCCTTCCTCTCCCCACCTTCCCTTGCCTTGCTTTGACTACCCCTGCCTTGACTTTTCTTGCATACATCTCCCTAACATTGCCTTGCCTTGTCTACCCCTCTCAGGACTTTCCTTGTCTTCCACTCCCTTCCCTTGCTTTCAATTGCATTGCAAACCCCTGCCTTGCCTTGCCTTTCATACCAATCCCTTGCCTTGTTGAACCTGCCCTTTCCTTTTCTTGCCTTGTGTATCCCATTGTCTTGACTACCATTGCTTTGTCTTGCCTATCAATCCCTTCTGTGTTATTCCTTGCTTGTCTTGCCTTTCCCTCCCTTCCTTGGCCTTGCCTTGCCTTCTCACNCTTTGCCCTTGCATGGTGTTTCCTTGCCTACGCATGCTGTACTTTACCTTACCACACCAGTCCCCTGCCTTTTCTTGCCTTGCCTAGCCCTTTCTTGCCTCAGTTTGCCTCTCTTACCTTTCACTTTCATGTCTTTGCCTACCCCTCCCCTGCCATGCCTTGCTTGGCATAGACAGCATGTTCCTTTACCTACTTACTCTTGCCTTATCTGCTACTCCTCTGCTTTGCCTTTTTTGCCCCTCCCTTGCTGTGCTTTGCCTACCCTTCCTCTGCCTTGCTTACCTTACCCCTTCCTTATCTTGCATGGCAAAGGAGGGGCAGGTGAGGCAAGGCCAGGCAAGAAAGGGCTGCTCATAATTAAAGTGGGGGGTGGGAGGGCAGGGCAGTGAAAGGAAAAGGAGGGGTAGGCAAAGAAAGGCCAAGAAGTTGTAGGCAAGACAAGAGAAGGCATGGGAGAGGAAAGCAAGTCCATTAGTGGGTAAGCAAGGCAAGAATAGGAAGGGGTAGGCAAGTCAAAGCAGGGGATGGGTATGCAAGGCATTGTAAGGTATGGGAGGAATAGGCAGGGCAATGCAATGACAGGCAAGGGAGGCAATGACAGGGCAAGGCAGGGGTGTTGCAGGAAAAACAAGGCCAAGACATTTTAGAATAGGCCAAGGAATGTTAGGCATGGCAAGACCAGGAAGCTTTGGACAGGGCAAGGCAAGGAGGGGGAATGTAAAGCAAGACAGCAGAAAAGACACATGAAGGAATGGAAAGGAAAGGGACAGAGATGGCAAAGGAAAGCAAGGGAGAGGTCAGTAAGGCAAAGCAACAAAGGGGTTGGCAAGAAAAGGAGGAGAATGGGTATGAATAGCAGTGAAAGGAAGGAAAGGGGTAAGCAGAAAGGAAAGCAGGGCAAAGGAGAGGTAGGCAAGCAAGGCAAGGCAAGATTGGCATGTGCAAAGCAAAATATGGCCAAGTCAAAAAGGGGTAGGGAATAACAGGGGGAAGATAGTTACAAAAAGTGCTGCAAGCCAACTGAAATGTAGGAAGACAAAGGTAAGGAAAGAGGGGAAGGAAAGTCAAG
>VXBX01006678.1:0-36323 GCA_013400415.1 Scytalopus superciliaris
AGAGCCCTTCTCAAATCTTCGTCTAGCCGTGATGATGATGTGTGTCTTTCCAACGAAAGTCAGCATGTCTAGGGGAAAAAACTGTCTTGAGAACTTAAGAACTTTCTGGGAAAAGTTGATATAAGAATTTCTGTCCAGTTATTTTTATTGATTTATGGACTGGTGCAGACTTGACAAATTAAGATGAACTTTTAAATAAACAAAGGAAAATCCACAAATGTATTTCAGGTGTGATTCAAGTACCTAAATAGACACCTGATAAGTATTATAGGTAGAAATCGGTGGTTCAGGTACCTTAGTTAGACACAGGTGTGTATTGAAAGCCTTGTATCATCTGGGCTGACCCCGTGGGACTGGGCAATATGACACAGACCCGTAAACTTCTGGATCAACAGCTGAAACCCAGAGAGTTTCTTCACATAGAAGTGAGGAATCCTCAGTTGTGAAGTATCTGAAACCCAGGCAGTGCTCACAGGGAACATACTGTGTGATATCTAGAATAGCATGAGCTACCTGACAGACTGTGGGCTGGGGTTTTGTGGGTTGGGTGGTTTTTTATATTTGGATTTAAGTATGAGGCATTGATATTACAGTGGACTTACCTTCTGCCACCTCATTAATCAACATAAAATCAACATAAAATTAGCTTCAACTGTCATTCTCTGAGCGTAGTCTAAGAGCAAAAAAAAATTGATTTAGGCTTTTCCCTGTAAGTATGAGAGAAAAAGTACATTTCAGACCAGTGAGTAAATTTTACACTTAGCAAAAATATACCCTGTCTTCACTTTCTTAAAAGATTGTGGGCTGTCAGCAGAACCACCAGCTTCTACCACTTCCCTTAAAGTTGATGTTCTCTTCCTAAAAAAATATCTACTGGACTTGATTGTTTAATTATAGTTTTTCACTTAATAGTTTTTATCTTATATATGAACATTTGGCAAAGTGTTACACAATAAAGAGTGGAGCAGATTAATGTAATAACCAAACAAAAACTCTTTGGCTTACTAAAGAATATAGGTGTCTGTGAAACTCTCAGTAAATACATTTTTGCAGGTAGAAAAGAATGAGAAATTCCACAGCTTGAGCTCAAAAAATTTAAATACTTCACTGAGAAAAAATGGTCTTGCTTAATGCATTGATTTCATAATATTGTCAAGACTGTAGAATTATGGCATTCTCCATCAAATGTGGCCTTGTCAGAAAGAATGTCCCTCAAAGGCTGCAACTGTGCACAAACGGGGCCTTCTGCCTTCCCACCCAAAAGTTCAGGCTGCTGAACGTCCACCCTGGGAGCGGCTGCACCTTCATCTGTGCCAGGGCAGCTGAGAGGACCAGGGATGTCAGTGGGCACAGAACCTTGGCACAGGATCAGGGATGTCAGCGGGCACAGGACCTTGGCACAGGATCAGGGATATCAGTGGGCACAATACCTTGGCACATGGCAGTGAAATGAAAACAAGCTGGGGGGGAACTGGTTTAATGCAGTCCAGGGGTGTCTTTCCATCAGCTTCCTGGAGCACCAAGAGTGGGCATCTTACTGATGGTGCTTATTTGCTCCTTTCTTGGTTGCAGTTGAGCCATTCTGCCTCCCTGAGCATTTGTCCACGTGCTGTTTTCTTTCTGTTCCCCCCTTCGCTTTGGTCAGCGTGGATGCACGGGGTGGGGTTTGCTTTAACATACTTACTTTTGCTTCATTAGTTACGAGTTATTAGTTATAGATACCCTATGCTTCTCTTTGTGCCTCTTTAGAAACAGGTATCTTCATATTGTTTAACGGGGTGAAGCTATTTGATTCTGAAGAAGTCAAATTTAGATTCAAGTGAAGACTGTTTATTTCCAAGTATGGCTCAGTTTTGAGAGAGAGGTACTTAAAGGAGAAGAGAAGATGAAATATAACCAAGATTGTATTAAATTGATATCAAGTCCTATTAATGCATCTTAATACTTCAAAGTAATCAGTATCTCCTCTTTAAATACTTTTAAAATGCTTTTTCAATAATATACAACAAATGATCCCTTTTCTCTGCCTCTTGTATTTGCACTATAGAAATAGGAAATTATTTAGGGAAGGAATTTGACTAGGAAAGTGAGTGAAAACACAGCTCTTCACACAGTGCTTTGAGGGTCAAGGTGTTTCAATTTCCATTTAGTTCCAAGTGAGGTTTGTGTATCACGGGTGACACATTGGAAATGGAAGCTGCGGGTACCTGTGTGTCTGCAGTGTTAGCCACAGTGATGTTGCTGACGGGTGGGTGAGAGGTGCATGATTGTGTTACATCTCCAAGTGGGGCTATTTCAAGTGTAAGTTGTGTTAATGCTTTGAGGAGCCACAGAGAGCAAAGGTGGTGGTGGTGGTTCTTTAGGTGAGAAGAGACTGTTGACCTGGGGAGAGCAGTGAGTCTGTCAGCCATCTGCCTCCTGAGTCACTGCTTCCTTTACAATTGCTTTCCTTTTTACTATTCCATCTGGCTGGATTTTCACAGTTAATAGGAGTTTTCTGGCAAAGATAATATTTTTAAAGACTTTTTTGGGGTTTTGTTCTTGGTGGTTTGAGTTTTATTTAAAATTTAAATTCTAGAGAGACCAAACAACTTCCTTGGGGAAAAAAACAGTGTTAGTTCACATGTATACAGGGTAGATTGTACTAACTCTGCTCCTTCTTTCTGGAGCATAGACTCTATGAGGTAATTATGAGATGATGGTGATGTCATAAATGCAGAGATTGGTCTTGTCTTCTGCTCTTAAAAGGATGTATTTTTTTACTGTTGAAAACACTGAAGTAATGCTGATACTGAGACAACTCATGAATTGGCTTCTTCAGGCTGATTTTCACTTCAGCTTTCCAAACCTATGAGCAGTTTACCCCCACACACAGTGACTGTACTTGGGTGCCCAGCTGGTGCATTTCAAATTAGCAGTCATTATACTACTGAGTCACTTCTGATGGTGATCTCAGATTCACCAATGCTTTGTATCATCTGGGTCAGGTTCCTTCAGCATGTTCCACATTTCCGTCCTGCTGGCTAAGATGCAGTTCATTCTTTCTCCTAATCACTAATTAGTTGTATTCAGTTTCTTGTGATCTTTCTGTACAGAGTTTAGTGATAGTTAGTACAGTGTATCTATATATGGGTATTTCTTAGAAATAAAAGTAGCATTTTTGCCCTGAATTTGCGTTGGAACAGATTCAGTTGCTACAAAGCTTAGATGCCAAATTTGGCCATAATCCTTTAAGGTAGTTCTCTTCCCAGAGTTCCTTTTTAACTAGCCCCCTCAGTATTTCTAGCTTGCCTTCTGTTACTACATCTTCATGATGTTACATCTGAGAAGGGTTTGCCTTGTGCAGTGGTGATCCAGTGCAGTTTGTGGTCCCTCAATGAACTCACTCCAGGATGTCCATGTCTTTCTTGTGCTGGGGACCCAGAAATGGACATAAGACCTCAGATGAGTCTCACCAGGGCTGAATAGAGAGGAAAACATCCCTTCCCCTGCTATCCTAATCTGGCCCAAACATACTGATACAGTTATGTAAATAGTATGAAAGCATAAATGTTTCACCACCCTGGGGATGTTCAGGAAATGACCAGATATGGCACTTAGGGCTATGGTTTAGTTGACAAGGTGCTATTCAGTCAAAAGTTGGATGTGATGATCTCAGAGGTCTTTTCACACCAGATTGATTCTGTGATCCTAAAGGTCTCTTCCAATTTTAATTCTATGATTTTGTATCCCGCAAACTTTTAGTTTGTTGGAGTAAATTGGGTTTAGGAGCCAGTCCTCATGGATGAGGCTGAGGAGGACCCCACCCTCTTGGGGCAGAAGGTTTGCATTCCAGCAGGGATATGTACTTGCAGAAAAAGACAATTTCTAAGAAAGTAAAGGCATTCTTTTTTTAAGGCTAAATATTACCAGGTAATTGCATGTGAAGTAGGAAAGGAGTGGGATTCATGTGAGGGACAGTGAAATCAACTGGTTTCCAATTCCTTTCACAGTTTATTTCTCTGTAGCTGTGGTGCAATCAAGAGCCAACCAACAACATCTGCAGCCAGCAGGAAATCTCCATGCCCGTCCTTACCCTTGGCACAGGGTAAAGTTGCAACTGAGCCTGTGAGGAGAAATTAACAGGAAAAATCTATTTCATGTTCAAAGGTAAACTTTGAGCAATGATGAATAACAAGCACAAAAGTAAAACATACATTTTTCCTTACATTGTGTATTACTAAACTTCATCCTGTTTGTTTTGCACTATTTCTACAGCAGTGCAGACAGTGTAGAAATATGGAAATACCTTTAGGATAACTGTGTTTTAAATTTCAGCTGCTTTAATCCTTATTTGATATTTGTAGGGAACATTGCCTAGAAGTATGGGTTTCCTGTTTTCAGGAACAAAACAGTAGGTACAAAATGCAGGAGAGCAGATGTGGTTTTGTTATGCATGGATTTGGAAAGAAAAATTCCTGTGCCAGACACTGAGTCACATTTCACTTGGGGCAAAGTATGATGTGCTTCCTAACAGGTCCCTGGGTGATCGTGCCCCCAGGAGAGTGCCCTGGTGAGATTGCCCCCACAGAGTGCTCATAAACACAGACACAACTGTTCAGCAGCTACAGCACTGGTCACCAGTGAAAGAAAACAGAAGAAAATAGTAAAGCAAATAAACCTTGGAAATTACTGTAAAATATCGGCTGTGTCCCCTCCCAGCCTCTTGCCCACCCCCAGCCCTCTCTCTGTGGGGGCAGAGCAGGACACTGAGCAGACCTGTGGCTGGGGAAGCTTTGCCCACCAGGGAAGAGACTATTGATGTGTTATCAATGCTCTTTGAGCCACAGCTCTAGAAAAGGAACGACGAAAATTAACTCCATCCCAGCCAGATCCACTACCCTGGAGAATCTGCAATTTACAGGAGTGAACACTAAGCTCTGTTGTGTATGTATTAGTAAGGCAAAAGAGCTCTAGGCTAGCCAGCCATTTAAATACTTGCTGAACTTCACGTTATGAGCAGTGACAATGATATGGTGATTGTGCTTTTAGTGAGCAGAGTCTGTGGTTAGTTGAATTGGAGTCTTCAAGTTACTGCATTATTTACAAGCTGCACATAAGAAAAAATCAATAAAAATATGAAATGTTAAGATAGAGAAAACCTTCCAGTATGAGTGATCAACATCTTCTAGGCTAAGGCAGAGATGGATGACAAATGCTGTTTATTTTAATATGCTGTAACTTGAATGTTTTAGTGGTTTTAATAGTCTTGCTTGGAGAATAGAGCAAAAATGTGGTTTGCATCACTTTGGAATATATCCTAAACCCCTGTTTCTCCTTGGCAGATGGATACCTTGTAGCCAACCAGCGAGTCCTACTGCTGCTGCATGTCTGGCAGCATCTCTGAATGATCACATGACTCTTGATATGGATGCAGTCCTGTCAGACTTTGTTCGGTCCACAGGGGCAGAACCAGGTCTGGCAAGAGACTTACTAGAAGGTAAGCTATTTCCTTTGTTCACTGCTCAAAGCAAGAACCAGTCATAAAAAGAGAACTCTGGTCTGTAAGAACAGGTATTTCTTAGCAGTCTTGCTAAGTCAACTATTGTAATAACCTGGCCATACTAAGGCAGGGGTTTCCAACAAAAGCCTCAAAAACTTCTCAGTGTTAGATTGCTGTGTTTTAAGTTATTAAGAGTCATGCCCTAAATGTTTATGTGCCAGGGAGAGAAGGAAGGGGACTTCAGCTCATTTCTGTCATATTCAGCTGCCTGAAAGTAGTTGTAACAGTTTCTCGGCTCACTGTACAAAGCAGCAAAATTTAGTCTGAATGGGACTTACTGTAAAGTGATAGAGACAACAGAGATATTTTTGGAGGCCAGTGATTAATATGCATACATGAACTTCATAATATGGAGTGTCCCAGTTACAGGGGCCAGGACTAGTTTATCCCTATGTGGGTGTCATTTCTGTGTCATTTCTGATGGACTGTTAATAATAGATGGTTTGCAGCAGCTGCCCAGGGCACACCTTGACACTCCAGGGTACAGGCTGGGTGTTACAGAACCCTGTGAGACAGGAGAGTGTTTCTCTTTTCAGATCATTAGTACATTCACACCCAGCCTGATGAGGGGTCATTTCTGCTCATGGGCCATCAAAGATTTCAAAAATATTTCAGGACTCACAGAGTAAATCACCCATTGTGCAACTCCTCGTGCTGGGGGAGGTGCTGGGCATTCCCACCTGAACCTGAGCATAGACAATCTTGGGGTCTGAGGACTTCTGGTACCACTTGTGGGATCCAGAGGAGGAGCAGAACCTCAGTAGGAGTTTGACTGCCACCCTCAGCAAGACTGACCATCTTCCTCACCAACAGGTTTTTCCTTTCCTTTTACTCTGCACTCAGGGGGCCCACATAGGGCTAATGCACAGCACAGGGGCCTATGAACACCATCAGTTTTCCTCTGTATCATTGTATTTACTGTAATCTTTGTAGTAAATTGTAACTGACTTGTAACCTCTCTTGAGTTGCGTTCATTCCTCCCACCTGTTTTACCTTTAAACCACGATAGGGAGTTAAATGGCTGGGCTGAAAAGCATCTCAGAAACCGTATCAGAAAAAAAAACTGTGTCTATTTATGTATTTAATTGTAAGTTGGTTTAGGTTTATAGGCTTAAAAGTGGAAAGACATCATTGATATTTGAAGGCATTTTGTAATGGTTGGCTTTGTTAATTTTTTGGTAACAAGGTACGGTATGTTATTAACACAGAGGTGCACACAATGTTGCAGTGTTTCCCAAGGCACCTGTTATATGTGCTAAAACCTTGGGATTCCCAGCTAGGAATATCATCGTAGGCTTGCTGTATTTAGGAGCCTTCTGTTTTGTTTGACTGATTCAGTCAACATGTCATTCTAGCCTAGAGCCTGTCTTGGTCTGATTGTCTCTTTGAAAAAGAATACGAGAAAATTTTTCTCAGCAACATCAGGACAGATTGCCAGTTATTGTGCTGACAGCACATTGCCAAAATGTGAAGATGAGTTCCCACATATCAGAGGTGGTTCACAGGAGTTGCTTATCTTATTTTCCTTGCCACAAAGTCTATGTTGTCCTTCTCATTTCTGTAGATGGATAAATTCACGTTGTGCTTACTAACAAAGAGATAAGCAATAAGCAATTTAACAGACATATGCATCTAGCCCAGATTATTTCCTCCTACACAGGAATTTTTCAAAGTGAAAGGGCTTGTTGCTAGTTCTGGACAAGATGTGCTCACAGAAACATTTCAGCACATGTAGTTGTGACTACATTTGGTCTAAGCTTCTAACACTGGCAATATCTTGTGCTGGGGGACAGGCATTGATGGAGTGGTTTCTCCTTTGTTTCAAACAGACACTAAAGGGACTGCCCCCCTAATTCCATTCTGACTGCCTTTCACAGCTGTGGCTGTGTCAGTGCTCTGTGAGCAGCACTGAAACCCAGGAAGGAACTTCTTAAAGATAAACAACATGCAGAAGAGCAACCCCCACCCCGTGGTGCTGCAGCAAATGCATTGCACCTGGTCTTGGAATGAGGAGGTGTGTAGTTTCAATCAAAATTTGAAAAAAGTTGTGCACAAATGTTTTCTGGAAATGTCAAGGTTTGGTTGTTTGTAGCCCACAAAATGACTATCACAGTGAACTCTGAGCCAAAACAACCTACTTGTGTAGCTCCTTATTTCCATGTAATGGGAAGTTATGGTCAGTTCTCTTGTGGCCCTGTAGCCCTTTGCTCTTTCTCACCCATTCTCAAATTCTGCTTTTAGAACTTGCTCAGACTGGATGTTCAAATCACACTCCTGGGGAGTGACACCTCTTTTTCAGAACCATTGCTAATACTGTTTCTTCTGTTCTTCTTTTGGGGAGAATTTCTTCAATTTCACTATCCTGTAGATAATCAAGGATACCAGTTTCTCCTTACCTATCCAATTATTTTAACATATTAATTGTTTTGCTTTGTGCTGTGCATACAGCAAGACATTATTATGCACAATATGTTTTTTTTTCTCCTGACAAAAAATGGGTGAGTTAAATACACTCTGTTGTATAAATAGCTTAAAAAATCTATACATTACATAGAGATTTTTTACATTGCCAGAAGCTGTCCTAAATGTTGGCTTGTTGAGGTTTCTATACTCTGCCTATCCTGCTGGTAAATCCCTGCAGTTTTCTTCCACTGAGCTTTTTATTGAGCTTCTTGTCTCACTGTTTCACTAAAACATTCCTCTGCTCGTGCTTGACATGTATCTTTCAGTAAGTGTCTGTTCCAGATTTGAAATGCAGAGACAAAAAGATTTAAAACAATAATATGCATATACATCCACATGTATCGATTCCAGTTTGTCACGTTATTTTTGCCAACTATTAGTGTCTTAAAATAAGTAATAACATAAACTCTGTATCTAATTTTGACAAGCTAAACAAGTCTCACTTTAAGTCTCTATATTTTCTGTGTCATTCAAAGAAGTGTATACAGCATGTATAAGGAATGTATGTATGTTTTAGCTATTTTGGTTTATAGTTTTACAGCACAGAGATTGCCTTTTTGCCATCACATTGCATATGCTGTTGTTTATATTTTTGGCCAAGTTTGCATTAGTACTGCACAGGGAGTTTTTAGTTAAGTCTACGCTTGGTTTGACATTTCAAAATTAGTAATTTTATAATTCTGTACAATTGCTTAACTCTTAAGGAGTTCAGATTGCACAGACAACATCTAAAAGGTTTTATTTCAAAGAGAACTTTGTCATGCATGTCTGAAAATGGGTATGAATGCAGACTTAAAGCTTCGTCAAAATTAAAAACTAATTTGTTTTTCATAGTTCTGCCTAAGAAATTAATTTTATTTTCATGACATTGCTATGTCTACATTTAGGAAAGCCTTGTATCTGTCTAAGCACAAATCCATTGGTGGATAAAATTGCATTAGCAATGGCTTAGTTTGTGTTTGTTCAATGCACAAGTTGTGTTTCATTCCAACTTTTCAAATACTATTCACTGAGACTCAAAGGCCAGTTGTAGTTACTCCCTATTTGCTCTTTGTGTGACTTAGCTATGGGGACTTACATGTACACACTTGGACAAAGTAGAAAGCTCTGTGGAGGCAGAAGGGGCTTAGCACGTAACAGTACAATGACCTGCACTTTAGTAAGTCATCTCTCTTAATTTTGGGGTTTTCTTGACTTGAGTATTATAAAGAACCTTCCAGTTAATTTTGGTAATTTGGTAGATTTATAAACAGCCCATTTCTGGTGTTAAACAAAACATTTGAAATTTGAGATTACAATCTGATACATCATAGAACTATGTGACATTACTGATTCAGTGATTTTTATTAAATTATATATAAATATTTCAAAACTTAAACTTTTTTATAACTAAAGCAGCGGTGATATTTATGACTGAATATATTTTGTAAATGCACACAGTTGGTGTTAAATAATAATTAGGCATAGCAAAGAATGTTAGATTTATGGTCATGTAGAGTTATGTAATTGGCATGTTGTAAAAGACAGATGATGCATTGTTTTCAAGGAAGGTTTTGATAGCACGAAGTCCTTTACCTTGTTACTCATATGCATCTATTAAAGATATAAAACCATAGGAGTAATGAAAGTTTGTTCTCCTCTCTTATGTGCTATAGTAACTCAGTTTAATGAGAGCTTAGAATGACTTTATAGCTTTACAGTGTGAAGACTTCTCTCCTCTTTCTACCCCCACTTTTTTTGTTGCTTGTTTTTGAACATTCCAGTAATTGCATGCCCATGTCTAGGGTGGGGGACGAGGCAGCTGAGGTCATGAGAAGGATCCCCTCCTGGGCCCCATGTCCAGCTAACTCAAACAGCATCTTCTCTCTCAGTTCTGGAGGCTCCCATCTCCCCTTCTCTGTGCTAGTGTGAGTTTGTCTTGTGCCCACAGTGTGCCTGCATGCCTGAGCAATAGCTGAGTGAGCTATTTCTGGGCTGAATTCTTCAGATGATCTGTGCACAGCAGAATCTGTCTTCCATCAGAAACTGCAGCACTCTGACTGCTCTGTTAGTTACTGGCAGTGCCCTGTGCCCAGAACACTCTATGCCTGGGTTTGGTCGCTTCTTCCTCTTGGTACCTCTGTGTACAATTTCTGCTGACGGGCTTTTTCTTCCTCTAATTAGCACTCCTTGCTTTCTTCATCTGAATGCTGTCCTGGAACAACCAGGCTACTTCCATTACATTCTCTTCAGTTCAAAGAAAGCTTTCTACCAGCCCTGCCACAGTTTTTAGCTGCTATTATGGCTGAATTATTAAAATGGGAAGGCCAATTCTTTCAGCTTGGTTATAATTGCAAGACTTTGCAATGCTCATCCTTCTTGTTTAGGGCTCCAGGGAGGACACCTGGCTGACAGCTCTTTACACCCTTCTCTCTCATCCTGTAGAGACATTAAAGTAAACACCCAGCAGGAATTACTTTTTGAAAGCCTGCACATTGACAGATGAGTGTCCTCAAATTCATGGCATCTCCTAGATTTACAGATCAACCAAAGAATGATGAGTATGTCCCTATGCAAATAAAAGGACCCCAAAAGCTATTTGCTGACTGTATCAGATAATAAAATCATGGGTTGGGGAGAATATATGAGCATCACATATGTCAGCAAACCACAGAGTGGAGAGTGACTGGGACAGTTGCTTTGGCTTGTTGGGAAACTGGATCTGACATTACACAGTGTGATGGTTCAGGAATGAGATGTGCTTATAGCAGATCACTTTGTATCAAAAGCATCTGCTACGGACCTGCAGACCTGAGATCTTGTCTCTGAGCAGTTTCATTTAGGAGGAAAGAAGACTGTAGAAGTTCATCTGTCTTGTGAAAAAAACACACAATAGATTTATTCAACTTTCCTGAAAACAAGAGCATTCCCATCGCTGTAAATCTACTGTAACAGCCTTTCATATAGTTCCTTGAGAAAAAGACTTAATTTTGAACTTGATCTTGTGCTCCAAGAGCACAGTGTGAATCTCTGTATCTTTTCCTAAGTTTAAAAAAAACTTCTAGAAATTGTTTTTATATCTCACATTGAATGTTATGCACCAGAAGAAGATTATTACCTATTCTTTTCCCTTATGTATTCTTCAAAAATATATAACCCCCTGTTTTTAAAACTGATGGTTGTTGTATTAGTATCCCATCTTTCATGATGAACTTACTAGCTATAGGAAACTAAGTGGTTGAAAACAAACAAACTAGATAATTTTTTAAAAGGACATAGTTTGGGGCATAGAAGGACCCATTCTGTATTATTTTAAAAGAGTTTTTCTATTAAATATGGAAGCATTTTGTGTTTTCATTAGATTAGCCTAATTTCTGAAAATAGCAACTCCAGAAAGTCGAAAACATTGGCGTTCACTTGTATCTTTAAGGTTGTGGCAAAACCCCCCTTGAGCATGAGTTTGTTCTCCTCAGTCCCCACTGCCTGGGAGATGCTCCTCCGATGCTGTTGGGTTGCACAGGTCACCAGTGCCACTGCTTGGGCCTCTCTGCGTGGGGGGCTCCCTTTTATTTTTGCTCTGATTAATTGTTTAGCTCTTGATTGCTGATTACTCAACCTTTAATCTCATGCATGCATACGTTCCTCATATACTGATAGATATCAGTAAAAATAATTCTGCTGACATGGTAATAGTTGCATTCTTTGAAACTTACTGTGTTCAGTAGTGATTTTAGTAGCCAACATTTTTGGTTGGTGTGTCTAGTGCAGCACAGAAATGATTTACGAGGCAATTTAATGTGTGTGTATAAATGAATAAAAAATAAGAATAAAAAAATATGTGAAAAAATTGACTTTGTTTCCCCCCTTGATTCCAATTAAAAAAAATAAAAACCAGGGATCTGAAATAGTTTTGTTTCCAGTGAAGGCCAGGACCATTCTCTTCCTTGTACTGTTATATTTGTGGAAAAAAAGAAGCAATTTAAAACATTTTCATGGCTATGTGGGATAAAAGTCTAGTATTGAATTTATTGTATTTATTAAGATGCTTAGAGCTATTCCAGATTAATTGTAAATTAATATCACTAAATTTCAACTGTGTATCATTAGCTGTGCCAATTCTGTGTTAGTGGATTCTACACATGTTTCTTTTGTTCCATTTGTTTCTTAGAAAGGTTATTTTCCAGCTTTACTTTCATTTTTGGATGGGTACTTCCCAAATCTTTCATGTGTTTCATTTTCTGTCTCTTGGAGACAGTGCTCACCTTGTCTGTGTACTGCCAAGAACTGAAAGTATCCTTGTGTATGGGAGGTGATGGGGGCAAGACACTTCATGAAACGTCACTGAGTCCCCCTTTTCACCCCCTCACTCTCAGCCTTTGCTGGTTTATATAAAATCAGGCTGCAATAAAAGCCCTCACTCGAGGGGTTAATATTGACAGAGCAATCTGACAGTAAATGTGACCCAGTGGAAAGAAGCAATAACCTCAGCAGAATAGTTTGAAAAGCTGGTAGGCTTTGAGTCCTGCTTTGAACAGGACTGAGTTCAGAAATGTATTAGCCCAGTGTCACAGGAAAGCATGAAATCAGCTGCAGGACTCCCAGATGGCAGCTTTGTGTGTGCAGGTTTGTCCTGGCAGCCAGACCCAAAGGCACCTTCAGTCAGTGGGAAAACTTCTTTGCCTCTCTGAGCTTTGGGAAAGTTCTTAAGCAAAAACTGATAGCTCTGCATGGTAGGGAATTGATTGCTCTTGAGCTGTGTTTGAGCTCCAACTTCCCCAATATCCAGGAAGGAGGAGGGCATGTCTCTTTCCCTTCTGGATAGTCTGGGCTGGCACCTCGATTCTCTCACAAATACACAGCAGTAATGCTGGAGTTTTTGAGTATAATCTACTTAAAATGTGGCCTGAAGCAGAAAGAAAACCATAAAAGAAAATAGTTTAATCTTTAAAACCTGTTGTGCTGTATTTGGTTCACAGTGCCAGGGCTGTAGGTGTGGATGAACTTGGAGATTATTGATAAATCAATTAGAAAACAGCTTAGTTTTCAGGAAGGAGCAGGTGTGCAGGCAATGGCCACTTGAGTACAGGGGGAAGACATAGGATGAAATACTCTAAAATGCTAAACAGGGTAAGCAACCATCAGGTACTGGAGGACTTGTGAGATTCATTGGCAATAATAATAATAGAAGAATAGAAATAATACCAAATGCATAAAAATAATGTTTAACTGAAAAAAAATTGCCCTTTGACTTGTATAAATGGTTTCATTTATTCATATAAATGATGTGGTATTTCACCATTATATAAAATCATTTGCTGTCTTCTTCCAGCTTCAAACAGCACTTAATTGAGGTATCCATAGCTGAACATCAAGTCAGAATTTGGGAGAATGGCTTTCCAGGCAGGATGTGAGAGCAGTAAAGGAGGCTGACCCCACGGAACAGGACAGAAATGCAGTAGATGGGCATCTCCTCAAAGAGCTGTGAATATAAGCAGAATTCAAAGCATGTAATTGATAGGGAGAGAGAAATCTACAGTACTGTCATGTGATTGAGTGTGCAAAACAAGTCCCCAAAAATAGTCTCTTATTCTCCTCTCCCTCAGACTGTTCCTTTTTTAGTTCCCTTGTGGAAGGCTTGGCAAAGGGAAGAGGAAGCTGAGCTGCTACCAATGTCTCGTTAGAGAGAGATCAGAACTGTCGTTTCCAGCTGCGTGTTCAGCTTTGAGTGACTTTGCATTCTAGCAGAAAACGAGGCAAATGCTGATAAAATGGCATTGCTGTATTATTTTCCCTTCAGAACAGGGATCAAAATTAAATCTATTTTTAAAACCTGTGGTCTAATTTTATCCTAGTTTTGCATGTGAGTTTTTCAGAAGGAATAAAGCTGGTCTTGAGTTCCTCTTCTTACCTTGTGCCTATTAATATTTGTTAATCTACTTCATGCCAAATAGGAAGAAGGGACTGCATTTAAACTGAACCTGTGGATTGTTTTATTAGCAGTTGGTTTGGGTATTTCTGTGTTGCCTTCAAATTACACTTACAGGTTCATTTCATAGATAGGGTCTGTATATCCAGTTCCTTCCTCAGGAAGTTGGCTTATTGCCCTCTTGGTTTATGCTGCCCCATAGTGTCTGTATTCCACTGGATCAGTGGGTCCTGTTTTGCTTTAGGCAGCATTTCTTGCCTCTCTCAAAATTTCCTTTGCTGAAGTCCTGTATATACATATGTATATATGTATATATATATATTTCCAAGCTCCCCATCTCAAATTGTATCCTTTCTAGCATTTTGTTTATCGTTAAAACAAGAGTTGCTGGTGACCTTTCAAATGTTCTTTTTAACATACTGGAGTAGGTGGTTATTTGAAAGCTTGCTGGAGGGGGGGGGAACTGCATTAGAGTTGGCTTTTTCTACTGATTAATGATAAATGTTCTCTATTTTTTTTATTGTGTGTGATTTAAGAAGTGTAATACAATAGATTTGTTAACTGTTACAGCCCTGCTGAGTGATACTGTTTTAGCCAAAACAATACAAAGCAAAAAACCCAAAGACTAAATAATAGTGTGTTGCTCTGAGGTTACAGCACTGGAGGATGAGGGAGGAGTGATTGACATTATTTACCTGGACTTGTGCAAAGCATTTGGCACTGTCCCTCATGTCATCCTTGTCTCTAAACTGGAGAGACATGGAGCTGATGGACGGGCCACTCGCTGGATACAGAATGGGCTGGATGGTCACACCCAAAGTGTTGTGGTCAGTGGCTTGATGTCTGAGTGGTGTCCTCAGGGGTTGGCATTGGGACTGGTGCTGTTGGACATCTCTGTGACATGGGCAGTGGGACCTCAGCAAGTTCTCTGGCAACACTGAGCTGTGTGTGCAGGTGACACCCCAGAGGGACCCTGGAGGGAAGGGATCTATCCAGAGGGACCCCGGAGGGAAGGGATCCATCCAGAGGGACCCCGGAGGGAAGGGATCCATCCAGAGGGACCCTGATGGGTGCAGGAGCTGGACCTGTGGAAACATGATTGAGTTCAATGCCAGGCTCATGTCCTACTCCTGGGTCAGGGCAGTGCCAAGCACAGCTCCAGGCTGGGTGGAGAATGGAGGGAGAGCAGCCCTGGGAGAAGCAGTGGGGGTGTTGGGGGATGGGAAGCTGCCGTGACCCCCCAATGTGCCCCTGCAGCCCAGAAACCACCCGTGCCCAGGGCTGCAGCACACAGAGCGTGGGCACCAGGTTGAGGGAGGGCATTGCCCCCTCTGCCCTGCTCTTGAGAGGCCCTCCTGCACTGCTGTGTCCAGCTCTGGGACCCCAGCATGGGAAAAACAAGTCCAGAGGAGCCCACGAAGATGCTCAGAGGGCTGGAGCCCCTTTGTGATGAGAAGTTTGGCTGTTGGAGAAGAGAAGGCTCAGAGCCCAAAGGGGCTCCAGGAGAGCTGGAGAGGAACTCTGGACAAAGGGGGATGGCTTCAAACTGACAGAGGGCAGGGTTAGATTAGATATTAGGCAGAAATTGTTCCCTGTGAGGGTGGGCAGGCCCTGGCACAGGTTGCCTATAGAAGCTTTGGCTGCCCCATGCCTGGAAGTGTCCAAGGCCAGGTTGGACAGGGCTTGGAACCACGTGGGATAGTGGAAAGTGTCTCTTCCCATGGCAGGGAGTGGGACTGGATGAGTCTTAAGGTCCCTTCTAGCCTAAACCATTTTATGAGCCTATAATTTTTTTAATATCTCTAAGGTGAGTCCTACTCTTGCTATTCTCTAGCAATTTTTTTTATTAACTCTCTGCTAATGCAGTTTGGGGTGGTAAGGCAAAAGTGGGCAAGTGGTTTCTTAGGCCATATATTGGGGTTTTTTTAAGTCTTTGCTTTTTCTTCAGGCTGATAATGCCTTCTGTTGTTATTCAAGTAACTATTATTTAGGACAGAAGCTTCACAGTGTAGTTGTGTTTATTTTTGCAGTTCCCTTTCATGTAGGTGTCTGCTGTCTCTGACAGTAAAACGTCAGTACCAGCCCTCAGCCACAGTGTATCTTTCGTTCCTTACTCAGCTGCACTGTTTTTTGGTGTTTGTTGTTTTCCCTCTAGACTGGAAAGACTTGGTTTTAAAGCAGAGCCCTTCCAGTCCTGTTACATTTCACACCTGCCAACTCACACAGCACATGGAGCTGTTCAGGAAACAGTAACTCAGTGAGGGTGTTCTTTCTGTTTAGTTGGTGAATTGATTTGGTTCCAGCATCCTGATCATGATTTCACAACCTGTGTTTTCTAAGCAGCTTTGTGCTGCTCCAGCTTTTTTGCTGACTGATTCTCTGCCCATGGAATGGTTCTAGAATGGTTCTCTGTCCATTGGAAAGTCAAAGCCTTTCCTTTAAACTCACTGTGTTGGTGCTGCTTGGGAGCAATTGAATCTCTGACTGATACAGTGGTACAAGTGACTTGTCATCTAATGTCACTGTATGTACTGAAATAAGGTTGTGATGCCTCTGAAATGCTTTTTAAATACAATAATATGTCACATAAACAAGTTGGCAGTCAGTGAACAGTAGGATGCATCAGATAAGTAACAGTGGGGAAAAAAATAGTGGACAATCTGAAAAACAGTCTCATGTTGCTTTTGTCCATCACATGGCAACAAAGAAGTTTTACTTGATTTCATTTAACTGATGAAACTCTGAAAAATAAAGTAATTAACTGTTCCTTGTCCTCCAGCCTTGCAGTGAAGGGCCTGTCAGTGCCTATGTCAGTAAAACCTCTGGGGGGTAGGAAGGACTGGCCCTTTCTGTTGGGCGTCTGTGCAGGAGATGGCAGAGAAAATGAGAGACGTGTGAAGAGCAGGGTCTGGACATTTCAGAGAAGAACATGTAGGAGACATACAAACAGAACTTAGGAGAAAAATCTTACTCTTTTCTTTTTTCTGGGGCCCCAGAGGGACTGTGTGCAGTCTGCTCCAAACCAGAGGACTGATGGACCTTGATGGGCAAGTAACAAGACTGGAGGGAGGAGCTTACCCTGCGAGGCTTTGGGCAGGAGGATGTCTGACTTCCATGTTATATGCACATATTTTCAGGGTTTTCTTTTCTTCTGTCAGAACTTAGTTTGTAATGTAATAGTAATGTAATGAAATAGTAATGTAATTTAATGAAATACAGCTTTAGAAATTCAAAAGCTTTTGGTATGCAAAAAGGAGGAGAGGTAGGCAGAGTTAGCTCTATTAATCTCCACAATCAGAAGCCCCACTAGTTTCTTCAGTAACTTCCAGCTGAAACTTTCTCACCTGCCCTGTCACACTGATAGAAATCTTTGTTCAGATCACCTGCTCTGGACATCTCTGAATTTAATAATTTTCCTGATTTGTTCCCAGCTTCCCTGTTGCTCTTGCAGTCTGTTCCTATGGACCAAATCACAGTATAACTTTTATTAGATTTGCTGAATTACCCTTTTTATTTTGCCCTGCATTAAATTTTTGTACTTATTTGTACTTTTTCACACAGTGTCTTTTATAAATTCCTCAGGTTTTTTCTTCTCTTCCTTTGCCCTAGTTGTCTTTCCTGCCTCCAGTTTCCTTCAGTTTGGCTTAGGATTTTTCTTTGTTAATTCTCCCAAAGGGATGAATTCTGCTCTATTTTTATGGGCAATGGGAAAACCAAAATGTCTGTCACTTGTATTTACTTGTGAAAATGTAAACCAAAATGAGAGGGGTAAAGGGCTTCCATATTTCCAGTACAGAGAGCAGCTGGAAACATTCATGCTGGTCAGTTTGGGTGGCTAATATTCAAAAACACTCTTTCATGGAGGTGAAACGGGGCTTGATATGGTCTCTAATTTAGTTGAATGTTTTTCTTGCATTTCAATGCCTGGAGGCTCCAGCAAATTTGGGGAAAGTGAGTCCAATAATCATTTCCTGTGTTGGTTCTATGAAGTTTAAGGCTTTGGTGTTGAATTGGTGCTTTTGTTCAGGAGATGGGGATGACTCCAGGGAGATGGAAAGGTTTGAAAATAAGATTTTTTTCTATGTAAGATACATTTAGATGTCAAAATTTTAATTTATGTGTGGTTTCAAGTCTGTTTTAGAAATTCAGTTTCTACAATGTACCATGGAGCGTAACTCGAGTCACTGTGCAGTTTAGTTTCAAATGCAAACACACTGTGAGCCTGAAGACTGAGTGCAATTTTTTTGATAGAGGCTTTATATAAGATGATTGCATTTGGCTTAATACTGAGGGCAGTGGGATTTCTGTTGGTCTGCTGATTTTTTGCTTTCCTGAGCTTTGTCACACAGCAGTCACAGCACATACACAGGGATTTTTTTCTTCGCTTCAGAATTTAAACATGGAAAAATCTTGAGCAAGAGACCAGTAGGGAATGCCCTGACACAACAAAAATGCCGTTTGTGTTCCATTGGTATAACTCTGTTTCTCATGGGGCTGTACTGAAGAAATCCAGGCTGCTGCTGGGGGTCACACAGCACTGCACTTGTAGCATTGCCAGGACTCAGATAGTACTATTTTGTTGAAAGCTACATTTCCTATAATTATATTTATTGTCACTTCCACTTTTTAAAGAAAAGTTTCGCTTTATTGTTCTCATGGTTGAGAAGAAGAATTAAAAAATGTGTTTTAAGTGCCTTCTAAAACTGGGACCAAGGGAAAGCAATCCCTACTCCAAACACTGACATGTGAGCGCATCGGTTTTGGGAACACCCATTCTTGGTGTTTGTGTCATGCAGTTTGACTGAGGTGGGATGTGTACTTAGGGCAGAGCCCTGACTGCACTGTAAGCATTCAATCTATGTGGGACTTGAAGTGAAAAAGTGCTGGCAATAACTCAGGTGCTTGTTCCAGATCTCTGACAATTTTCACTGAATTTACATTTTGTCCTCCAGACTTTCCAATAGGAGATGACAGCATAACAATATAACAATTGTATTGCTGCCATGGTGCTTTGTACTGTGGCCTGCTCAGGGTGTATGTAACATTCTTGCTCTGATACCCGTTCTCCTTTCACAATGTTGTTCAGTACTTCAAAACCTGAGATAGTTTAGCTCAACCCTGTAGGTAACAGCTGTTTGTGTTATTTTTCTCCTCCTTCAGTTAGGTTTTTGTTCTTCACAGATATGACTGTAACAGTAAAAGACTTCTCTTTGGTCTGTTTAAACTGCTTTGTACTATATTTAGTTTATCTCCTTTGTGAAAGCACATAAGTTATCTTTAACTACTACTCAGGTAACGTAGCCTCTCAAAGTACCTAAAATGACAACCATGATTTATGGTGTAATAAATCATGTATTAGTCAGAATCAAGTTACCTTTGACAAAACACTTGTGGAATGCTGTGAAAGTCTCATATAATTTTTAGGGTCTCTTTTCTTGTTAGTAAATATTTTCAATTTTCCAATTAGAAACAAGTACTTGGAGAATGGTGAACATCCATGTACTTAACAAGACTGTTTTGAAAACAGCATGCAGACACCTCAGCATTTTTATTTTTAAGAGTGACAAGTACCATTCCCCCCCCTGCACTAAAAAGACTCCTGTATCTCTGGATATTAGCCTGCGTTCTGGGGTTGCTGCTCGTAGTTGAAGGGGAAGCTTGGAAGCAAATCTTGCAGAGGATTCTGTGTTGGCAGGTTCCACAAGCAGCTCACACAGACATGGAACTGCACTCACGGAGTCCCCTCACTGCATGTTTTGTTACTGAGCACTGTCTTGTATTAGCTGCTTTCTCAAAGGCCTTTAAAGTCTCTGAGACAGTAAGTTCTCTCTGATGTATGAGACAAAGGGACCTAAAGTATTTTGTGTTCGCAGTCTGCTGTTCTGTGAATAGAAAGATAAGAAAGTTTCTCACTCTTCTGGGCTATAAGACTGTCACTCGTCTTTCCATCATTACTCCTAATTATTATTTATTATTACTGCAACTGCACAGATGTGAATGATTGCTCCCTCTCAGTGGGATTTAGTATTCATCTTAAACTGCTACTTTATGGAGCCATTTGATTGGAATCTGAGCAAGGGAAGTCCTGGTCTTGATTGCCTTGCATGATGAAAAGTCACAGATTTTGGATTTGTGGATGAGAGGAGGGCAGTGGGTACCTTTGACTCAAAGTTAGCAGGCCTTGACACTGTTTCCCACAGCATTCTCTATGTGCAGGTAAGGATGTTACAGTCTGCACAGGTGTATCTGCTCCACATACACTGGTGAGCACACTGGATTTTTGCTGTTTTGCAGGCAAAAACTGGGACCTGACAGCAGCTTTGAATGACTATGAGCAGCTCCGGCAGGTCCACACGGCCAACCTGCCCCAGGTATTCAACGAGGGCAAATACTACAGGCAGCAGGAGCCCGAGCAGCCTGCCCAGGTGACCAAGGCTGAGCGGCCCTGCCTGCAAAGGCAGGATGACATTGCTCAAGGTAAGACTCTTCTCCAGGCTCTCAGTGCACCAGCAGATTCCTGGCTCGTCTGCAGAGAATGAGGAGTATCCCATCAGCCCGGGAGCTGTGTCATTGTAACAGGGCTCGGAGAGATGCTGCTACACCCTGTTTTTCATGGGTTTGTGCTTCTGAGCTTTACCTCAGTTCTGCAAGTTGTTTTTTAATGTCTCCTTTAAGTACAAAATACATTGTTCCCCAAGCGGTCTTGTGGTACTTATAAAAGGAATTAATTAGAGGGTGTCACAGACCACTGTTGTATGTAGTTTTCTATGCTTATTGAAACAAACAAACAAAAAAAGATTAAAAATCCATATTTCACTCTTTGCATTCTTACTCACAGTATGTAAATAGGGTATATGAAATCTGTGAATAACTTTCAGCTTTAAAATGTCACTTTTTCTGTTCCACAGAACTAAGGACTGCCTCCTATCCCCTGCTGAATAGAAATTGAAACCTTAAGAAAAATCTAACAGTTATTTTCCAGCACAGGATGATAAGCATTAGAATTTGCTTTTTTGTTTGCAGACCTTTTATGGGTTTTATTTCATCTCTTTCTCAGACTGTTGGATTGCATTTTTTTTCTACTAATTTATCAAGGAACTGTAGTTTACACAAAAAATAAATCTACAGGTCTGACAGCTTGTCATGTAGGGAGGTAATAGCACTGGCCTGGTGATGGCTTTCTGTGCAGTCATTAAAAGGAACAGAAGGTTTTCCCTTCTCCTGCTGTCTCTTCCCTTCTATTAAACATGAAATAGCACCAGTACTTAGGAGTTTCAGTAAAGCTTTTTTAAAATTGCTAACTTCCAGTGGAAGAAAAGGAACTGTAGTGCTTCTTGTGACTCCTTAAAGCACTGAATACAAAAAGGGAGAAAGAGCAGCACACTGTGGTTGGTAAAACTGTCCCTTCATCCTCACTGGGATATAGTTTACCCTGAAATGTCCATTTAGTGTTTAGTAGGTGGGGGAAGGGGGGGGCTTTAAATGCCTGGACTGACGGTAACTTGGGTGCCAACCCAGTAATAACTGAGGACTTCATAGCCAGAGAGCCATCTCTGGCTAACATGTGGAACCAGAGTGAGGAGATGTTCAGGGAGGAGCAGGGAAGGGAAAGGAGGGTTTGTTGTGGACAGAGGAGTGGAGGATGCAGCCAGCAGCTGAGGGCTGGGCTGTGGTGGGAGGGGTGATGGAGATGTAGTCATAAAATGTAAGAAACTCCTAAACCTGGTGTCAACTCAGTAATAAACTCAGTAAAATGCCCAGGAGACTTTCTAGTACTAATTTCAGCTGATGCCCATTGCAGAGGGAGGACACAGTGCAGACCTGAGCTCGGTCTGCCTGAAACATGGGAAGGTGCTGTGGGTCTGAGGAGTGGCCCCTCTTGGGTGCAGAGAGAAACTTGATGCTGCATGTTAAATCTCTGAGAGCAAAGACTCATAACATTTCACATACATCCATGTTAAGTAGCTACAAAGAATTAATTTCAGTTTTAAAACTTATCAACAGGAATACAGGGCAGAAACTAAACTGAGGGAAAACACCTCCATCAGTTTTGACTGAATGGTTTGTGGTTGGAGCACTTGAAGACTATTTGTTACCCACTTGTTGATGCCAGAACTGTGGCCATATAATAAAGTGAAATAGTAGTGTTTTCTCCCTTTCTTAAGACTCAAATACTTATTTTGCTTTGATGACCCTTTGCTGTTCCGTACATAGCATTTGTCCATAGAGATATTCAATATATTATAAGATATTAGCTCATAGTTGTTTTGATAAAATAATGCATTCTTTTGTACTGGGCTTGTTATTTTCCTAATTCTTTTAAACATATGTATTGTTTATATGGATCAGGATCTTAGAAAACACATATCCATAAAAATGGAGTTACTCTTAAATTCAGCATTATGATGTTAAAATTGTCCTCAGGTAGATTGTTCTGAGATAAAAACAGTATGGCACAGTCACTGGGAAGTGATTGTAGAATGCTGGATTTTTTATTCATAAGAAGTCAAATTAAGAGTTCTAAACTTTAATTAATTATTGTATGTCTACCATTAGATTTTTCTTCCAATGAATTCTTTGGAAACTTAAGATACATTGTAAAAAATTTCGTAGGAATATTTGTTCTTCATTCCTTGTTACTTTTACTGCTTTTACTAGAAGGAAAGTCAAGTTCCTATGCCTTGCCATAGGGATCTATAGCAGGAGCTAAGAAATTTTTTACAGTAGGGAAATAACCCAAAAAAGGCAGCAAACAACAGGTGAAATAAATTCCTCAGGGAAATGAATGTGCATTCACCAGACTTGCTGTTGACTGGCTGTTGTGCTGTGTCCCAGCTGTAACACCCCTTTGGTCTCTCTGCAGAAAAGCGTCTTTCCAGAGGCATTTCCCATGCCAGCTCAGCCATAGTCTCCCTTGCTCGATCCCATGTAGCAAACGACTGCAGCAATGAACAGTTTCCTTTGGAGATGCCCATCTACACATTCCAACTCCCAGACCTCAGTGTGTACAGTGAGGATTTCAGAAGCTTCATTGAACGTGACCTGATTGAGCAGGCAACGATGGTTGCTCTGGAGCAAGCAGGTGGGTGCACACTGCAGGAGTCAGCAGGTGGTGCACAATGCAGGGGTCAGCAGGTGGGCACACACTGCAGGGGTCAGAAGGTGGACAGACACTGCAGGGGTCAGCAGGTGGGCACACACTGCAGGGGTCAGCGGGTGGGTGCACAATGCAGGGGTCAGCAGGTGGGCACACACTGCAGGGGTCAGCAGGTGGGAAGTCACACTTTTGGGTTGACCGTTCTGATCACACTTCATTTCTGGAGCTTGCACATGCTGCATGGGGAATAAATGCCAGAGAGTAAAAGCAAATACTGTGCTTTTTGCAAAACAATACATATCCCAGTCCTCTGTTTCTTTTAAGACATTATAAAAAAGCCTGTCAAATTTAGTTAATAAAACAAAGAAATTGAGAGAGAAGGACAGGAGAACTGATGGGTAAGCCATGGGATAGAGAAGGTCATGAGTCTGAATGATCAGAGGAGATTGGTACTCATGAGGAAATTGCAATGACTCAAAGAATCTTCAAGTTCTATTGCAGCTTGAGAAAATAGTTTTTAGATATGTATTTTATGCATTAATTATTATTTTTATATTGAGAAATGACGTAATTTTAAATTAATGCCTCAGTATTGCCATGGAGGGAAATGGGAAGAAATTTAATATTAACATTAATTCAGATTTATCAATAGTTTAAAGTTTTAAGCCAGTTTTGAAGGATATGAAGAAATGTATTTAAAATTAGTATCTGTGCATTATGAAACACCAGGTGTATTAATGCACCATGAAATGAACACATCTGTGTGGAATGCCCAACTGGTGATCTAAAGGAGTTCTAAAATCAGATCTCTTGGCTACTTGTGGGAGAGTAGACAGTTGATTTTTGTGTGTATGGATTGCTGCCCTGGCTTGTGTAATGTTGTGGGTTGGTCTCTGTTCATTCTCAAACCTCGGTGCCCAGTCACTGTGTGAGCTCAGTCTGATAAACTGCTGCTTGTCACTGCTCAGGGCACTGCACTCGAGCATTTAGGCAGGACCTTTGCTGATCTGGTGTCACTTTGAGTACTTTCAATGTGTTGTCTCTTTTTTGGTTTTGGTAATTGAAAAGCCAGACATAGATAATAGCATCAGATAGTAAATACTTCAGGAGAAAAACCAAAACAAAACAACAAAACTAGTAAACAACCGAAAAACCCCAAACAGTGGGCCTTTTTCTGGGAGAAATGGAAGTATAAAATAAGATAGGAATGCTACTAGGCAACTGTGAAGTATGAAAACTGTCAGTCACCTATTTAGAAAATATATCTCATTTCTCTAAGAGCTGGATAACCCAAGGAGGACAAGGAAAAACAGGATGGCTCTTTCTCTGGCAGCCCTGCCAAGCCCTCCAAGCTCCATAGGGCTCCCACAATACACCTTGCTGCAGTCCCATTTTTTACCTGCCTGATTCAGTGCAATTACAGCCTTCAGACTGAGTACAAACTAGAGGATCACAGTGGCTTTCTGACCTTGAAATCAGAGAATATGTGGATTTAAAGCTGACAACCTCTAATTCGTACAGAGCTGGCTGGCTTTGAACTTGAAACAGGGCTGCAGAAACTACTGAATTTGCTGCCTCTTAGCATTCCTCTCTCACATCTCTCTGAAAATTAGAATAAATCATTTATTCTTTTCTTCACATTAAGTAGGGCAGTAACTTGACTGACACTGGAAAAGTCCCTTCATCCCCAGAGCCTCTGAGGATGTCTGGGACCATTTGAAGTACTTGTGGTTTTGATCACAGGTATCCTTGTAGCTTATGTGGACTTGTGAGTATTTAATTCAAATAATCTGGAACTTCCTGGGAAACAGTTGTGCAGTTCAAGTAAGTTAAATAGATCAAACAATTTGCTTAAGAAAATCATGTAAGGCTTCATAGAAATGCACTTTTTGTCTTTGTTTTAGATGTAAATATACTCAGTTTCCTTTTATTTTCTGCCTTTTTCAAACATATTGTACAAAATGAAGAGAGTGAATTAATAGGAAAGTCACTTAGATTAGACATTGTCTCCTGCCAAGAGTTTGCCTATGGTTTGGTCAATGACATAAGAAATTAAGAGGGAAGGTGCATTCCCTGCAAAGGCCCAAAATCTATTTCAGTGCAAACCAACCCCATGCAGGACAGCAGCTTCTGCAGCTGAGGTTGGGGGTGTCATAAAAGAAAAAGAACAGAAGCTGATTAGGCAAAAGGAGGAGAAGGTTTGGTAGGAACAAACAGGTCACAACTCCCAAAGCACAGACTGGGAGCAGTCACTGCTGCTTCTGTCACAGGGGCCACGTGGGCTGCCTGTCTGCAAAAGTCTGTAAGGTTTTATGTTCTTTTTTTAATGTGCTTAAGCTCTTGCAACCATTGCATCTGTGTGTGAAAGGATGTGCAGGTTACATTCTATCTGTACAGAAACTGAGCAAAACTCCTGATTTACTGTGAAATGCTGCATGAGATTACAAAGCTAAAGGCAGTGTGATTTACTCACTCCCCACTGCTGCAGTGTATCCTCTGCTCCTTATGGGATTGCTTTCCAAATGTCCCTCTTCGAGCACAGACTTCACCACTTTGATAGAATCAGTCTGAGGTTTTGTCTGTCTTGCAGATTCAGCTGTTGGTTCTTGGCAGAACTTGGAATGAGCTCAGCTTGTCAGTAACGGGCAGGCTGATCTCTGTGGGCTCTTGCAGTCATCGTGTGGGGGTTTGACAGAGAATGTCTGGAGATACTGGTAATGTGAAATGAAGTCTGTGTGAAAGGAATTTTACAATTCTAAATATTGTGCTGCAGCAAGTTGATTTTCATTATAGACACATGCTCCCCTGTGTGTTGTTAATGTGTGGGTTGACACAAAGAGAGATATTATGAAAACTGCTGTACTCATGAGTTTAAGAAATAGGCAGAAAAATGACTGGTCTAACACAGTGGTTTTAATTAAAAGGAAAAGCAATTCTATTGCAGTGGTGAAATAAAATTATATACAAAAATAAAAAGTACACTGTATCAATGCCCAAGAATTGCTTTCCTTCACTTTTCTTTCTGTGCTCATGTTTATGTTTTCTAAGAAGCATTTTATACAGCTACAGGCAAAGTAAACAGCAATATGCCTGTTAGGCCTGGGTCATGTCTTCAAAAACAAAATTATAAGCAATGTTTCAATGATTACAAAGTGTTAAAAATCAAACTTTATTAAAGAGAAATTTGTGTCTTCTAAGGTTGTAGAAACATTTTCTTATCCCCAGAATTTTTAACAGGTTTTCACACCATGTATGCAGGGTGGTGGGATAGCAACCATTGTAATTACAATAGAGCTGTATTAATTTCCTGATTTTCCATTGAAATGCATGCTTGTGTAATTCAGATCTCAAGTGAAAAATATAGTATCATAGAGTAGGATGAAATGCAGTAATGTCAGTCAGGTTATGAAAGAAACTAAGGAAGAAAACCTGTCACAGTGGATGTGCAGTTCCCTGCAGGCAGCTGAGCTCAGTGTCTGTCACCTGCAGCCACTCAGCTCTTTCTGTGCCTTCTCACTTTGGGACTGCTGATTTGCATTCCAGTGGGGAGCTCGTGACAGAGTCCCTGTTGCTTAAAGTGAAGCATTTCTTTGATTGCTCAGTTTTACTCATTTCCACATGCACAGCTCAACATTACATTTCAAGGACATCAGTAGATATGAGGAGCCTTGCAGATGCTGCTGCAAAGCTGATCTCATCATCTAGGCTAAAGGGAGAGCTCCTGCAACGAGGTCCTTTCTGTGAAGTACTGAAAATGTATTGGTAAATGCTTTATTTATTCCTTTCTTTTCAAATGTCAGCAGACACTGAAGGAGTATTATAAGCCCACACAAAAAATCTGTTCTTGTAATTTTCTTCCACATCAATACTTGCAAGTACACAATTATTGTAAAGAAGAGTTAAAACTAAGAATAAACACAACTAAGTCATGTCAGAAACATGTACAGTGTAGAAGTGGCCCTGCTGCCATCAGGACCTGAGGTTCCTGCACCTATTGCTGACTGTTCTGAGTGGGCTGTGAGTAGCTCTGTTGCCTCAGCTGGGCAGTCCTGGGCACACGCCGAGCAGTTACTGCTCTTGGATTGCAGTGGGGAGTCAGGAAGTGTTTAGGGTGAACAACTGCTTTTGAAAATTTTATGGCCTATCTAGAATTAGACTCACTTTGGAAGCTGAAAATGTTATTTTGTGACTTGCTGCACTTGGGAGATGGATGTGAGGTGGATTTCTGGAAATGCCATGTACTGGAGAAATGAAAGAAAGACTGGGTTCTGCCTAATTTCTTGAGGAAACTGAGCTTTTGTAAGCCAGCTGTCTCTTAAGATTGTACCACTGTTTATTTTTTGAATTTAACTCTGCCACTATCAAACATCTTTGTGAATAAGCTTCTTCCAGTTTCCTGAAAATAATCAGCTAGCTTGGTTTTAGTGTTTCTGTAGAAGAAAAATTTTCAGTATGAATATTGTTTATTAAATGCTACAGATTCCACATGGGAGAGCTCTCCAAAATGCCCAACGCCAAAGAAAAGAAAAGCCATCAGAAGCCTCAGCTTTAACCACACAAACCACAAGCACAGGGAAGCAGACCTTGAGTCCCGCTGTGCACAGATGGAGGTGTTTTCCTCAGTGCAGTGTGTGCCCTGTGGGAGGTTTTGAGGGCTTGCCCAAGGCTGGCCTGGCTGTGCTGCAGGGCTCTCACCAGCACAGAGCCTTGGGTTAAAAGACAATCACACTCAATCTGAGGTAAACTTGTGCAAGCTGTGACACGACACTTCACCCTTTTTCCCATCTTTAACCTTCCTCAGGTTTCTCTTAATGCATATTCTATTTTTTCTGTAAGAATTCTGACTTATTTTTGTTATGGTAAGTGCACAGTGGCCTTGGAAACAGTGGTTTGCTCACAGCTTTGCAGTGAAATTCCAATAAGCACTTGAGAAGGGTCTTTCCTTTGTAGCATCTCCCTTTTCCCTGTCAAGAGAGACTTATACTAAGCTGCTGTTTGCTAAGTCCTTGAAACTTTTTGGTGGTTCATTCTACAAGAAAACTCCCAAGTCTATAAAGCCATTTAATTTATTAGTAGCAAAGGATTTATGCAGAGTTTCTGTAGAGGTTCTTTAAGTATTCTGTAATCTCATGTTTGGTTCAAATTTGGTTGCATTGTATTTGTACCACCAACCTTGTGCATGTTTAGGCAAGGAATACTTTACAGTGGACCTTAGTAAACTGGAGGGCAGTGCTGTATATCTTCTTTATGGGATATGCATAAAGTAGAATAATTTCTGTGGTGTATTTTTAACTTCTTGTTTATACTGTTAGTGGAGTTTTGTATAGGACACTGCTGGATGCTCTCTTACCTTCTACAGTACACAGGCCTTTAGGGGCTGATACTGAAAGCCAGGCCTGGCCCCTGTAAATACTTGAAATGTGTTCTCTGTTCTCTGCTGAAACAATACACTTGTGGCTTCTAATACAATGGAGGCTTATGAAAATAACAACTCTTTCTAGGGTCTATTAATAATACTCCAATCTTAACTTTCTCTGAGGTTCAGCTTACCTTCTCTTCACAGAATACAAAATAAATACCTGGTGTGAGAGTGATGGTTTCTTTTTGGGTCCTGCAAATCAGGGAGTGGGGGGAACCAGTAGATGCTTTGTGTTGGATACACACTGTGTAGTGCAGGGTGAGGACAATGTCAGAATACAGAAATAGCTGGCAATCTTCAGCCCTGGAGGATGCTGGATGGTGGTAATTTTTCTTCTGAGTTTACACCTGAAGTCTTAAGTATCACACGAAGGGAGGGCACCACTGTGTGCTCATGCCTGCCCCTCTGATTGCATCTTACCAGATCGTACACCTGGATAGGACTTTTAAGCTTCATGTAAAAGGAAGATCCTGGTTTTGGCTGGGATGGAGTTAATTTTCTTCCTGGTAACTGGTACAGCACTTGTTTTGTATTCAGTATGAGAATCATGTTGGGAACATGCTGATGTTTCAGTTGTTGCTGAGCAGAGCTTACTCCAAGTCAAGGACTTTTCCGCTCCTCATGCTCTGCCAGTGAAGAGGCTGGGGCAGGTACAAGGAGCTGGGAGGGGACACAGCAGGGGCAGCTGACCTAAGGGATATTTCAGAGCATATGACATCGTGTTGAGCATATAAACTGTGGGAAAATCTGGCTGGGGGCTGCTCCTCAGGAGCTGGCTGAGCATCAGTCACTTGGTGGTGAGCAATTCTTTTCCATTTGCATCACTTGGGTTTTGGGGGTTTATTTCTCTCTCCTGTTTTTATTTTCTTTCTCCTTAATTTTTTTTATTATTGTGATGTTATGATTTTTCAAAATTTATTTCAATTATTTAACTGTTCTTATCTTAGCCCATGAGTTTTGTCACTTTTACCTTTCCAGTTCTGTCCCCTGTCCCACCAAAGCAGGAAGTGAGTGGTTCTGTGAGGATGGGGCTAAACCATGACACCTGGGTAGGACTTTTAATCTTGATGTAACATTAAGATCAAATTTTAATGTACTAAGATTTGACTATATTAAGTCTCTAAGTATTTTTGCTGTAAAATAACAGATCAATTTCTTTAGATTGTGTTTTTCAAGATTCAATTAATTTTGTGAGACAGTAAGAAGCAAGATCAAGTAGGAGACCAGCAGAGGGATGGAGAGTGAGAAATGGGTCTAGTTTCTTCATAAATGTTGTATTATCAAAGCAGACAGAAATAAGCCTGAGGAAGATTTTCATTTAAGCTCCACTCTCCTGTTGTTTCCCTAAAGGGATCCACTATAACCACTAGATTTGAAAAATGAAAAAGCACCACTATTTTGTGATAAGCCAATAATAAACCCATTTCTGCTAATTTTTCAGTCAGCCATAAGCTTTGTGATGTTAACCAAGCCCACAGACATTTTTTGCATAATCTGCTGGATGGAAGATCACTTTTATAGAAACCTCCTGTTGCTCAGGAGATGAATAAACACACACTTATTACCAATAGCTGCTAGTTAATCTGCAGGGCAATGCCACTCATTATTGCCTTAAGACCTACCTCAGGTCTGTCTGTGTTTTGGTCTTCTACCTATGCTTTACACAGCACCTTGGTATAACTTATTACTGAATATGATTCCACCAAAACTGTGTGCAAAAAACAGCTGGCAAGTTGTTATTTCACAGACACAGAAGTTGCTAAAAATGGTAACTCCTGATTTCCAAAGGCTGTCTAATAGTGCTTTAAATTAAGCTTCTTTAATGCATATTTAATTTAGAACTCAGTAAGCCCAGGCTGAGGTGTTGTTCATTTACAAACTGGCTGCTAAAATCATATGGGCATTACCAAATGTGCTTAGTTATTGATCTTCTGTGCATCTTTACAGTGTCGTGCTCTCAGCCCACACTAACCAACTGCAATTCACTTATATAGTTCTTAGTACCCAGAACAGGTAACTGGGGTACATACTCATAGTTACACTCTTTTTTCTATAATGTGTATTACCTATTCTTACAAATAAACTGCACTATAATTTTGTAATGAAAACTTATGAATGGAGAGAACTTTATTCATTGTTTGAAATTCCTTCTGTTTGGGGGATTTAACCTTAAGTGTAAGACTGCACAAGTACAGAGATACCATTTCCTTTAAGCTTGCAAGTCAAGGAATTGGAGGAGAAAATGTCTGCAAAAGAGGACAAACAAAGATGTGGAGTCACCACAGGCTGCCTATTGCATTATTCATTCAATTATCCACTTGTGCATACCCACAGACCTGCCAAAAGTCTGGGGAAATGTACCAGCTCTACTCATCTTTGATAAATCAGCTGCTCTTCCTTATCCCCAGAGATGTTTTACAATTAGTCCTATATGCTTTCTTTATATCAGAAATGCTCAAATGACCATTTAACCAAGACTTCCTACTCCAGTATGTTACCACGTGGCAATCTGTGTGCCAGGAATTATGTCCTTCAGTGTTGGCTTGGGCACTGATAGTCTTCATGACTTTCTTTGCTTTATCTTGGTATATCAATTATCTGTCCTATCATCAGTCTTTTTCATAATCCGTCTCTGGTCTATAATCTATAAAACATGCTTCACATAGCAATGATGGATAAGTGGTTCTCTAAATATTCTCAAAGAGAAAAGCCACCTGCTATACTACATCTTGGCTTGTGTGTTGGTCCCATTTTAATTCTCTGGTATTGTAGCTGTTGGGTTTTAGTGGATCTAATAATGATTTACACTGTGGTAAATGAGAGGAGAATCAGTTGTTGAAACAATATCACTGTACTTAATAAACATACCTTACAGTAACATATATTGATTATATCTTGATTACCATATACATATTAATTTTTTCTTTTGACCAAAAAAATTACTTTATTACTGTAATGTTATCTGTATGGGAGGCCGATATCAATTAAGTTTGGGAACTGACAGCAAGACTTATCATGGTATTTAGACAATAAATTCCTTGGAAATCCATCCCTGGACACAGCATATGAGAACAGAAGATGCAGTTTAATTAGAGGTGCTCTCTTCTTTGCCAAATATATTTAGACAATAGTTTATCTGCCTCTTGTCTCTAATCTCAGTTTTCACTTCTGACATTGCATTTTAGCTTGTGAGGCAGAAAGGAGGTTCATGACTAACCTTCATTCTCTGTGTTTCCTGCACACAGCATGTGCTGGTGCAACACTTTAACAGGCTCTTTCTTTTCAGGACGACTCAACTGGTGGTCCACGGTGTGCACGAGCTGCAAACGCCTCCTGCCCTTGGCCACCACAGGAGATGGGAACTGCCTCTTGCACGCTGCCTCTCTAGGTAAGGGGGAGTCTGCACATGAAACCTTCTGCCACAAATCTGTGTTGCTTTTCTCTGACCCCAGCAAAAGCTCAGAAACACTTGAGGTGCAAAGACTTGCACTAAACATCTGGTTTGGAGCAATATATTCTTTAAATTACACTGAAGCATTGTTTCCCTCAAGCATGCCTAAAGCAGGGAAGTAAGAGGTTTATTACATTATAAAAGAAGGATAACTGGAACAGTTTTAAAAACTATGTATCATAAACACCAGTGATTTGTGTTTTCCTTAGGGAATTTTCCTTATATTTTTCCTGTTCCCAGCCTAACAGCTCTGAAACAGGCAAATTCCAGTGCTTTTTCAGGATTGTCTTCATTGTGCATGAGAAATTGCCTTCATTCCCTTGTTAAACAGTTCTCTGGCTGTCCTCAAGAATGCAATATCCAACTATTATCTGTTAGCTCCTTGTAGAGTTTCAGCATTTGGGGTGAATTAAAATAATTTCCTGTTGATTAATTAATTGGTAAGGCAAGATCTCTGAAGCCTGTCTGCAAATCAGTAAAAACCTGCGAAGCTGAAAGTCTTTGATATGATTTCTCTACCCTAACCTGTTACAGGGAAACTTATTTTTTGTTGCAGTTGCTAAAAATCTTCTACCAGCAGAACTCTAAAAGGTGACTTTTTAAAAACACTGGGATTTTTAATATTTTGAAGAGACTTTTCTAGTTGAAAGAAGTAGTAGGAACAGAGGGTTTTGCTGTCTCCAAGGATCCTTTTATCTTTGTCCACTTAATTTTTAATTGGGAGGAATTGTATGCTATTTACAGCAAATGTTTGGAGTATTTGGACTTGAAAACAGCAGCTGACAATCTGGTAACAGAAATGGCTGTCTATGGGCACATGTCTTGGGGAGACCTTTGCTCTCTTTTGGTGTAGGTTACTGCTCCCAACTATATAAAGATGTTTTGTTGTCTTCAAATGAGATTAAAAGCCTGTGGGTGGTTGCATTTTTAGACTCTCTATCATCTTGAATGTTCACCTCTTCACTTGAGTGTTGAAGCCAAAGGAGATTTACCCTCCTGCTGTGTGAGGGTTGGAGGCCTTTGGGTGTTGGTGCTGTCTGTGACTCACAGAAGTGCCTGCGGTGCTCATTGACATTCCTGTGCCTGCAAACCCTGGTGGCAGCCAAAGCCAACCTGTGCAGTGAATATTCCATGGCCTGCAGCAAAGCTGAAGTTGCCTGCAAGCAAACACTGAAACAACTCAAATCCTTGGTCATTCCTTAATCAAAGGTTAAAATTTGTTAGGATCCCCTCTTGTTGTTCATTAGCTTATTTATATTGACTGTTTCTTTCCTTAGAAATGGTGAGTCAATTATTCACCAAGGAGAATATTAAATTATATATTAGCTAGTTCAATTTCACTGTAGCTTCTTTAAAACTGAACATCCTCTTGTGCTGCTTTAGGGATGTGGGGATTTCATGACCGGGACCTGGTTTTACGTAAAGCACTTTACACAATGATGAGAAGTGGAGCTGAAAGGGAAGCACTGAAAAGAAGATGGAGATGGCAGCAGACCCAGCAGAATAAGGAGGTCTGTATGGCCTGAGGACAGTCTTGTTAATATCATTTAGCATTAAAAGCATTCTTCTGAAGTTTGGTGTGAAAGTTTTCCTTGCTATCAAATTCCTTGTTCTTCCACATTGCATAGGGAAAGAGATACTTGTACTTAAAGTTTTCATCTCGGGACATCAGTGTGTTTGTAGCTTTGTGGGCATAACTATGCACAGTTTTGTCCCTAAAAGGGCCTAAGGTAAGTTTAGAACCTGTAGAAAATGTTAGGCTGCAAAACTAATTGTATAATTTAGAGTTATAAAATGAATGCATGAAATCCAAAGGAAAGAGAAAACCCCATTTAGGAAAGATTTCCCAGAATGGGAAATTAGGATTCTTGGAGCTGTGACCAAATATTGAGTGGATGTTTCCTAACTAAAATCATTTGGTTGATTTGGTTTGACTATTGACTAAAAGTTGTGCTTCAACATGTTATTATTTTCTAAAGATGTCTGTGCCTAAACAAGGGCTAGGAAAGCCCATTTCAGGACTAATCCTGAACGCAAATAAGTGAATATACATAAATGTTTATGACTTATTTGTAATCTGGTTTTTGTTGGCAGCAGTCAGTGAGAGTACAGCTGAGCTGGGACTGACTCAGCTGCATCAGGCTACCTGAAAACATGGACACAGACACATTTCTATACCCTTTCTGCTCATGAGCAGAAAGAGCCAAGGAGGGCATTCATAGTAGTTTCAGATATTGGGAAGAAAGCAAACCTCCAGGAATGGGCAGTAAAGCTAACCATGATTGCAAGGAATTCATATGGGTACATATATTCATATGGAATAACTGGCTCTCAGTAGTGGAGCAGAGCACTGTTTTAGCAGCAGCAGACCCACATCCAGAAATATAATCCACTATGCAGTTAGTAGCTGAGATCTTTTTTTAATATGTTAGTATTCTTTCACCTGAAATGTTGAACTATTAATGGTCTGAAATATTAAGCCATGTCATGTGTGAAACTCAGAATAAGTTAGTCCTAAAGAGTGCTGCAGAACTCTGCTTACACTGTGTGGCAGGACAATGCAGAGGCCCTTCCTTCTCTCCCACAGTCAGGGTTGGTGTACACAGAAGAGGAGTGGGAGCGGGAGTGGAACGAGCTGCTCAAACTGGCCTCGAGTGAGCCCCGGACACACTTCAGCAAAAATGGGGGCACTGGTGGTGGGTAAGTTCAGAGCATGACAAAACCTGAAAGGTTTTGGTCACCATACAGGACAACTGAATGAAGGTGTTTATAGCACCATCAAACTGCCTTTTCAACTGTAGTGCTTTTTTAACCTTTATTTGAATATCCCCTTATAATAGTTAGCATTTTCATTAAGTTTTCTTGTGCAGTTACCTCACTGACTTACTTTGTACCCAAAAGAGCCTGGACTTAATAAATCCTAATTGCTTTCTTTGTGGAACAAGCATGTTGGCAGTCTCCTCGAGCTTCAAGGAGTGCCTCATCTCACTGTAGTTGTGTAGCTTTCTGCCTGAGGAGCACTCAGCAGGAAGGTGGCCACTGCTCAGGTATTTTCACTAGAACATGGAATGACAGAGTAACATCCCATCTTCTAATAGCATTCCACAAGAAGATAGTTTGTGCCTGGATATCACCTTTTCTGTACTTCAGCACAGCCATCCTCTCATTCATACATTTATCTTAGTCTTTTTTTGCTTTGTAGTTCAAACCAAAATCTTCAATGATACCTTGTTTGAGGGCAAGTCATCAAGTAACTCTTCACATTTTGTATTTTAAAATGCTGTTAATCCTAAACATACAGAGGGGGGAAAAGTCATATTTTTGGTATTAGAGATTAAATATTTGTCTGCAGTACCTTTTTAAACAGAACATAGAATATTGAGTTATAGTTTGTAGTCTCATGAAGTCATTCTGAAAAATCAATATGGTATCTCAGTCTTGGAACAGACATAAAAAGACCTTAACTAAAAATTGTGATAGTTAGTATTGCACTGATAGGAACAGTTGCACTTTCTTTGACTATTCAAGCTGCTGTTAAACCCACGTAGCATCCACAGTGCCCTCACATGTGGAGTATTTAAGGACTATTTCTTTCAAATTAAACTGACTCCCTGTCATCCTTGTAAAGTTTGATGTTGCTGGAAGGTTCTGCAGAGGGTATGTCTGTATTTCCAAGAACTACATCAGATTCTTTTCTTGCCGAATTTCGTATCTGTTTATGCACACAGATTCCATGAGCAGGCTGATTGCAGCTGCTTTGATTGCTCTGCAGTGTTTGTTCCTACCCAGTGCTACCAGCAAAGCAAGAGAGGAGTGATTTTTCTTGAAGACCAGCTTAGTGTGCATGTTTAATCTTTCTATGCTACTCAATTAGTAGCATTTTAGTCAATTAGCTTATCATAAACAGAACTAGACAAACTGATGGTCTCAGGGAAAAGCCAGTACTGTCTTCTGCCAGCATACATTTAGTTTAGATGTTGAGAAGCTATTTGAAAAAATACAGAAATATATTTGTGAAAACATTTGGGATGAAACAGTATCTACAAGGTTTAAATACCCCTGATCCACATATAGAATCTGCTTTAAGTAGGTGGTGTGATGAACCATCCCTCATTTTCAGTGCAGTTATTCCCAAACAATAGCATTATTGATCAGCCTTAAGAATGCAGAAGCTTTCTTGTGTCTAGTGTCTATCACTAAAACTATTTATTTTTTGTTTACTTGGTGCAGAATTTTCTTTAGCTACTCTTTCCCCTCCAGAAAATTTTATGTGGTGAAGTCCTTACAAATCATTCCTTGGGCTTTGAAAGAGTATTATATTTTCTTTTTGACTCTCTCATGTTAAAGACAGGAAATTGTACAAATGCAGGGCGGCATTGCTTAGAAAATTGTCAGCCATAACATGTCTCGCTTTCTACTGTTTTGAAGCTGAAAAAAAAAAAAAAA
>VXBX01006678.1:36349-105719 GCA_013400415.1 Scytalopus superciliaris
TATTTTCATTTTAACCTCTACTTTGTTTTCTGTGTTTGTAGGTATTTTCCTGCTGATACAGTTCAGTCTTCTAATGCAGTTCAGTTCATATTTCTGTTAAATTTGGTCATTCAGCCCAAATTTTCTCTGGCCTTATTCTATGTGTCTCACTCTGCACATTTCACATACCATGTAGTTTCAGTATCTACTCATCAGAGATGCCCTCAAATGTTGCATTTTCTAAGCATCTTCACCTGTAGTTCCTGTGTACTTACACGGAGAGTTGTACTATTACATAAAGAATGGATTTCAGTTGGTTTTAGTGTTCTCATCATGGCTTGCATTTATCATTTTGCAAATGAAAATAAAGGAAGTATAAATAGGCAACAGTTAATTTTTCCTTTGAAATGGTGAAAGAGGAATCAGGCAAGAAAGCCTATTAAACATGTGAATATGTATTTCTCTTTATATTCATTCCAAAGACAGAATGAAAGTGGCAGAATGAATTATTCTCCCAATTTAATGATTCCATGTTCAAAGTAGGGCCCTAGATAAGGAAAAGGAATATCAAAACAGTATTTTTGAGAGGTGGTATGTTATGTCCTCTAGTTAGGTGCTATATTAAGAAAGCTTGCACATCAGTCTTTGAACTGTAGAAGAATGAATTTTCCTTTGGTGTCAGAATTAGCTAAAGCATCAGAAGTTGTATCTGCTTCAAAAGAATTCAGTGACAAAGCTGAGTCTGGAATTGTGCTGCCTCATTCACCTGCAAGCTCCTTTTAATTGTTTTTCAGAGTGAATTATGTGCAAAGGAGATCAGCAATTGTCAATAGTCTCCAAAGAAGCCTCCTTTGAGAGCACTCATTGTGAGGCTGGGAAGTTGGAAAGAAAGTAAAAGGAAACACAGAAAATCCTGGTTCATAAGTTCTTGTTTCCAACATGTAAAATCCTCCAAGCACTAAAGCAGATGAATTAATTATGAAGCAGATTCTTGTTTTGGAACAGATTTGCACATTTTTCTCTGAATGTAAAAAACTAATTCTAGATTAACGTAATTGCTTCATTTATCTCAATTAACAAGCTAAACTAGGGGTACTGAATTGAAGCTGCTTTTTCCTGCTTTGAGAAAAGGAAAATGTCTCGTACCCTGTTTTAAGAACCTAGTTACTGCCATCCTGCACAAGAGAAAATTCCAGCCCCTTCCCTCATTGTGAGGGACTGTTGTCAGTCAGAGCCTGTTCTAGTGCAAGATCAAACAGCACTGTTGTCATTCACTTTTTGCAAACCTGGGTGCTGAGTTGTGGGGTGAGCTAAGACAGGTTCTGGAAGTATTAAGTGTCACTTCCCAGCCAGCTGTCTCTATGCTGCTGACATTATCTTGTTAATAAAATCAAGAGACTGTAAATGGGGAAGAAGGGAGAGAATAACACTGTAATCTTACATGTGCTGTTAGAGTTTTATTTAAGGCAGAAACCAGAACATTTAAAGTGAAGTGCCTCTCAAATGTAGGTGTTCTCTGAGGTTCTGGACTCAGTGAGGTAACTGAGAACACGCAGATCTTCATCCACAACTACTGTGGCAACCCTCATCTTGTAGAGGATTTAGTTTAGACTTTTTAACAATGATTTTTATTTGATCTGATGTCTGCAATAGCAGTAATATTTCTTTTTAACTGTCTGGTATATGCAGCAATTACAGGGTGTAGGTAGAAAGTGGTTCTTTGTAAAACAGTGTATTTTTGATTAGCCAAAGTTTCTAATGGCTAATACATCTTTTCATCTGGCCTCTTTTCAGTTCACCTAACTTGTACTGGAGCCAAACACCGGCAGGAAATGTTCAAACTGCCATGGTGATTCAGTGTGGGACTCAAAGCATTCCCACTGTGTGTCTCCTTTAGTCAATGCAATACACCCTTTTTGTTTACCTGCAGAATGAAAAACAATGTCCCAGTACTGTGCAGTTTTCTATGTCTGAGTTGGAGCTTGTTGCTGACCACACTGTGAGGAAATCAATGGAGAGGTTCCTGCACCTACAGCAGAAATCTGTCCTTGCTGCTGAGCTGCAGCTGTGCTTTATGTTGGTTTTTATTTTGGGATTGTTAAGCAGGAAAAGAAGAAGTGTCAGAAATGAAATGGTGGCAAATAGAGACATAAACTCAGATGTCGTTCTGATCCCATGCTTCTAACAAACCACCAGGTTGAAGATCTTTATCCCTGCCACGTCCCAGTCTGTCGGACTAGCTGAGAGTCTGGAGGCTCTGGATGGGGGAGAAAAGCAAAGTTACCATGGGGAGCTGCTTAGAAGGAAGCCCAAGGACAGGAAAAGAGATCTTGCTCAGAGTTTGCAGGCAGGAGAGGAACAAGCAGCACACAGCCAGGTGTACATGACTTTCCCAGCCCAACTTTCTGAGAAAGGTTTTCTTTCATTGCTGGCTGCAGTACAGATTGGCTTTTCCATAAGAAAGAGTCTCTTTGGAGTGTTTATTACGTTCCCACTGTGTTTGGACTGGAGGTATCAGTGGTGCTGTAGGTCAGACTGAGATTTTGTTTTTATCTGGGTTCTTCTGTTAATTTGTTCTTACAATCAAGAAGAATTATTTAGTCAGAGTGCTCTGGTTGAGCAGGATTCTGCAATGTAGATCTATGTATAAGTGAATTTCGTTATTTCAAGTTAGCTTTAAATGAACAGAAGAATTAATTTCAGTTTCTTAAATTTTTTTTGCTTCCGTGTTATATTGACAAAATTATTTTGTCCACAATTATCATGGCCATGTAGCTAGCATAAATAAAGATCCATGAAAAAAAGTGGAATGATAAGTGGATCAAAGGATGTGGCAGGTTGCCATGGACACTTGTTAATGATGATTTTTCATTCTCATTAATCTTTAGGAAAATTCATACTGAATCCTCAGCAGTGGCACTGAAATAATATAAAGTGGCCCACATGAATTAGTGGCAATGATGGACATTGGGAAGGTTTCCCAGAGAGCCTTTGTCCTTGGAGATACTCAGAAGTTGTCTGGACACAGGCTGGGGCAGCTCTGGGTGGCCCAGCTGGAACAGGGCTTGGACAAGAGACCTCCAGAGCTCTGATTCTGTGAAAATGAGTGGCAGAACATGGTGTGTAACAGAAGAGAAGGATTTGAAATGTCTGACTATGATCATAGATAGTGAGTCAAGTGACTTGGTGATGTGATATTGAAGAGTAAAAAAGCCCAGTGAAATGCTGGAGTTTGTGCAGTCAGGCATGACACCAACTGAGCATAGGGATAAAGCTCCTTCTGATACAGCTGCATCTGGAATACGCCTTTCACTTCCAGAAACCTCATCAGCTAGGAGGAATAATTAGAGGATTTGAAGGGAAAAAAATAGGACTGATAGTCAGAAAATACTAATGTGAGAAAAGAGCTGGAAATCTTTCTGGCACATTGTCTTGCCAATAACATGATTCTCCTGACTTCCTTTTGGCTAAAAAATTGCTCTGAGGGTGACGTAATGGACTGCAAATGCTGAAAAGCTGTCACAGCCAGCCATGGAGAAGGGTTCAGTAAGGAGTGGGAGAAGGAATTACGAAATGGGGAATTCAGTTTGAACATCAGGAAAAATTTCCTGATGAGTTTGGGTAATGGGAGGGAGGATATGGGGAAGGAGAGGTGTCTCAGTGCTTGATCAGTCTCCCTGAAAGCAGGTGAAATTCAGCTGACTGGAAAATCCAACAGGACACAGAATCTCCAGTTCCTTACACAGGTGCCCCTCCCCATCTTAAAATGTTTTGTCAACAATCAAAGAAAAAGAGAAAACTTTGTAGATAAATTCCTCCTACTCAAGTTGGTATCAATGTATCTTACACTCCAAGGTAAGCTGACCTGAACCAGGAATACACTGTAGGGTCTGTGTGCCATGGGTGTCAAGTGAATGCTTTGTGACAAAAGTACATTTACTCCAACAGCTTGGCCAAGGATCGCCCTTCTACTCCTGCTGGGCTACCAAACAATATCAACAAGTCATGAATTTTGCTGACTGCTAAACTAGTGTGGAGTCTGCAAGTGAAAACATTTTCTGTTGCTATTATTTTATTTCCAAAAATGCATTTTCTTGCCCTATTTCTTATGCTACCTATTTCAATAATCAGAATATGTGTTTCACAAGAGTGGAGATGTAAGTGACAATGAAGAAGAAATAGGTGGTGGGGTGTGTTGGTTCACTGAAGTTTCAGTGGTTGGTTCAAGTTGGTTCAAAACAGTCTCAATGTCTTCCAGAGTGGATAATGCAGAAGATCCAGTGTACGAGAGCTTAGAAGAGTTCCATGTTTTTGTCTTAGCCCATATTTTGAGAAGACCTATTGTTGTAGTAGCAGACACGATGTTACGAGACTCAGGGGGAGAAGGTAAGAGCTTTCTTAGAGATCTCAGCACCTCTGAACTGAATCAATCCTGAACTGCCACACCCAAAGAGCCAGCTATCACACATCTGGGGTTTCTGGCATAGCTGCTGCCTTTTGCTGAAAGGAAAGAACAGAAAGCACAGAATGATGCTCAATCCATTTCTATTAGATAACAGTCAAAAATACAGGATAATTATGTAAATCCTGCTGAAAATCCATTTATTGTAGATATTGGCTATTAACTTAATAACCCACAAATTACAGATCACAATGCATTTCTGACTGGTCTAGGTTAAAAAAGGTTCTAATTTTGCTGTGTTATTTAGGGGCCTGTTAAAACTCTGCAGAAATCAATCTACTCTGACTTTGAAAAGTTGAATTTTGAATGTGTGTATCTTGGATTTTTGTTCAATGACTCCTTTGCAGCTTCTCATTCAAAAGTTTCCAAAATGTTTTATTCAGTTTGCACATGTGAGCACACAAATATTGTAGCCAGCTGGGCACTATCTGAGCAGGACTTGAAGGATTAAATTCATCTCACTCACTTTCTACCATGAACTAACAGAATACTAATTCATGATAGTGTTTTGCTTAATGAAAGGGGGATGTTTGGTTGACTAAAGGGGGATGTTAGACAGGTGATGGAGTTTACAGAAATTTATTTCCACATGAAAATGATGAGTAATTTCAGTTTCCATTCACATTCCGAACTACAAGTAGTGGTTGTAGATTATTCTGTGAGTTTTTGAAAAACACTTGAAAGACAATGCAGCCATTGGTCACAGCCAGCATGGGTTCATGAGGGGAACTCATCTGGAAATATTTCAGCAATGAAGATTCATATTTTTGTAGCAAAAGGGAAAATAATTGGTCAGAAGCAAACACATTGAGAGAATTTTCCTGGCCAAACTTGCTGTTTTCCATAGTTACAGAGAGAAACAAGTGTAGAATATTTCAAAGCAAGTTTTTTACCCTAAACGTGGAGCATCCCATTCATCTACTTATAGACTTTTTTGAGTCTTTCCTTAACTTATCATACATATCTATTTATGTACATTCATATCTGTATCTAATGTGTGTGATGAAATGTGTGGACTATAAACATCTTTGTGAAGTTTCTTACAGAACTCTGTTAATGTCAGGCAGGAGCAGAGCATGATGTCAAGAGAACTGAGAGTGTGTTTATTGATGATAATTAGAAAATACCCTTTTACTTAGAAGCCTTGCAGGAAGGTACAAATCTGTGTACTTGTGTGAGATTTTGTTCTAAGACCTTTATAACTTTACCAGTAAACAATTAGAGCACAGAAAATTCTGTAAGAGCAGAAGGTTTTCATTACTGTTCCAAGTGTATTTACTGGCAGTTTTGTAATGAAATTTTACCTGTTGTTGTTACTCTTTTCTGCACTGATTACTCTGCTTTAGGCTGCTCTCCTGGAGCTCTGAAAATATTGCAGCACAAGTGTTACATCCAATTATTGTCTGTTCTTTCACATAGTTAAAAGGTCTCCTTTTCCTTTGCAGCGTTTGCACCTATACCTTTTGGAGGAATTTATTTGCCACTTGAAGTTCTCCCAAACAGATGCCACTGCTCACCTCTTGTGCTGGCCTATGATCAGGCCCATTTCTCTGCTCTTGTTTCCATGGAACAAAAAGACCAACAGAGAGAACAAGGTATGCTATAAACACAGCAACACTAGGATATATGTTGAATACAATGCACAAAATACTTCTACCTATAGGTGTATTTATCTATCAGAAAGGAAACAATATTCAATAAATTTTATTGCTGCATGCTTACGAGTAGTCTAAGCCCAAGCCTGGGAACCAAGAACTCGTCAGTCCTAACCTGTGTGCTGTCACTGCCTGTTTTCGGCACCGACACCTTTTCTGTCAGTCAGGTACAACCGTTGTTACCTACTGTGCCTCTGGGATCTTGAAGGCCTTTGTAGTTTGGGTTAGTAACGTGTTTAGAAGCTTAAGTGTGAGTCAGATTACTATTAGAAACTTATGAAATGGAAAAAAATATCTCTTCTAGTGTGCTAAATGCACTTTTCTAATTTAAAAACATTTAGGTTAAATGTTTTTACCTTGCTGTCTTCTGTTCTACTTTGGAACAGTGACAACAAAGCCTGACCAGATACTTCTGTGTCAAGTTGGAGCTTCCTGGATATGGGTTTGGGAGTGATAAAAGCTTCAGGACCAAATCTGTTCCTGCATCAGTAGCCCAGGAGCCCTTATTTGTTAGACCTGTTAGCTTAATAATAGAAGGCTGTGAGATGAATTCCTATCTGTCTTTGCTTCTTTTGCAGGGAAGGGAAAGGTGTTTTGCCAAAAACATGGTGAGGCTTTAGAAAAATTCATTGGAGTTTTGCTTTTAGTTCTGAGTCTTTTTTTTCCCTGATGATAATTCAGAGGTGGCTTAAATCTCTTATGAATGCATAGAGCTGTAAAGTACATGGGAATGTGTGCTGGTTGTTGAGATCTCCTGAGGGGAATTAATTTCATCCTCCTTCCTTGAGAGTAGTCTAGAGGCACCTAAATGTCCATCACTTGATTCTTTGACCCTTTGTGCACTTCATCTGATTTTGGATGATATTAGGCATTGCCCATCCTTCTGAGACAGTCAGCAGTGCTGCAGCTTTGCAGAGCTGAGAGAAAGTGTTCACTAAAATGATGCAAAGGAGGAAGAAAGGAAGTCCTGAACAGCAGATTTTGCTGTAGCATCTTCATGCAATAATCTGGCATCTAGTTTAAATCATCCTTTTTGGGAGGAGTGGAGAGTTGTTTGCATGAGGCTGTGTGAGATGGGAAACTCTACAGAGGATCACGTGTGGTATTTGCAAACCTTGTGTTGCTCAAGAGGAGACTGAGTCATAGGACGAAAATGAAGAAGAAAATTGATCTAGATGTTAGGTATTCCATGGGAAAAGTCAATCCAGTCCAGCTATTCAGCCTTCAGTGGCACATCACTGTTCCAGGGATTTGTAGGCAGGTGCTTGGCAATAGCTGTGGCCTTGGCATTCTCTGCTGGGACACTGGAACTGCCTTCCGGCCCTCAGTGTGTAGAAGAACAGCCCTGTGGAAAACGCTTTTCATGTAGGAAAGCGCTGTGGTATCATGTGAAACACCTTGTGAGAAATGAAACTCTTCAAAGCAAATTGATACCAGTTTAGTGCAATAATGTGGTATGGATGCAGATAGGGTTTTGGAGAGCCTTTTTAAGGACATGGTCCCACTGTTGATGGTTGCTGATGATACACTGTAGAGTTGACTTGTTGTAGAACATGCCTTCATGTCTTTGGCCTTGATCTTTTTTCAGTCTGAGTTCTATTGGAGGTGAAACAAGACTATTTCTGGAGTAGGTGGAGTCCATTTCTTCCTTTGGGATCAGAATAACACCAACAGACTGACAGAAACCTCATTTATCTTAGGCACATCTATCTGCCTTTGCACAAGGCTTCATTAGCTGTGTGTAAATAATTGGATACACAGAACTGAACCCTCTCTGCAGTAACTTTGCAGGAGGGTAATTGCCATCCACCAAACCTTTTGCTATTGTGTCCTCTGAGGGGCGGGATTAACAAAAGGTACTGAGGGAAACTCCTGTTCAGCTGCTCTGCCCCTGCCTCTCAGTGTCTGCTACTCAGTGACACCCCTTGGTGTCATCCACTGAAATATAATTTATATCTTACAAGCCATTTATTCCTGTTAATTGCACACTGCAAGGTCTTGGGTTTGATAACAAGGTCCCGTTTTTGATTTCTCCCACAAGTGCTAGCAACAATGTTAAATATACTTAATCCTGTAGGATTTTCCTACACTTGCATTCCCACAGGAAAGGTGCTGGGAGAGAAAACCCTACCAAATATCCAGCACAGCATCAAAAACATTAAATACTGGCTTTCTTGTATAAGTTCATCCAGGTTAACTACAAGCAATATTTGCTTTTTATGACCCAGTTGTGCATGTCTTACCGCAGGGCCTTGAACACACAGGCTCCAGTTCTGTGGAGCAGCAGAGAGCACTTGGCATTTAGTCTGGGATGGAGGGGATGCTTTAGCTTTCAGCTGCCAAGCTGGTTGCTGTTAGAGACACAGCTGCCCAACAGCAACAACAGCACCCCTCTTGTTCTCTGTGCTGGGACAGGAAGGAGATTGGCACTAGGATGCTCCGGCAGTGCCTGGGTTTGTACCTTGCCAGCAGAGCGATGCTGTGGCAGCTCTGGCACACGGGCAGGCAGAGCCACGGCTGTTAAATGTGTCAGTAAGTGGCACAGGTGCCACAGGACGTGGCCAGATTTGGAACTGTCAGAGTGCAGCTGAGAACTCAGAGCAACACCTTCTTAAAAGGAGCATCTTGGCGAGCCAGGCCAGTCATAATCTGGAGTATTTATGTTCTGTGTAACCAGGTGTCAGGAGCAGCATCTGGAGCTCTCTGAACTATTTCCTGTACATACACATGTGCTGCTGATCAGCTCTCTTGTGGAGGAGATAGTATGTCTATATTTGAGAAATATGTATGGTCAAATAAATATTGATGTGAATGCCTGAAGTTCTGCTTTGGCAGAGAGTCCTGGAACAGATCAATTAAAATGTTACTATAAATGTGTATAAAGAGAAAACATGCTAATATCCTCTTGTCTGGGGAGGATTTAAACCACATTTTGATGTCTTCTTTTCACCAGCACGCAGCTGGCATTCGGATGGTCGCCAGAGGGCCTCTTGTTTTGAAATCCAGTGTCTGATTGAAAACCTATAAATATTTTTATATTCATGCAGTTCTATTGATGCAGATGTTTTGTATCTTTGTTTATGGAACCACAGACTGCCTTGGACTTGGAGCATCCCACAGTGCCGTGCTCTGTCCGAGGGCAGAAGGAGGTGTGGGAGTGGCATTGAACAGCAGTGTGTCAGTCACAGTGTCACCATTTTATTCTACTAGCCCGTTCAGAAATAAAGTGTTGTTCTTTTTATAAGATGAATAATGACACTTGATGCATGAAAATTAGTGCTGGGAAACACTCTGCCTTCCTCCACAGCACAGAAGGCAGCACACCCAGCTGAGGAATGGCAGGAAGGTCCTCAGTGTCTGTCTGAAACTGCCCTGATGAGCTCCTTGTCAAGCATCCCGTGTGTTGGCATCAGGGCTTGTAGGCTGTTTCAGACAGTGTGGTTCCAGCCAGGGAGTATCCAAAGCCAGGTGTAGCCACACAGTGCACCAAAGCTGCAGACTGTGCTGTAGCTGCGCCTCAGGGAGGTGCTGCAGCCTGGGGAGCTGCTTTACAAATTGACATGAGGGATCCTGCTTGAAGGTACCACATAAAAGTACTTTTCTGCCAGGAACGTGGGGAATCCTACAGCAAACCCTGGCTATCAAAGAGAGCTCCCTGAGAAAGGAAATCTCTTGTAGTGAAGACAGAATTTTAAAACTCCCTTAGTTTTAGCAGACATAGTTTGCATTAATTCAGCTGTGCTTCCTACCAGCCTCAGACTATACCTCAGAATGAGGATACAGTCCCCATTCAGCTCAGATTAACATTTATTTCTGTGTGAAGGTGAAGACACAGAATGTGTACAGTAGTTAAGAACAATTATGTGCTACAATCAGCTCTAAGCTTTTTTTTGTACTTAATTTTGTATTTTAATAAAATTAAGTACCACTAAGCATTTTTTATAGTATTTTAATACTCTATTTTCAGTATCACTAATAACAGTGGTCTTTAAAAATAATTTCTTTAACATTTGTTTATAAAGAATTATTATTATTGAACTATGTGAAAATGGGTTATATTTAAGCTGCCCTTAGAAGAGAAACTCATGTTTACTTTTTGAACTTTCCATCCCAGAGAGACTGCTTCCACCCTCTGGCAGTTCTTTGGTGCAGGCTTTCCAGCATTGGCTCCCCAGGATCCCATTCCCAGTTCCCTGTGCCTGTAAGGTCAGGTGCTATCAGAAGAGAACTGTTGTGTTGTAGACTTACAGTGCTCTTTCCTAAATTGCCTTCATCCTCTAAGTGATTGAGGTATTGCACTGCAAGGTCAGCTGTCAGCCCAGTCAGTGCCTGCTGGTGATTCAGTTAATTGGCAGAATAGGAAGCATGTTAATTGTTTTCTCAGTTATTCCAGCCCCTTTGATTGATTCCACTGAATGCAGCAGGGTAAGCCCTCCTATTACACCAGTGAGTGTGAAAAGGTGACGTCAGTTGTCACATCTGCTGTCCATTTGTTATGTTCCTGTGCTGCAGGAACCTGCTGTGCAGTGTGCACTGAGCTGACTGAGACTCTCCGCGTATTCAGGCCGAGTTTCTTTGGGGAGCCAAATTCCCCGCCGGGCCGGTTCGGGATGTGCGGCTTTGCCGCCCGCATTCCCCGCGGGCACCGCCAGGGGGCGCCGCTGCCGCAGCATCGGCTGTGCCGGCAGCGACCGGGGGGATGGAGNNNGATGGAGAGACAGGGGGGGATGGAGAGACACGGGGGGATGGAGAGATCGGGGGATGGAGAGACCTGGGGCAGCACCGACACACCGGGGGGATGGACAGCCCCGACCTCCCCTGCAGCCACTGCACACTTGCAATTGCTGCGTTCTGCTGGGTGAGGAACAGCATTGGACAAAAAATCCTATACCTCTGACAGTGTGTGATATCTGAACTGCAGAAACTACAACCAGTGCAGTCAGGTTTCAGTGACTGAGTGCCATGGTGCTTGGGTGATTTCTCCAGGTTTCTTCGTCACTTGGCTTGGCTGGAATGAATACCTAGGTGAAGTTCTTACAGATTCTAGTGTAGAAAATTGAATTCCTTGATTGGTTGTCAGAGGAGCAGCAGTGAGCTGCACCATGCTGAGCATCCTACCCAGATCCTCACCACTTTTTACCTTTTTTCATAATGAAATGAAAGCAAATGGGTGGCTTTAATTAAAGCTGCCTGTTCTTCTCTTAGTTTCTTGCTAGTGATGAATGACAGACACTCTTAACATTGTAGTGTGGTCCCTGCATGCTGAGTATAAAGCAGAGTCATTAAGAGGGGTGTCAGAAGGCAGAGCCCTCCCAGAGAGGGGAAGGAACAGAAAAGCCAGAACTGCTATGATGGGATATAACAGCACTGATGGTCTTGTCACTACACCCAAGACAGGCCTCACACTGACCTCTTAACCCACATATATGTTGATCTATGCTCTTCAATTGCATTAATTCACAGTCTGAGTCCTAAATTGCTGTAACTTCTTCTGCTTTGTTTCTTACTGCTGATACAAATATATTTTTATTTCTTTGACAGTTCAAAAACTTACTGAACTGAAAAAGCAAACTAATTAACAAGTATGTGAATCTGTGATTCTGAGAGATAGGCAGGAATACTGCAACTTTTTATTGCTTTCTGGTATTCTAATGACTCTGTCTCCAGGAAATGTTTATTGTGCATTACAGAATAGCCATGTTGTTCTTTCAGAGGTCTCCCCTCCTCCACAGGTGACTGTCATTCACTCCAGGAGCAATCAGTGTATTAACCTCCCCCTCTGTTCTTCCATTGCACAAACATGAGAACAGGGAAATGGAGCCCACTATAAATCATTTGTGGTGCTCTGATAAGGCAATTCTGCAGCACACTCAAATTCTGCCCTTCCTGAAGCAGCAATTTTGCTTTTCACAGCTGAGTCTTTTCTTCTTTTTGTCATTTTTGTTCCTCCACCTCAATCCTTGTTTCTTCTCTGCTTCAGCGGTGATCCCCCTGACTGACTCTGAACACAAGTTACTGCCTTTGCACTTTGCGGTCGATCCTGGGAAAGACTGGGAGTGGGGAAAAGATGACAATGATAACACCAGACTGGCCAAGTAAGACCTTTCTGTAACTTCAGTGTTAAGCAGTAAAATGTCTTGAGCTGTACCTGGTTGGAGTACTGGGAGAGCTGTGAGGGCTTTGTTCTTGTTCTCTGGTTACATGGCAGAAGACACGGGTGGGTCTCCAGCTGATGGTCACAATTCAGGCTACTGTTACATCTCTCCCTGTTATGAAGTATTGCTTTTCTTTCAGGCTTTTTGACTGTTTGTTCCTTTCTTTTTTTCATCTTTAGTTTGATTCTGTCTCTTGAGGCAAAGCTTAATCTTCTGCACAGCTACATGAATGTAACATGGATACGCATCCCCTCGGAGACACGGGTAAGGTCAATGTCCCCTTGCTTCAAACAAGATGAGAGATGTGAGGCATTGGGAGGGTGTTGTGTCGGGAAGGCTGCCTGGAACCCCCTCGGTGTCCCAGCAGCAGGGACGAGTCACTCATGGCTCACTGACACTGCAGTCAGGTTTAGAGATTTATCTGGCCATGTGTTTTAATAACACCATTGCTTGTATATTTTTTGCTGAATTCTAGCTTAATCTTTCTGTTACGTTTCAGTAGTCTGTGTAGCTTAAAGAAACCTTTTCTCACCATTGTTTTCTCACAACTTTGCCTTGCTCTCCTAATACCACTGTTAGGTCACCAATCCCAACGCCTTTCTCTTTCTGAGAATGCATTTGCACCCCTGGACAGCTATTTTAGAGCCATGCCCAGCTGGCACCTCTTCAGCTGCAAATTTCTCTGCAAATTGCATTGAATAGATTGAGGGGTTAGTCTGGAGGCAAAAGGTTGCTAGGAGAGGATGGAGGTGATTTAGGCAGCCTACACAGATGGTGCTTGAACAGAGGAACAGAACACAAAAGGAGAAAGCATTTAACAAGCTGCAAGAGGGGGGAAAATGCAGTTTTCTACAGTTTTACCAGTAGTCACTACCACATCAGAAAAAGGAGAGACAAAATGGTCCTGTAGTTGTAAGTGGTGTGTCTGAAACCTGTGAAACCTGAGTTACCTGTCCCTGCTCACACAGCCAGGTCACTGCAGCACTATCACCTCTGCAAGTGGGGTGATGCCCCACTGACACCCCCGTTGCCAGCTCATGTGGATGCTCAGGGATCCCTGAGAGACAGAGGACATGGAAGTACCCAGGGACAAGAAGCAGGCCAGTATTTCTGTACCAGAAGTATATACACCTACAGTGCTTACCCCTCCTGAGTCCTGTGGTTAGTCAAGTGTTTCATATTTACCTCTGGCAGATTTTAGCTTCACAGTGCCTGAAAGCAAGACTGTTTTGCAGGAGTAAATGAACAGAGTCCTGTTTAAAGTACCCTACGATCCATGTGATTGCATTTTCAAGAAAGATGTCTCATCATGTTACCTAAAATATAAAGTGGAACTGAGACTTGTGACACCAGTTGGGTCTGCGCTGCATTTCCAATAAGCATGAATACACATATTTTATTCCTCAGCTTACTTGCTTAAGTTTAATGTTTGTTATTTCAGGTGAGATGTTTAGCTCTGCTGCATTGTACCTTTGATTTTCATGCACCAGAGATCTGAACAATGAAAAAGTCAATTTAAATAAATTGGGTTTTGGACGTAATGAATTTTGAAATGTTGCTGCAGGCAGGTTTGTGTGCTGTATCCCCCTCACAGCTTTCAGCAGCACCTCCTTTCCCTTCCATCACAATGTCAGCAGTTCCTTTCCCTGCTGGCTCAGGGACAGCCGCAGTGGAGGGGCTGCCTGCAGAGTGGCCAGTCCATGTGGTGGCATCTGCTCCCGCAGGGAGGCTGTGCCACAGCTCCTCTCCATGACTCACACACTGGCTGTCACAGAGCCTCTCAGAGAATGACCTCTATTCTACAAATGTGCTCAAAATCAGCCAAAAGCTACTGTGGGAACAAGCAACATACATAGTAAGCACAGCAAAATAAGCTTTATATGGTGAAGAAGCCAGTTGAAAATATCAGTCCATAAATTAAAAAATATATTTAAAATCAATGTCAAAATATGTATTGAATTTGGAGGATTTTTTTGCACCAATTCCTACATAAAACTGATTTTTCTGTATCTAATTATAATTACTTTTCCATAGCAGGCCCCTTTGGCTCAACCAGAATCCCCTACAGCTTCAGCAGGGGAAGATGTGCAATCTCTGGCTGACTCAATGGACTCGGACCGAGATTCCATCTGTAGTAATTCCAATGGCAATAATGGCAAAAACAGCAAAGAAAAAGAAAAGGACAAACAAAGGAAAGATAAAGACAAAACCAGGACGGATTCAGTTGCCAATAAAATAGGAAGCCTCAGTAAAACCCTGGGAATTAAACTGAAAAAGAACATGGGTGGTCTTGGAGGCCTGGTGCATGGCAAAATGAGCAGAGCCAATTCAGGGAATGGAAAAAATGGTGACACAGTAGAGAAAGTCAAAGAGAAGAAGTCTAAGTCTCGAAAAGGGAGCAAAGAGGAGTCTGGACAGTCTGCGAGCACGTCTCCATCTGAAAAGACCACCCCATCTCCGACTGACAGAGCCAGCAACTCACCCATTGAGAAGGGGAACACTAAACCCTTCTCTGACAAGCAGGCTGACCCATGGAAGTACAGCACCGACGTGAAACTCAGCCTAAATATTTTGAGAGCTGCCATGCAAGGTGAACGAAAGTTTATTTTTGCTGGCCTTCTTTTGACCAGTCACAGGCATCAGTTCCACGAGGAGATGATTGGCTATTACCTGACCAGTGCCCAGGAGCGTTTCAATGCAGAACAGGAACAGAAAAGAAAGGAAACTGAGAAAAAGGCTGCACTCAATGGCTCATCGAGTAGGAAACTGGAGCCAGAAGCATATTCAAAAGAAAAATTAGAACCATCTCCTCAGGATAGGGCATCACCCGTCTTGCCTCAAAGCCATACAACTCAACTGGTTTTAAAGTTTAAAGATCGCACTAGTCCCACTCCCGGGTCCTTTTCCTCCCCCAGTAACAGTGCCAAGAGGAGTGGCCCCATCCCAGTCTCTGCCCACTATAGCCATACTCCCCCTGTTCAAAGGCAAAGTGTCATCCATTTGCATGACGTCAACTCCAAGCCATCAAGCTTCCAAGACGACACCTACAAGCCAGTGGTGGGCACTTTGAAAACCTGTGCCACCTACCCCCAGCAGAACAGATCCCTGTCCTCTCAGAGCTACAGCCCGGCCCGGCTCTCCGGGATCCGCACGGTGAACACGGTGGAGTCGCTGAGCTATGCCATGCCCACCGAACACAAGTCCCAGACATACACAAATGGGTTCAACACTGGTGACATCAGAGACTGCTTGGAATACGCTGACGAGGATGCCCCTCAGACCTGGTTGAACAACGATAAAAACCAAGGCAGAAGCACAGTTTGCCCAATATATTCCATCCAGCAGAACCGCTGCAAGAAGGAGAACTGTTCCTTTTATGGTCGCCCTGAGACTGACAATTACTGTTCCTACTGCTACAAAGAGGAGTTAAAGCGCAGGGAGAGGGACAGCAAGGGACACAGGCATTGAGGATTCTTCCTGACTACTTAGTTTTACCATTTTCTTACTTACAAAGTAAACAGTGTTGGATTGCAGTAAAAGAAATCCTTAAAAAAAGAATAAAGGATTGATGAGTAAATAGTGTCTAGCTTTTCGCTTTTCCGGGGCAATGAGGAAATAATAGGATTAATTTATCATAAAAAAAAAAATTATTTTCCATTTTGTCAGTGTCTTTTTTACATATACTGGTAAGCTGAAGGGTTGTTTACTCCTTTGTCAGTGCTGTGTATATGTTTGGTCAAAAATTTACTAATGGTGCCTGAATTTACACTGACATCACTCAGGTAGTAGAATGATAGGGGAAAGTCATAATAGCAGAGATGTGGTGTTGTGGTAGGGTAGTGTCTGCCTGGCAGGCATTTGAAATGATAAAGCTATTATGAGAGTATTTTTTCTTTGGTAAACCTAAATTTTTCATAGCCTTTTTTTTCAGGAGGGTAGTGATTTTGCGTACTGCACATTTTTAACATGGCAGCAGATTGCATTGCTACTAATGTTTGTACTTACTTCAGTCTGAAATGGAATGATTCTGGAAAAGTGGGAGTGAAAGGTCTGAATTCGTGAGGGATGTAGCTCTTCCTAATTTTAAGTTCTTACCAATTATTTCTCCATTTCCTTTAAAAAAAAAAAANAGCCAATTTTATTTGCACTGAATTTTTAAACAGGTTTTATGAAAACATTCACTATGACTTTCAAGATTTCATGTCCCCAAACCCCCACATAGTATAGTTTTGGGCACTCAAATCTCAAAAGTATTTTCCTTGCTGTTAAAGTGCAGAGAAATATTAAAACACAAAATTTTTTATTAGAATTGGAAGATTTGATGACAAGTAGGAAATTCAGGATCATTTTAGATCTGAATGAACTGCTTGTCAAAATAAATGTAATGCATTTATTCCCTTAGCTCGTGCATGAAACCTAATCATTATTTATTTATTCATTTCTCAACATTATTGAGTGGTAATTTTTGCAAGCCTAACTACTTGAGCCTTTCTTGAAGACTGTTGGCTCCACCTATTTCCAAGTGTTCTCGCAGAGGGAGTCAGCTCCCCCGGGAGGTTCCCAGATGGCTGTGAAATACCTCCAGCAGGAATGGCAGCTCCAAGCACAGATTTGCACAAGCCTGATATCCAAATATTTACAAAAGTGTTTGCAATACTTTTGAAAATGAAACTTTGCTCACAGAAACATTTCTGCAAAGCAGACCCTGCAGATATGGGTGAAGGAGATGAATGGCATGAAAAGGTTTTCTTCAAGATAGTCCTGGCTGGTTTTGCTCCCCCCCCATCAGTGACACAACGTAGTCCCAGGAGCTCTGTGGTGTTGGCACACTGTAAACTATGGCTCATTTACTCTCTGCTTACCAATGGGGCTTTTTAAAGAGCTAATTTCCCACCAACAGGTGAAGTACTGCCTTCAGGACTTACTCTGCCATCCAAAGGTGCAGAACATGAGTTCTGCCTTCCTCACTATGGAATAGCATTTTTCTGGCCCACACAGGAAAAATTCTTTGGCAAAGAGTGTTTGTTTCTGATTCTTTTTCTGCTGTCCCACAATTTATATTCTTGACATGGCTGGCACCATTTCAGTTGCATACAGTTAGTCCTGATTAACCCTGAAACTAAGCCTAAAGTCAACCACAAAACAAGATGCACCAACTTCTGCTGCTGTGTGCTGGCTTTGAGGAACAGCACGTGAGCTTTTTCTAGTGTCCCAATGAAACTGGTGGAACTGAACACATACTTAAAAGTGACCATATTTTCAGGTTTCCTGCTGAATGGGAGGTTTCAAAATAAGTCCCTTAAACACTCCTAAAAAGTGAGGGTCTTTGCCATGGTAGCTGTTCCATGAATCCAGACCTGTACTTCATCTTCGTGGCTGTACTCTGAGCATATGCTGAGCCTTACTGAACTTGCATTCCTTCCTAAAAGGGAAACAGTGGTATGTGTTAAAGCTCCATGTGACTTCTGTGCCTAAGGTAAGCAGGGCTAAACCCCTGTCTCCAGCTGCACACACTGGTGAGCAGTGCCCTGTCTTGGTTTGCTCTTGTGAGTACATCTAATTGTCAAAAAAACTTGGATTGCAGATTATGCTAAAACAAGCCAGATCATGTTAAATATTGTACTCAATTGTTTTTGCTGCTGAGACAGAGAAAACTGGCAGGATAAAACTTCACAAAACCCAGAAATATGTAAGAATTCTTAGGGCATTAGAGTAGGAGTAGCATTTGATACTCTCAGAATCACTTCTGTGTAAAGTTGTGCTTCAGAAATATTATATGAGCAGCAAACCATACCAGCCCATGTATTTAAGTGTTATATCCTTTCTGAATGAGGAAAAAAGTAACAGCACATATGTAAAAATAAGCAATTACCATGAGAATTTGCCATTTCCCATTTTTTCAAAGGATTTGTTTCTATAGAATGTTTTTAAATCTTCTGCTCACAAAAGAAAGGGATTGACAACCGGCCAGCATGTAGATAAAGTACACTTTTCTAAATTATTAAAGAGATTGTATCTGTATGTTGGATTGTTTTGAAAAATTAATTGGTCTTCTGAATAATAGCAGGCTTGTCTGCATAGGATACCAAACTTGAGTGTTCATTCTCATCCTCAGGACACTCAGATATTTGCAGAAATATTTACCACTACTGAACTGCTCATTTTAAAATACCTGTTATATGAAATACTGACAGAACACTTTTTAATTGTTCCTGGTTCCTCAGAATCCTTTTCTTGGAATATCTTTGAATAATTTTCTAATTGCTGTTTGCTTTTAGAGTCTCTTCAAATATCCCACAACTCTCTTGTCCCTTAACATTTGCTATTGAACAGAAGTTGCAGGCCTACAATGCCAGTTAAAATCTACCCGCAGTTTCCTGGTAGTTCTCCTTTTTTTCCGGATAAGTAATACTGGGGGGAGAGGTTTCTTCTTTTTATTTCTGAGCTACTTGTGGCAGTTTTCAGCACAGTGCCACAGTTGGCATTAAACAGTCCAAGCAAGCAGCAGCAGTGCCTCCTCCTGAAGGAGAAGTTGTCCCATTAAAAGAAGTCTTCAGATATAAAAGGAAAATTTTTACCTACTTTTCTAGAGAGAATTCCCAACTGCTCATGAGTTTCACTCACCAGCACTGGGAGAAACTGTGTCATTCCTCAGCTATGTATATATTTTTCTGTTGCACTATATGCTATCCTCTGACTGCTCTTTTGGTTTATTTTTCCTGACAATTGAAGGTACAGTCCTTTTCTGTGCCTGATGTGCCCTCTCTGCACCTCCAGAGCTTGCAGAGTTACCTCCTAGTCCCGGCTGTACAGAAATCAGGTTTGGTTTGGGGGACCCTCCTCGTTTCTCGTTAGCTCCAGTGGCTGCAGCACACACACATAGTTTTGCATTTGAATGTGCTTTTTTCCCCCGTTTCTCCTTGGTAGTGATTCAATATTTAGCACTGTTGTCTAGATTTCAGAAGTACAGACTAAATACTGGGTAGGTTACACCTTCCCAGAATAGATCCAAAATAACCAGGAGATATTTAGGTTGGAGGAAGCTGGAGTTCTTTTAATGTATGAATGTGCGATTTTTCTAATGTAAAAAAGGCTTAAATCTATTATGCAATTCTTTTAGTTTGCTCATGAACTCTGATACAAAAGTCTGTAAGACAGGATGCCTGTGATACATAATGGGTTTCAGTCACACTTTATATTAAAGTTCCATTTAAAATGCTTTATAAGGAGTTAATAAACTATAGCTAGACTTTACAAGTATATTTTCAGAGGTGGGTATCAGCTGTAGTGTATGGATAACAAGCAGCTCTTTCAGAAGAAAGTTTTGTAGATTATAAAAAATAACTTCAGATATTTTGGATTTTAAAGCAACTGATTAACTTTTCATTTTATAAATGCCATGGAAACACTGTCCCAGCTTTCTTTAGCAATTAGTTACTTCGTAAATCAAAGATAAATTAAGGGCATCAGTGAAAGATGCTGTACTTGAAAAGTTTTGTGTTGGTTATTTCTTAAGAAGTCTAAATAGGCCAAGTGAAGTCTTCAGAACCACCTTTTCTGAAGCTGAACACTGTTGGTGTGAGCAGTGTTGGTACAGAAGGCACTGGGGACACACATGTGAGGTGGGTCAGTCCTTGTTCAGGGTCATCTACTCCTCGTGTGATGAAAGTGTAGATATCAAAAAATGCACAGCACAGATCTGACAAAATACTGCCCTCCAACTCTCCAATTCTGCAAACAGTTCCACTGGTGCTCAACTTCACCCACCCAAGCAGTCTCCCTTTATTAACAGCAGGGAGGCTGCTTATTTTCAGAAGCTTCCAGAAAGGGTTAAGGAAAAGCAGGATTGTTTTTGATCAAGGCCTAAGCCTTTAGCCAGTGTTTGCTCCCCACAGGCTGCCTGATGTTACTCTTCCAACAAGAGCATCAATGAGAACTTTGCCTGAGGAGCAGAGGGAAGCCTTGGGCATCTTTGGGCTAAATCTGCTGTCTCCTGAAATCTGTGGGCAGAATCCCATGAGTAGTGGGGGCCTTAAATCAGGTGCTTCATCAACATGTGAAATACTTGCAAGCTGGACGTGAAAGTAGAGTACGAGCTCATAAGGGAGTAAAGTCTTCAGAACACTGGGAGTGTTTTGCACAGGTGAAAACCAACATGTTAATAGAAACCACAAATAATCTCAAGTAAAAATTGGCTCAGAGAAGCAAAATAATTGATGCTGATTGTAGATGGCTTTTCAGCTTAGTGTGTTTTAAGTCTCTGTCAGTGCGTTCAAAGAGTATTTGTTTTATGGAATGGCAGCTGCTGTGGAGGATCACCAAACATGTATAGCATAAATTGAAATTATTTCAGTAACAAACACTAGTATCTATTTTAATTTGCACATGGGTTTCCAGTGTATATGACTCAAATATTATATTGTTAAAAATTAGAGGAAAACAACACAAAGGTGTTTGTAAGTATGTTCTATTTGTAGACTTAAGGCTGTATTATGTTGGAATTTTACAAGCCAAGTTTAAATTGTAATATAGAAATTATTTTTATATTATTTTCAAAATACGCTACAGAGCAATATTTTGCGCCTTTATTATAACAGGGTCATCATTTTAGTAGGTTACTTTCAGAAATGCTGGTAGAAATTAACCATGAAAAGAAAGCTTTGTAAATGTACTTGTTTCTAACTGCTCTGTCTGTTGTGCACGTCTGTATCTAATGTGAGTTGAATATACAAATTTTTCTTAATTGAAAAGCTTTAAATTTTTCTTTATATATTTTGGTAAAACACTATTCCTCCCTATTTAATTCCACTCTTCCTTCCAGTCCCTGCCAGTAGCCACTTTTATAAGCAGCTTCTGAATAAACATTCATCCAAAAACTTCCTCACCAAATGAAACATTTCTGTGCAGATATTGATTGACTTGGGACATTCATAATACACCCTGAACCCATTGGAGTAGGATTAGTTTGCTTTTTTAAAAAAACATAATCAAAGATTTATTATTCCTTCAGAACGAAAATCAAGAGTGAATAACCTGTGCAATCATTTAGCATCTGTGGGAAGAAAATCACTCTAGATCATAGAAATGGCATCACTAATTGGCAGATACATCGTGTCTGAATATATATCAAATATGCATTGACTTCTTGCAGATTGAAGCATTCAGATTTTATTTCTTCATCGTTCTTTGTACTGTACGTATCAATTACTGATGAACTGTGCAAAAAAAGACATCACAAAATAATGCATACGCTATATTAGGAGTCTGTGTAGTTTATAAAATTCCCTAACTTCTGTGGTTTAGTTTGTTGGGATTAAGGCACAGACTGCAACCAAAACGTTCAAATCTGGATGCCTAATGATTCTGCATCTGGGTTTGTCCTGATAAAGAGACTGGTTCGAGGATGTACTTACTGGGCATCAATATCTGTGGGAAGGGAAAGCTTCAGAAAATCGAGTGAATGTTAATCCAACACATATTCAGGGCTTTTCTTTATTAACACTCTACTCTTCAGTCAATGGAATTTACATTTTCTCTTTAGTGATTTTCCATGTGTGGATAAATAATCAGGCCTATTCATAAAGTGATTGTTTGAGTATGGGGAGACTTGCCTTGTACCAAAACACCATATAATTGTTTAATTGTTGCATTTTTAATGGGGCTAGTGTATTCTACTGACTGGGGGGGGATATAAGACCTTATTTTTTTCTTGGATATCATGACCCCATTGTTCTCTTTGGTTGGGATTTTTCCTCTCAAGTGAATATGCTGTTCAGATTTCTGTTTTATCTCCCATTACCTGAATGCACGTACTGTATCAAGAGAATTGAAATGGCTGATGCACATTTGCACTGTGGAACAGGCAATATGAGTAAAAGCCACCATGTTCCAAACAGCCTTAAAATTCTGACTCTCTGGGGACTGAGAGTCACTTAACTGGATGCAGCCTCTGTCCCACTTCCTCGTGTCCCCATGGCTGTAAAACACTCGAGCCCGCTGTAGTCTGTGTACACATATTTGTCTGAATAACCTGCAAACTTAAAAGAAAACTTTCTTTAAAAAGTTGTGATTCTTTGATAGGTGTCAGCGTGTCAGGAAATCCTATTCAAGAGAGGAGAGGGAGTGAAAACAGAGAGTGAATAGTATCTTGTGGCATAACCAGGGCACCAAAATCCAAAAAAGAGGGAAAAGTTAAGATGTATGGTTAAGATGTATCAAAACCTATTTCCTGTAAAGACTGTAAGTCTTGTAGATCTTCCTGTATTCTGGGAAAACAGAGAAGTGTTTTGCCATTCATCTCTGCATCTAATGTAGCCTCTTACTTTGGTGCAGAGGTTTGCTATTGGGGAAGAAGGGAGAAAAGAAAGTTTTCTTCCCTTTTTAAACAAAGCAAATTCTAGTGGCAAAATCATCTGAGATTGCAAAAAAATATGATCCAGTGTTGAAACTAAACAGTGCCTAATCCTGTGTGTGTTGCGTATTTCATTTGTGTTTTTCCCCTTTCCAATCTCATTTCTTTAAAAATAACAAGCGGGATGGGGGAAGTTCAAAGATTAAGCTTGTATGTTAGTGACCTAGTTCTTCCTTTTTTCACATGCAAAATAAATATAAATGTGAAAACAGAATTGCCCTTTCCCTCCTGGGCAAGCTGAGATAAAAGCCACCTTTACAGGTAAATTCCATATAACTGCTTTGCCACAGAATAAAGTTAGAAGCCCTTTGCACAGCAGCTTTGCCTGATGCAGCCTGACAGTATGCTGGGAGCCCGAGAGCCACGGCCACCCTGGCCAGAACAGCAGCTCTGGGTACTCTTGCCTTTAAAACAGATGCAGGTCATTCTGGCCCGCACTGTCTGAACAGTATCCGTGTAGTAAAGATGACGTGGACTCTGCTTTGCTGCCATTTGCCTCCAGGGTTGGGTAACACAAAGCCCATTCCCTGTGCTTTTGGTTCAGACACGCAGGAGATGCAGCAGCAAAACGTGGCATCTCCTTCGAGGGGGTTTGCAGTCAGGTCTGAACTGAAACACAGCCATGGGGGCGTGACAGAAGCGCTCTCGCCTCTCAGCTCCGCAAATTAGGTGCGCTTCTAATACCACCAGAAATGAAGCAATGGTTTTATTTGCTCAATATTCTGAGTAGTGTAAATACGGTCTTTGTATAATGCACATGGTGTGTGTGCAGTACAAAAATGCTTCTCCCTCGGAGCCACTGAGAGAGCTTTGCATGCACATGGTGCTGAGCTCTGCTCGTTCACCACAACCAAGGAGAACAAACAGGATTTAAGCCTAGACTAAATAATGGATAAAATTAGCCACATAGACCTAAGCAGCTAAAAGTTCCCAACCATGGTGTTCTGGGCCAGCTTTGACAGCTTTGTATAAAACTATCCCAATGATCTAGATTAGGTTTGTGCTCTTTCCTGGGAAGGAGCAATTACTTTGGTGTCTTTTCCAAGCCCATTGCTCTCAGCCTGCTAATTCCTGCTGCATTTGCAATGTGCCAGACTTAGCACGATTCAGCAACACGGCAGCTTTCCAAATCTGTGTAGAGCTCTTCTTTTCTTTTTGGAATCCATCTGGACTTTTACTTTGCATTCAATTTTAAGACATGAAACACTGTTATAAATTTTCATAATGCCTTGAAGTTGCCTCTTATGGGGCTGAAAGACTTTTGTTCTCCTTGGAAGGCCTTGTTCTTTCTCATTGGTTCTTGTGACTAATGTTTATATGGAAGAAGTTGAATGAAACAGTGAAAATATCAATGCTGTTTACATGTATTTCTGCCATTTGGACACCTTGTGTTGTTATAACCCAATGCCTCTCAGATATGGGCAAACCTTGAAGGACAGTCTGAAGTATTATATACAAAAGTGTATGGAGTTAATTCATCATAACTTTACTATTGCTATTGTATAATATGCCCCCCAAATTGTTTTTACATCTTTTTTGCTCTTGCTAACATTTTTATTTTCATTTTCTAGTTTCTTAGGCAGATTCTAGAGCTCTTTGTCCTTAAAGCCTATGGTAGGCTTTCCAATAAAGAAGATTTGGCTTTCTCAGTTCAGTGTGCATATAGAGTGGATTGTGTCCCCAAACAAGAATTAAAGTAACTCAAATGTCCCACTCTTGGTCTAGAGTTCATTTACTCATTAATTGAGGATCTCTGTTCAATTATAACCAAAGCTAATTCTATGAATTTTAAAATACCTGAACAGGTAACGTGACCCTTTCCAATAACCTGTCCAACTTGGCATTTTTTAACCCATAGAAATGTACAATAAGGATATTGGTACTTGAAGTCAGTAGTTCAAAGAAAGATAATAGTTGGCTCTCACTGGGGCTTAAGGAAATGTTAATAAGGAATAAAGTAAATCTCACTGATTTTTGTTGGCTAAGAATTCAAATTCTTGGTTGTCTTACCACCCTTCTCATTTTTCAGTCTGAGTTTCTTTTTGTCATCTATATATTTATACTCTCTTAGCAAAGATTGATTTAGAATTTCAATAAACAATATAATAGCTATTACAGAAATCTATTTAAAGCTGAAATGATTTTTCAGGTTTCTTCTTTGACCGTTTTCATGCAAAACTTTATCCCATATGAAAGAAGTGAATTTCTCTTTTCCATTCCCCTCCCTATTCCTAATTTCAAGACATGATTGGTTGCAGTCCCTTTTGTCTGCAAAGAAAATGGTTGATCATTTTTAAGCTGACTGCTGTATCGTTTAAATCCATTGTTCAAAAGAAACAGGAGCATTAATTAGCATTAAAGGATAATGAATATTTTTTGTTGTGAAAACTGTGAGTTCTTGAGAACCTTTTCTACATGCTGTTGTCATTAAAATTCAATTTAAATGTCATTTTTAATCTGATCCATACTTTGACAAAGATGATGTGTAAGAACTGTTTTTAGCAGTTGGATTGTTACTTTGTAAAGTATTAAAGCACTAAACCGATTTTTGCAATAGGTAGAAAAACTTGCTTTTGTTTTGAAAACCTTCCAGTATAACTGTCGCACTTTTTATAGCAGAACTGTATTTAATTTCTTTCTTTTATGAAAGATTACTCAAAGTAACTGATAGCTCTGTAATCTGTGTGAACTGGCTTCTCCATTATTTGAAACTGAGAGAAGCTCTAATGGCTATTCAATAAAATTGACTTATTTCTAAAGGATCTGTTTGCTGGGATTTTGTCTGTGCTTTCTGTGTGCTCTCCCCAGTGTGATGCTGCAGCCCAGGGAGGCAGGGGGGCACCTGCAAACCTGGGGCTCAGCTGGCTCAGCACAGCCTTGTGTTCTGCTGACATAAACTTCCCTGTCAAGGCATTTCAAGGTGAAGTTGCATAGATTGGAGAACTCTGGGAATCTGAGGCACTGCCTGTTCAGCTTCCCGGGCTCCAAAGGCACAGCACCCTCTGTGCCTGTACCCTCTGATGGGGCCACCCCTTCCCCTTCTCTGTCAGGCTGAGCACATTGTGCCTTCCCAGGCTGTTGCAAAGGCACATTCCCAGTCCCTGGAACACAATATTTGACATGCCTGTACTTAAAGTCTCCACCAGTTTTTTAACATCACCCTCAATCTGTAGAGACCTGAGTTAGACTGAAAGCTTTTTTTGAAATACACTTCAGCTTCAGCAAGAATGAATATAGGCAGGCTCTGCTGCAGGCTGCGTTACACAGCCTGTGCTGAAATGGTCTCTAATTCTAGATAAGAATTGATAGTGTCTGCATTGCAGTATGAGTTTCTGAACTGTAATTATTGTATATTTATTCATAAAGATGTCTTTAGTCTTTCTATCTATAAGATGTAGAAGGAACTGTCATTCAGCTGCTCTGAGCAAGTATTTGTTGGAGTCGGTGGTTCCTGAGCTGGAGTCCTCCATCTGGTGATGGAGGTGAGTGCACATCTGGTGAGTGTGGCCAAGTCATTTTTTTTCCTAAAAGACTGAGTTAATTTTGATTGTATTCAACACACACTGGGTTTGTTTGTACCCAGGTTTCTGAGCAATCCAGATTACTCTGCTTTAGCACCCAATCATTTAATCTCCTAATGGTATTAATTCTTTTAAACACTTTCCCCTGGTGATTGATAAAACAATTAGTTGGTGTAGGGCTGGCCCTCTCTTGGGACAGTGGATTGGTGATTAATTATTTATCATTTAAACTCTTTTCAAGTAATCTACAAAGGTTTGAAAGGGCCTATTTTTATAACATAATCCTGGATTTTTAAATTTTGTCCTTTCATTCTTGATACAAGTTCCATATGAAGCATTTTATTGCTGTGTCTTTGTTCAGAGAGCATGTTTACCTTCAATAATTGCTGTTTGACATCATCTTGAATTTGAATGTGAGATAAATCACAGAGTAAAGCGGAGTGGGGAGGGGAGATAAGGAATCCTTGAACATGTCTACCTGTTCTGCAGATCCCAGAGGTTTCAATATACTAAAAAACCAACCTGCCATTAGGATTTCCCTTCTTCTGATGCAAACCTACTATACCTAGAGGCAGAAGGGAGGCTAAGGGTCAGCAGAGTTATGGACTTGCTCAAATCCATGCATTTGCTGGAGTTTTCTTACTGACATGACTAGTTTCTAGCAATATGGTTCTCAAATATAAGTACATTAAGCTTATCTGCCTGGCTGATGCTGGAGCTATTTTACCTTTATGGCAGTGAGAGGTGAAATAATTCTTGTGTAGTCTGTTTATATTGATTTATAGACCACAGTCTTGCAATTCATTGAAGATGATGAGATTCCTGAATCCTTCTAGAGCTCTAACAAATCCAAGAGGGTTTCAGAAAAACACAGAGCAGACTTGCTTGCAAAATTTACCTTCAAGAAACACTTTGAGACTTCCCCTGGGGGAAGGACATTAAAGCAACGTAAGGCATTGTGTGTTGCAATCCAGCATTGGCTCCCTGATTGGCTTCCTGGCCAAAACTTGGATTCCCTCTCCCTGGTTTGGAGAACTGCCATGGGTGAGGGTTCAGTCAGTAGAGAAGTTTGGAGAGGAGGGTTTCAGTTCGTGCTGCTCACACTCATCTCTTTTCCATCACGTGTGTAGGAGGACAGGCAGTGTCACTAAACGGGGACTTCCCGCGTTTCTCTGTGGGGGCACCGCCCTCTCTGCTGCCCTGCCCACTGCACCGACCTGCCCCACACAACTGGGGCCGGTGCCCACCTCCTGCTGCCCGGGCTGGGGTCGCAGACACTGCAGAGAGAACTGCTGACAGGTGCTCGTTTGTAAGAGCACACAGAGAAAATATGATGTAGTAATGGAAAGAGGAAATACAGCCCACATCTGCAGAGTGCTGACAAAAAGGAATTCTCCCCAGACTGTCAGCTTTGTCATAAGTGATTCTAATTTTCTTTTGTGGCATACTTTTTTTGCTCACCAAGCTAACTAGTATTTATAGCTGATTTCTGGTAACTTCAAAATCCTACCCAAGAAGTTACATCATTGACTCCCAATGTTGTCACCACTGCTACAGGAAACAGTTTTTTTCCTAAATTTTCATTTGCTTGATTTCTATCCAGATGGCTCAGTAAAACTCCATGTGTAACTAGAAAATATTTCTAAAAAGCAGTGGATTTTGAAGCCCCCACATGAGTCAGATTTCTAAACCTTGTCATTTATAAGATCAATGAATTTCAAGAAAGGTTACTGACTGGGTAGAACTAGAGAGCAGCTCTGAATCAAACATGCTGAAAAGCATATAGTATGGGATACCTGACTGGATTTGAGCTTGAAAACAAAAAGGTTTTACCAAATGAAGCATGTGTAAGTACAAAGTTGATTTGAGTTTACAGAGTTGTGCTCTACTTCCCATGGTCTCCTTAACTAAATCTATGCATGACTCCGAGTTGTCACCACATTTTAAAGCCTCACTACTTTTAACACAATGTTTTTCTTCATGCAACCACATTTGCAAGTGCATTTCAAAGAACAAATTATCTCTCCCAAAACTCCACCCAACTTGGATACCTTGCTGAAATCAAGCTGTTAATATTGTTAACTCAGAGGAAGTAAAATTAAAGTAGTTCAAGCCACCCAACATTGCCAGAAAACTCAGATGGAGAGCAAGTACAAGTCATGTGGGGGAAATGTAGTTACTCTTCCATGTTGCAGGGGCTGACTTTCCCTTGTCTGATTTCAGTGCACATCAGAAATGGTGACAATGGAATCACACCATTCATTGAAAAGCATCTTTGTCACAGTTACCGGGTCAGGCTCGTATTGTAAGTGGGGAGGGATGATGAAGAGTTTAAGGAGAAAGCAGAGTTAGGGGGCTACACTGGGACCTCATAGTAATGGTTTACAGGACTGCTAAACAGCTAATCTAAACTCACAAAGTGCTGTGAATCTAAGACAAAAAAAAATGAACAAAAATATTCTTACTATTCCTGTATTTGGTCAAATGTTTAGGTATGTGCAGCATAAGAACTAAGAAACCAATAAGGTTTCTTATGAAGCAAAGGCCAAGGTACCCGAGCTCCTTGGGCTGGAAAGATTTCTAAAGGATTCCTGCCCTACCTCTGTTGTGCCCCATTTTAAGCTTGCAAAATACTGTCTTTCTGCACAAAAACTCATTAAGTCACTGTGTTCACTCAGGAAGGCCAGAGAACCATCAAGGCAGAGAAGCCAAATGTCTCAGTGCTGTGCACAACTACACTGAATTTACTTTCTTCATTCTACAGCAAATCGTCTCCAGGATGCCTGCAAAGGCTGAAAACTGGTGGAATGAAAGGACAGCAGACCAAGGATCCACCTATTCCTGAAGACTAAACAGCGTGGTATAGTCAGGTTTCTTTGAAATATGAAATCCCACACATTAGACCTCATTTGCTAATTATAGTAAAAAGCTTTGATCGTTTGAGTAGGAAGGAGATGAAGTTTCAATTTCTCTGCTCTAGAACTGAACCTGATTTGAGGTACAAAACATTAGCATTAGTAAGTGATGGGGAAACACATCTATTTCCTTTTGCAGTGCTCATGGGTAATGTTCTGCATAATGTTCACATAATGTGTGTGAACAGAGAAGAGTCCTGAGTTTAATTTGGTGACATAGTGTGTTGTAAAATCTGTTACTGACTTCTTGCTTCTCCACAGTATTCCAGAACACCACAAAACTGGCAAATGTACAATCTAGGGGATTTCAAATGTTGGCAGAAGGTTTATGTAAAAAATATTGCTTTTCTTCTTTAAGAGAAAAATGGAAGTTGTTTCCAGACACGAACTCAAAATATGGATATGTGACTACAAAAAGCAACCAACTACTCCTTGGCTTTTTCAACAATTTTAAACAGCTCCATGGCCCTTTCTTTTTGAAAAGCTGACACGTTACTTGTGCTGATAATTTTCCACAATTTCTGGGTTCTAGATGGGTTTGAATATAGTAACAAACACTTTCTAGAAGGCAGACTAATGTTATAAATGTGCCATTGGAACCAAAGCATCTGTAGGGTTGAGAGAATGGGACACATGCGTGAGAGAAGACAGCCCTGAGGCAGGGATGTGCTCACAGACAGTGCTGGTTCTGGGGCAGCATCCACAGCTTCTCTGTGGAGCTCAGTGTGGCTGAGGAGAGGGGCAGTGTCCGTGTCAGCTCCACCTCTGAGTTCCTGTGCGGGACCCACAGAGCTCGATGGCAGTGGCTGCCCTTTGGGCACTGTCACCTGAGAGCTGGATGAACTCACCAAGCTCATTCCCCACGTGGCAACTGAATCTCTCGCTGTCTTGGTGGCCTGGGAGGTATTTGCTGTGCCTCTGGCTTGGATTTGGACAGTCGAGACAGGCTGTGTATCCTTATACCTGACAAAACCTGTACTGCAGCCAGTCTGCTTTGCCTTTGGCTTCTCTTCTTCAAACAATGACTCCTGCTTTTTGAGGAAATTATGAGAGAAGTGAGGAGCTCATTAGCTGTAGCATGAATACCTCATGCATCTGGGTTTCTAGGATTTGTGGACAATGCTGCTGTCATATTTTATTATCAAAAATAATTGAAAGCAAATACAAAATACTGTTGCTTCAGCATCACTTTTACTATGTAGTGCTTCATATCATTAAAATGTGGCTAGTGCCAAGTAGCTGAAATGCTCATTGCCCTGCCACATGTGAAAACCTTTTTAAAATTAGAAATATTGTTCATTAGAAAAGACACTCTGTAGCATGCCCTCATTCTTCCAATTGTTATAGCTATTCATGGGAGATGACATTTACTTCCCTGGGCTTAAAAATAAACAGATCCTCATCCAGCAGGTTTGCAAAGAGGTATGGTGTAATTACAGACTTGGGGCAAATATTTATCAGGCAGGAAACGTATGATTAGGAATTATACTGAATAATTCCCAGGGATTTTTTTCCAGCCCTTCCCAGACCAGGAAATGCTTATTTTTTTCATGCTTACAGGAAATGGTAGTTTTAAATTAAAATTATAATTTTTGTGTGCTACTCCCCAAAGTAACTCCTTTTAGAGGCACCTAAAAGGGAGGTAGAGCTTTAGACACTAACTGCTCCCCCTGAGCTGCCCCACTCATGGGGGGTGTCTCACACAGATGTTCCCTGTGGTGTCAGGAATGCACAACTGGGCTCAGCCTAAGCTGAGGTGAGCCCTGCAGTGCAGAGAGTTGGGGGGAGAGGGAAGGCAGGCTGCAGGTGGGTTGCAGGAGGGAGCCAGGGAGCCTTCCTTGGAGGAGGGCAAAGATACCACTCGTGTCCGTGCAAAATGCTGTGCATAAAATGCTGAGCAGGTGAGCGAGGAGACCCTGCTCTGAAGCATTTGCTGTTTGGAGTGAGGTGGGATCTGAACACATGAACAGGAAAGGACTAAGGAAAGGATTTTTTTTCTAGGGCAATGGTAACATGAATACTGATTGAAGACTCTGTCATGAGGCTGAGGGATGTGAATCTAAACCACTTCTATCAGTAAAACAGCAGAATTTTGAAAGCATTCCACACACTGTTCATCGTATTTCATCTCCTGTATCCAAGAGGGTGGGGGTTTTTTCTAAGAACCTGCTATCTTAGTACATAAAACCAATGTTCTGTCCTTGTAACAGCCCTGTACTTCAGGCAGATTATTTTAAGGACCTGGTGAGGGTGCTACATAACTTGGCTGTGATTTTTCTCTTGCTGTGTAACTTCATGCACAGGCCTGGGCATGTTCTCGAGGTCCCAGCCAGCCCCTCCCAAAGCCAGATCACAACACCCAGAGAAGCTGCAGCCTGAGCACAAACCAGGCAGAGTACAGCTGTGTTTTAAGGCTGGCCACTCAGCTCTGCCTCTGCTCCTATTTAACAGCAGTTAAGTGGTGAAGCCCTGTCTTCTTGAGATGCTTCCCCTCTCTTAGCAAACACAATGTAACATGCAATTTTTCCTCCTGAAATGCAACCCTTCCGTTTTAGTACTCCTTAATCATAGTGATTTTGTGGAGAATAACAGATTTTCCATTCCTGGACTTAAAACTTGATTTTTTTTTTCCTTATTTCCTTCAGCATTAATTATCCCTCCTAAAAATAAACAGATGGGAGTCCAAAAATACCCAGTGGAGCCTTAATTGAAGGGTTTTTGCAGGGAAGTCAACAGCCAGCCTTGTTGTTTGTGCAGACCCACCCTGCCCCAAGTTCCTGTTTGGTGGCTTGCCCCTTGTTTGCCCAGTCCATCAGTGCCACTACCTGGAGGGCTCCATGGGGAAACCATCCCTTCCCCAGATTTCAGGGCAGCCAAAGCTGGGCAGTGTGTGGCTGCTTTGAGGCCTCAGCTCCTGGGGCTGACTCCTCTCGTGCAGGGAGCAAGAAGGGTGTAGGTCATTTCTTTTGAGGGCTCTGCCAGCCTGCTGTGCCCAGGAGCTGGGGCGTCTCCCTGGGCTGGCCCTGGCACAGGGGGCATTGGCATTCCTGAACAAAACTTCCTGCTTTCCTCTAAGTCATCCTGCTTCTCCCAGCACGGTGCAGACACAGTTTGTACAGAGAGGGAAAGTCTGGGATTTGTTTTACGTCTTCCAAAGTCAGCAAAAAGCTTTTGGATGTTAAACCAAACCTGCAAGGCCTTACAACTTCATGCAACTTTCTGTCTGTAATTTCAAAGAGTTTGAGACAGTTCTCAAACTCAGCTCTGGTCAGTGGTGATTCTGCATTTTGATGTAGGAATCCTTGGTCCAGCCTGGCTTTGGGGCCAGCCACTTGTGGGTGTGCCCAGCTCATCACTCCCGTCTGGGCAGATTGTGGCTGTGATTGGGATTTTTGGATGTATGGGAGCTTCCAAGTGTGGCGTTTTGAGAGTCCCAAACTGGCATATTTTTTGCAGAGGGTGAGGCATGAGGCTTGAGAAAAAAATTGCAGGGTCTTTGAAGTGCAAAGCTTTGAAGTTCAAAAAAAAAGTAAACAAATTCCTGTTGCAGTTCACTGTCTGTGGAAAATCTGGAAGGTAAGACTTTTAACCAGAGACTGAATGACATTTAAAAGTAACAGAGTAGAGAACTGTGGCTTTCCCATTTTAGCTGTGTATGCAGTAGTGGAGAAGGTGAGCTTGATTCAAAGGTGCACCAAACAACACTGTCAGTCTCCACCTTCCTTCTTCTGCATTCTGACATAAAATATGTGTGTGGTGGAAGAGGGAGGGAGGAATTTCTCTCTTCCCGTTGCTATTGTGTTTTGTTATGTTTTGTGTCTGTTCAGTTTGTCTCCAGGATCAGAGAAATGACTCAGAAAGTTATTTCCACAATAGGAGAGCATGGGAAAACACAAACACTCGTCTCTTAAAGACACACAAGCCCTGTTTGTTACAGACATGCCTTCCCTTCTAGTCTGTTGGAATTGCTACCACATGAGCTACCTTGCTCCTTCCTCGAGAACCCTGACTGGATCTTGCACCTTAGGCCTTTCTTTTTGTCTCTAAAAAATGACATAAAATTGCCCTACCCTATACTCTTATTTTTACTTATCTTCCCCCTCTTTACCTTACCTTCCCCTTTTACTGCACCTCCTATCTGTTCCTCATATTTTTTAAGCTCATTCTACTTGCTAGGCTGCCATAAATCCAAAACTCTCTCTGTAACCAGCACCATCTCTCACGTCCTTGAGCTGGGCCTTTCTCCTCAATGGTGTTCTCCCATCCCCCAAGCTGGCACTCTGTACCTTCCCTCTGGAAGGTGTCCAGTCACACCTGGCAGGTCTTGGGCAGAACTCTGCCCAAGCCAGTCTGGGAGCAGTGCTGGTGCTGCAGGTCCAGCCCTGCTGGTGTGCCCAGGCAGGCAGAGTACCCCATGATGCAGAGGAGAAACATAAGCTCAGCAGGAACCAGCAGCACCAGCAGCCTCCCTGAGCCAGCCCCTGTGCCAGCCCCCCTTGCTGCAGCCAGCAGGAGCCAAAGATTAAATCTAGCTCCTGCCTGTGCCAACCAGGTAGGGCAGGCTGATCCTTTCTTTGCAATTATGATGAGGCAGCAATTACACTCTAGAGCTGTTTTCTCCTGGTGAGGTAGAGCTATTACTAAGCTCAGTGTTTTGGTTTTGGTAGCAAATCTTTGGGGCCTGTTCTTGCCTAAACCCCCCTCAGGTTTTCTCAGGTCTCTTCACTCTTGTTTTTTACAATGACTTGTTTAACATAATTTTCTTCTCTGAGTTGCCCAAGCACAAATCTGGCTCCCAAAGCCAGTGTTCAATCCTATTTGCCTCTTCCTCTCTTGCTGCTCAGATATCTGGGCATCCAAACTCCCTCCTTTTCCTGGTGTATAGATTGAGAAATCTATTAAAATAATCCCTCCCTTTCTCTTTATCCTCTTAGCTGTGCCAGCAATGCACTGTAGCCACCTAAACACGTGTCCTTGCCTGCTTGAATTAGTTAGACTTAGCTCTCTCCTCTGCTGCTCCTGGAAAAGAGGATGCAGTGTCTGGTCATCTCTGGCGGTGCTGCCTGTCTTGCTGGCTCTGAAACTCCTTAGGAAGCCCCACGTGTATTCTGGTGCCATGTAAGCCTTTCTAATGAGCTGCTGAAACATTTCTCATTGTCCTCACTTCATTTTTATTTGTCTTCATTTTCTCTGCTTCTATTGACTGCATTTCTATTTATGTGACTTTAATCTCTTGCACTCAGCTAGGAAAGTGTGCCATGGGTGTGGTTCCTTGAGAAGCCAGGGCAATGAACCTTAAGTGGATTACTTTGAAGCCAGAAATGTTACACAGGTAAATGAAAATAGGAAAATCTCAGCCTAATTATTATCACTTCTCTTCTGAATTGGTGGACTCCTGCCAAGTCTATGAACATTTCATGGCACATGCTGAGTCACAGGCGAGACAGAAACCCATGGATGCATTTATGATCTGTAGGGGAGAGGTTTTTTGGCAGGTGAAAATGCGTTAACACATGTTTCAGGGTGTGGGTGTCTGGGTGGGAGAGCACATAACACTGCAGGATCAGGGCAGGAACTCCATACTTAAACTGAAAAGGCATATCCTTTCGGAAGGAATTGATTCTCTTTTCATTCTTCTAGCAAGTTCAGAAAACAATCTTTGACTGCTCTTCCCTTATCAAACATGAGGTGGATCCTTCATGTAGGAAGACTTCACAAACAGTGCCTAGAAGGGTTTTGAAACTTGTATTTTCAAGAAACTTCGGACTCATTCCTTCACATCTGCCATTGTCTCATGTTTCTGAGAAAGTCACTCAAATTTGTGTTTCAACTTCCTCATCTTTAAAATTAGGAAAGGAGATTCCAGGATACTGTGAGATTATATTGCTACTGTTTTGTCAGCCCACTGCCACTTGTGGAGATGATATCACAAAGTGCAAAGAACTGGGCTTTGAAAGAAAGGATGGCTGATGGTCTGACTTTTAAGTCATGCATATTATTCCCATAACCATCTTGTAAAGAAAAATGTGGTATAGACCAGCTTTGAGAAAGGAATTTCACTATGCAATTACAAAATACCAGTTACAGCAGGGAAGAGTACAAAACAAACATCACAGCATCTTTCTCTTAATGCTTAAAAAAAATAAAAAAATAAAAATCCCACTTTAAACAATACTATTGGGTGAAATTTAAAAAAAGATATCAAACAAGATATCAAGCCTCAAATAAACCAGAGAAAGATTAACAATTGATGCTTTCTAACTGATACATAGAGAAGGAAATTAAGAGAAAACCAATATTTCATAGTTATAAGTTTTATTTTGGAAAATGTAAACGTCACTAACCATGCATACAAGTTAAGACAATATTTTACAGTTCTCAATTTTCTTTCTTTTTTCTTTTATTGTTGTTGCATAGAACATTATCACAATATATAATCTATGCAGTACAAAATACATTAAAAGTTACAGCAGAGCAAGAGTAGATGAACATAGAACTGTACAACTTGTAATACTTCAATGTAGTGACTTGAATTGAAAAGTGGGCCATGGAAGCTTTCATGTGCCGCTGGTAACACCATGAGGATGACACCAGTAGCTTTGTAGTTCACCAAAGCTGGAAGAACACATGTAAACATGAGCACCCTTCCTGGCACGCGTGTTCTCTGTCACCCATACACGCATGTGCTTGTGAAAAAGCACACATGCACACACACATGTCCCCCAGAATGCACGATATACACAAGCAATGCAGCTGTAACCAGAGATGAAACTCAACCACAAACCTCCAATGGGTTCAAACTTTCCAAATGCAATGGCATTTGGATCTAGGAATTTGGTTCAGACCAATCACTACTTAGAATGAAATGGATACCTATTTTTGCTCTGTAGACATCCCTTCATTATTCAGTGTGTAGTATAGACACACTACAATATACACACATATATGCATTTATATATGTGTGAATATGCTTTTATAAATTCATATATATATATATATATATAAAAATCTTTACCAGTGGATGAGCTTTTGCATTCTATATTCTGACTTATGGGATAAACAAGTATAATTTGGTTATTTTCTTCTGCCTAAGGCTTTGGCTTTATCCCCAAAAGAGTTACAAATACAGATGTTCATCAACCATTCACTGACACAGACTGTATGTTAGCACCCAGTGCACAAACAGATGGTGTGATGGAGTAAAAGAGCACCTGAAAGTTAATTTATAGGCATTACCTGATGAAATTAGTGAATCAAATGGCAACGAAAAGGCAAGTTTTAAACATGTAGAGTTGGTTTTCCTTATTCTTCACAAACCACGTTCCACAAAACAACAATGCACTTCACAAAGTACAAATTCTGTAACTCATGGCAAAGACCTGGAGAAAAGCAGTTGTGAGTGGGAACAGCTATAAACAGGAAAGCCTCTCACACAGCCTTTAATGCCTGGCCACACAGGCCACGGAAAGCTGAGCATCTGGAGAGAGGGGATGGAGGTTTCCAAGGGGCACAGAGGCACTCAAAGCTACAATTATGGCAAGGGTTAATGCAATAAAGAGGGTAGGATACATACAGGAATTAGATGTTAACCATCAAACAGAGGCTTCTGATGACTTGTCCTAAATATACACCTTTGTGGTTATGTAAACAGTTAGTATACATGTATTACAAAAGCAAGGAACAACTAATTTGCAGACATAAAAAATTCTCACAAAATCTAGCTGCCAGGAGTATACTAGGGCTGCCTTCTGAGAAGCAGGATGAAAACTGAACTCATGTTGCCATTAGGCCTTTGCACAGGATGAGGCTAATGGAAGGGGTGAATGAGCTTCTAAGAGCACCTGTATTTTCACTTGAGTGTGGTTGTGAAATAATGATTTTAGCTTGCACCCATTTCCTATAGCAAGGCGGTTCCGCTCAACTCTTAGAGGGGAAGCCACAATCATGGCTGGAGAAAAAGAAATAAACTTTCAGGGCTTTCTTAATAATAATAACCCTGTTGTTATAGTCTGAAATTAGATGGGGAAAAAAAAGCCCCTGGTGGCACTGTTGTAGTTTGTGAGGCCTCACCTCAGCAGATTGCAGGGGACAGGAGGAGGCAGGAGATATGCACAGCCCCAGAGAGTGGACTGTGAAGGAACCTGCACCTTGCCAGAGCAGTATTTCCTGAGTGTGATGAGTTTGCTGCTATGCCAGGACTGTTTCATATTACACCACTGTGTGAAACAACACAAGGGCAAAAATCTGAGGTTAGTTTGGATAAGCACCAAGATTTCAAAACACAATTTGAGCTGTTTCAACTTCTCCTATCTGCAAAATTCTTGCTGGTCATTGGATGTTTCTGGCAGATGCTGGAAAACACCAACACTTTTTTTGTATGAAAATATTATGAGAAGTTTTGTTCACATTCAGTTTTGGAAACTACTAGTGGTTTGGAATGCATCATTTTGCCCTAAAACTATGATGTATTAAACATTTAATGGAGTTATTTGAAACTCTAGCTGGGATTTTAAAACACAGTAACGTGACTGTGAGCCTGACACACGCTGAGCTATTTACAGCCAAGATGTCAAAAAAAAAGGTTTTAGACACCAATTTCAGGGCATTTCCTAAAAGTGTGGCTATGTTGGCTATATATAGTCCCATACTCTTCTCATTAAATGAAAAGACTGAACTGGAAATTTGACCTTGAGCCAATTTATTTTTTCCTGTTTAAACTTGGAGAATTATTAGTAATATCTATGAGGAATATACATAAAATGTTAGTTTGCTGTTGGAGTTAAAGATTACATAGTTTATGTCCCTCAGAATAGGCTGTCCCATAATCCCTATATCCTACAAGCTCAGCACTAATAAAACCTGGTGCAAATATTTCTTCCCCAGGCTATTAAAACAACTTATTTGCAATGCGTCTACTGATTCATGCTGAAGTATTAAGCCCTAAATAAATGGACTGGAGTGGTTCCTCCTTTCCTGAAGATTAAATGATGCTCTTGTTGGAAAAGATGATTTCAGAACAAACAGAACTTGGAATACAAAGCCTGCAAATTTTGCTGGTGCTTGGTGCTCCTTTTGTTTTTGGTTGTTCCTCCTCTCCTCCATATCCCTCTATTAAGGTATAATGAGAAATGTGTTTATGACTTGTTTTGAAGTATGTGCACAAGACACAGCTGACCTGTGGAATTCCTTGAGCTAGATATCTTAAACGACTCTTTACTAATTACAGCACAAGAGCTCCTTTTAGCAGTCACAGAAATGATTGGAATGTGAATTCCCATTACCTGAATTACATCAAGTTGTTAAAATTGTGTATATCAGTAGGAGAGATTAAAAAAAAAAACCACAGAAAAACATAAGAAAAGAAGAAATCTGTGGGGGCAAACAGATCTGGCTTTGCCCTAACTCACAGAGGTTGGGCAGCTCATCATACAAACTCGACAATATTTGTCATCTTGTTAAAAACCCTCACGACGTTCTTTCTTTTTCTGTGAAATGGAACAGCAGAATTGTGCCTCGCACAACTTCCAATTCAAAAAAGGGGAAATTGTCATTTTTAAAGAGGTGCAATCTGAAGCAAATGAACATGAAAAAATACTGAAATATCTGCACTTTGTCTTTAAGTATTTATCTATATAACTATGTGTAGTATTAGGAATAACATAAATATTATGGAAGTACCTATGAAACTATTTGGAAATCTACATTAGCCTCTCACAGTTAACTTACAGTACAACAAAACCTTGCAAAATTGGATCAGTGCAAAGCAGCAAGTTCATTTGGTTCACTTGGAATCGGGGAGCATCCACCTCATATCAAAGGACAGGTTCAGTGTCCAGAGTTTCTTTCCACTGTGCTACATGAACTGCATTTAAACCCTACAGCAAAAACAGGAACCGCCTCAAAATTCCAGAATCAAAAGGACCTGAAGTTACAATACACACCATCAGACTCAGACAAGCCAAGGAAATTCTGTTTGCTGCCAGTGAGGTCTCCAGTACACCACAATGCTCCTGGTCTTTTCCTGTATTTTCTATCACATAAAACAAAAAATCTATCTCCTTGTGCTCTGTCTAGTGTCAAATATTTTAAAGTTATTGAAAATGAGCCAATATTCCCTTTCTGTTATCAAGCAGTCATTCAGAAATAAGAGCACCTTTGCTTTATGCTGGTATGTGTATTTTTGAGAAACTTGCAGTAGTGCTGAGCTATAATGTCACTTTATTTTAAAACTTAATGCATATTTTACTTTTTCAGTCAGAAGATGCCATAGGATTTTCATTTCCTTTTATCAGCAACCACAGTTTTGATGCAACAGAATATAGAAACCATGTCTTAGCCAATTTGTCTTTCTAGGACACAGCTGTACAGTAGGTAAGTACCTTGATAACAGCTTTGGTGGGCATTGGTTCAATAATGCTATTTCCATAATTCGTTTAAGAAAAAAAAAAAGGAAAAAGAAATAAAGGAAATTATTCAAGTCAGTGGGGTTTGATTTGAATATTGTGTTGGTCCCATACTGAGCGGGCAGTGCAGAGAGCTTGACACCTTGGAGAGTGACGACAGAATGCCTCTGAGACTCCAGCCACCTTGCAATAAAATGTTACCCAGTGTAAATATGTTTCGTCATGATCTAGGTTACTTACTTTTAAGGCATCTTGTTTGTTTTACCTAGCATGAAACAAACCAACAAACAAGTTTATCAACCTCACAGAGATTTTTGCAATAGGAAGTTTGGTTTGGAGCATCTTCAGCATGGAGTGAAGAGACAGCTTGCTGCCAAAAGCAGAGGGCAGCTTGAAGAAAGACAAAACTTCTGTTGGGACACTCCCCAACACAGGTATGTAATCCGGAAAACAAACAATGGAAGAGTCTGGTACTACATTCCAGTATTGGTTTGGTTTCTGATTTGTTTGTTTGTTTGTTTCCCCAGTGTGTGAAAGAACCTAACAAAAAGCTTCTGAGTGCAATTATATTTACAGAGTAAGGCCGTGGTTAGGGGGTGCCTTCATTGTAATTATCGTGTAACATAAATATCCATCCCTGAGAAAGGAGAAGGGGGACACAAATCCAACACCGTTGATTTGTAAGTGTATGTATTCTCATGTTGTGCAATCCCATCTTACAAACTACTTTGACACCTGAGGTGAATTAAGTGGGGTTTTTTTTCCTTTTTTTCTTTAGATTTTTTTTCATTTTCTTATAAAGAATAATGAAGAGGATCCATCAATGGTTGCAAAATACATGAAATATTGAAACAGCAGGAGTCACTAAGTGTAACATGTAAGTGTGTCTGTCCATGAGGTTAGAACAGCCACTTGCGTGGTCGGGGGAAGAAAATTTGACTAGAAATTGCGGTGGGAGGAAGCTATTTACTGGGTATTTTTAAAAAAGGGCGAGGGGGGCGCAGGGAAGGGAAGCGAAGCGACAGAGTTCTTATAAAATGTGCGCAGCACACCCCGCGCTCCGCGCCCGGCGGGCGATGCGGGGCGGGCGATNGCCCGGCCCCGCAGCATTCCCGGCTGGAAGCCGGCGTGGCGCCGCGCGTGCTTCGTGAGGTGGTCGCTGCGCATGAAGCGCTTCTCGCAGAGCGGGCAGCAGAACCTCTTCTCGCCCGTGTGCGTGCGGTAGTGCCGGGCCAGCTCGTCCGAGCGGGCGAACTTCTTGGAGCAGCCCGGCCAGCTGCACTCGAAGGGCCGCTCACCTGCGGGAACACACAGGGCATGGTTAGAAGGGAGAGCGGAGTCCGACGCGGGGCTCTGTTGGTACGCGCAGGTCAGAGTGAGAGGTTGGAAGGAAGGTGGATGCCGCTTGGCACTCGCTGGATGGGGAAAAGAGGAGGCTGCGGTGGGATTCCAACCCATTAAAAAGTACTGTAAACCCAACTAGTGATATACCTTTTTGGATAACTGCATCTTCAGGGATGCTGGGCTCCTGATCATGTCTTGTCTGTTGGACTTTACTTCATGACTTCATAATATCTGTACTGAGCTTTATAGTATATCCACTTACGCCCCCAGGCTGTCCCTGTCTCTTTGACTCAGTGCTGACGTTCAGAAGGTGTGATGAAGTCTCCCTCTGCAGCTATTTAAAAACAATTATAGTAAAAATGGCAATTTTGAGGCACTGGATGTGAGGCTCTCTCCTTGTATTCTCCACAGCTATGCCTGTGTTCTCTGCGTTGGCTACAAAGTCCTGCAGTTTCTCTAATTCCCTGTCTTAGGGGACTGTATTCCAACCAGGTAACTGTCACGTTGAAGGTACCAGCCTTCTGTCAATAGCTAACCTAAACCCCAGGACCTGTGGCACTTAAACTCAGACCAGTGACCTGTGAGCTCAAAGGAACAGTGACCTGGTGACCTGATGCAGTTCTGAACAGGTCTCGAGAGGGCAGGTGCCTGTGCTGTGCAGAAGCTCTGCCCTTGGGCACTGTGGTGGAGTTGCAGCCTGGGAAGCTCTGCACGTTGCTGTTGGGCAGGTGGATACGTGGAATGTATTCCCAGCTTCACCACTGATGTGCTGTGTCATGTGCACCTCACAGTATGTTTCCATCCTTAGCTTCTCTGTTTGATAAAAATGGAAAAATTAAATCATGAAATGTGCTGTCTACTGCATATTGGTTTGGTTCTTACTGTTGCTGAGTCTGAATATCACATATTCCTTTTGTGTTATTAATTGACAATATCTTATTGTTTTGTGAATAGAGACTTAGACTTTTTCATAGCTGTAATTTTAATAACTTCCTACTTGCACTAATCCTAATGTTTCTAATTCTGAATAACCTGTTCCAGAGGCTTAGAGAGCTATATAAATTCTGTGGCAAAATAAGAAAGAAAAGTTCTCTCCACACTACAGTAAATAGGAAATAAAGAAAACAGCCTTCTGGAGAAATTCAATACACCTTAATTAAACTGAGAGCAAAATTGACTGCAGCAAGCCTTCAATCTAAGCAGCCAATACTCTGCTTTAAATGCACAGATTTGGCTGTAACATTTATTTTCAGAATCTATTTAGGAGGCTCCTGCTCAGAAAAATAGTTGTATAGGTTCCTTGTCTCTCTGTTTGTGAAGCCTCCAAGATACTTCAGCCAAACCTCACACAGTGTCTCAATGAACAGATAGGCAAGTCTTTTTTTAATAGGATTTTGTTCAAGAATCTGGAGAAAGCAAATGTTCCTGATGTTTCCTTGATTACCCAGGAGAAAGGCCAAGTCTCCTTAGACCAAATATTCTTAAGCACATTTGGTGGATTTCACTACACCTCCAACTACACTGAATAATGCAATGGTTGTATCTGTGCAGTACACAAGGAGATCTTCATATGGAGAACCATGGCCACCACCTCTCAGTGATCTGCAGAAGGCAAACAGAACTGCTTTCAGTTGGCTTCCCCTGAATTTAAGGCTAAAAAACTAAGGGATCCACAAATGATTTTAAGAATAAAACCATGACCAACTAGTTTTAAAGGATATAGTCTTGTTGTTTAAAATAACCCATGCAAACCCATTCAATGTCCTCCTTAGACTTCTCCTGCCTGCTGAATGTCAGGGAGTGATCTCCCCATCTGCTGATAGAAATGGGAAACAAATACATTTTGGCTGTTTTTCATTATATCCAATCATCTGTCATTAGGCGTGCTCCTGCCTATGGTGGGACATGCCAGTCATCCCTCTTGTGTGACCAGATTCACCAGTCTTCTCCCTATATTTTGGTCATACAACAGATACACTTCTATGAGGACTTTGAAACCTTTGGGAAGGGCAATGAGACATGGTCTGAGAGGCAGATCCAGCCTGCAGAATTGGACTTTCTCATCCTTTAGCTATGTCATCATTTTTGGTAAGGCACTGGCCTTTGGATGTTTCTATTGCCTGAGTTAATTTTCTTTGTTTATTTTCATTACAAATGGTGTCAGCAAATGTTCTTGAAGAACTGTGCCATGAAACTGTGCTTTCACACAAGGACGATAAAAGCTTTCATGCAGTGTTTTGCTTCTGTTGAGAACACCATAAAGCACAAACAAAATGGTACCTTTTCTTCTTATTCATTAGCATGGCATCAGCTGCTCTTGGCTGTGATTCTATCATTTGGGAGCCAGCATAGGCACAACATTCAGTTCCTAATGAGAGAGGAGGTTCTGCAGCAGGATTGTGTAAGATCTGTGTTCTGCAGCACTAACAGTCAGGTGGTTGCATAACTGATCTCCCTCTCCTCACTGCACATCAGATCTGGATGAGAACATTCATGTTCCTACTCACCTGCCTGATTTGATATTAATTATGGTGGTGAGGATTTGGGTGCTGAGTCAAAAAACGTGGTCTGTCTTCCACTACATTTCTACTGTTCTCTGTCCTTCTCTTTCCTAGGGACTACTTTTTTTCCCCTCAGTCCTCACTTGTCTTGATTTGATATCTTCTTGGTAGTTGTCTTTAAGTTTCTTGGCCAAGTGGTTTTCTACTGATAGCTGGCATCACTCTAGTAGTCGTAATAGTTCTCTAGAGTGTTTCCCGGCTTTGTTGAGGTAGAGCAATTCCTCTTCAAAGAAAAACTGTATTGTGAGGAAATGCTGGATGGCTTGTGTGAAGATATGACAGTCATTATTCATAAAAAATTAGTGCACAGTCTGGAACAAAGTTGCTACAGGGTGTTAATTAAGACAAGACCAAGTTCCTGCTCCAAAACCACACATGGAAATTCACAGTCTGTCATCATGCTCATGTCTCAAACTGAAGGGCTGCAATTTTCTGTGCAGGTAAGTTATATAAATGTCCTTTTACTGGCAGTAAAGCAATCAACAGAATGAGAGATTATATGACTTGATTGCCTAATCTCATTAGGTCACAGGCAGCCACAGAACAATGTTCTTGCATAAGCAGTAGCCCATGGACATGTTGTACTCAACAAAGAGCTTTCACCATTAAAATGGCTGTACATGGTACAATAAGGATTTTTTCAGCTCCACTTTTAGGCAATACTGAAGTCAGAATTTTACCTTTATACACTGAGTGCAGAATGTGATCTTACAGATTAATGTAGAAATATTATCAAACATCTTAGATATGACAGGAAACACATAAAGTATGTGAATGTGTATGTTGGGAGTCTTAATGCTGTGCCTTGGCAGCAGCAGTATCTTTGTTCATTATGAGCCTTATTAGCAGGTTCTCATAGAGTGGTAAGTCTCCAAAACATAAAGATGCTTCAAAGCAAATGAATCAAAAAGCAACTCAGGCTTCTTTACTCTTTGGAGAGGCAGATGAGAAGATGCCTTTAAAAGATAAAGAATATTGGAAATTATTTTTTCACAATTTGAAATAGGTTTGGCTTTCCATGTTCCAAATCCCACTAAACAGTCACCTTTCTAGCTCCTCTGCCAGAGATGTGACACCACATAACTTGTGTCTAGAGCTACACAAGCTGATGGGAAAACATCACATTTGAGAATTGAATTCAGCTGATCTTAACTGAAAATTACACAAGCAAGAACATTTTTGGCATTTTCCTAAACTCCACCCAGCCAAAAAAAAAAAAAAAAAAGTATGTAAAGCTGCATTAGGAAACTTGCAGTGCTCACTGAGTGAAAGTACGTGAGCTGTGCAGGTGCACCGAGTTCTGAACTCAGTCCAGGGGCACAGACCTGCCTACTCGTGCTGCTCATATTGTCTGGCAGAGCTGACTGCCAAAGGAAACATGGAATTGCCTGGGCTATAGAAACAGCAGGAAAAAAGGCAACTCTCTCCTCTGTTGCTGGAAGGGAGTCAGAAGCATCTAGAGCCAACCTGTTCTTGTGATACCATATAAGGGTGCTTTGTATTATTATTCTGTAATTGCCAATCATTGTATATATTGAGGCAACTATATGCAGTTATGGGAAACAAAATCTACAGAGATTGTGGGACCAGATCTGATGTCTGCTAATTTGTACCATACTTCTAATGTCCATGTAGTTTTAAGGACTCCTTTCCTATATAGTGACCCTGGAGTAATCTCATTCCTGCTTCACCAACTCCTCTGTACGACACCCAGCATTTGAACATCAATTAAAAAAAGATACAAAGTACTGTATAGGCCTAGGCATACTTTTAAAATAACCTACTAATGACTGAGATACCCAAATAGTTTGAGATAACCATTTTCTGAATTACAGTGCAAGGATTAGGCAATTATATCTGAACAATTTGAAGAGTGCTATCAACTGCCGTACAAATTAGAGTACTAGCAACTCAAACCATGTATTGGGGGCTATTTTTTCAATTTAACTCATGTAGTAGCACAGTACATTATGTTAGCATCTTCAAGCGTGTGCCAAGGACATGCAATAACAAAGAAACTTGTATCCTGGGAATTCCACAAGTGACTGCAAAACCAGAAACTGTAACCCAGAAACAATTTTCTGTGATCTTTCATCTGTTCTGCTGCCTCACAGAACAGCACTGCATGTTGTTATAAAAACAGACTAGAAACCTGAACACGCCACTGTGTGCTATTCTTATATTTCTACATTTTCATATATATAATTAAGAGTATATTTGGAAACACAGATCAGCGGGCTGGGTGAGGAGGGTGAGGGGCAGACAGTTAAATAGAGATGTGACAGAAGCAGCCTTCCCCCACGAGAGGAAATGCTATCCTGGGAAAGAACACTCAGCCAAGCAGACTATGTTTCTTGAGACTGGATGTTATTAAAAAAAAAAAAAAGGAGACAGAGAGAGAAAAGGTCATCATTCAAAAGCACTGATGAATATTTATGAATATTTTAATTTCTGTTATTTTCTTGTTCATAAAAACAGTCCTTTTGCATGGCCAAAAACCAAGCCCTTAACATTCTCAGAGCAAGACAGAGTAATGCATAGCTTTGATGTTAGACAAATGGTGGTTTCTTTATCAAGTATTTAATAAGAAATTAAAAAATTTCAAAGCCTCACAATTCCAAATTCCTATAAAATGAAAACAGTTAGTTTTAAATTAATGATTTTAGGGGTGATATAACCAAGTAAGCCAAATGCAATAGTATTTTGCATCTGCTTTTGTGTGTCTGTATGACAGCCTTTGGGTATCTCAGCAACCTTCACACCCAGCTAACAGAGATAGCAAATTCAGCAACATTAAACTTCACTAGTTCCAGGGAGATGAGGATGTCTGAGTACTGTTCTCAGTGAAAAGTTACAGGGTGAATTTGACTGTCACTAGACACTGGAAACCCAGTAAGGGAGGGCAGTATGAATGTCCCAACCCAATAAAAGCTCCAGCTGGAGCTCCCCTGTTGCCATACCCTGGGACACAACACTCCCCCAAGGCCCTGGGACACACAGAACGAGGAGCTGGGTTGCATTAGGACCTGCTGACAGAAGCACGTTCCTGCTAATTCCATTTTCTGTCATGTGACCTTGTTTTAGAGACTGGAGTTCTCAGAATTCCAGCAGGAACAGACCCAGGTGCCTACAGCCTCACTTTAAAGTGCATGCATCTTTATTTTGATCTTAACAAATCAGTCATTAAACTGATAAATTATTGGATCTTATATTTTCTGTGTGCATAGGAAACTACTCCGAGCAGGAACTGCAAGAGCTACCATAATATCCATTGTTTAAACCCTTATTTTATTGTCTGTACCGTAACATTTTCATTGACTTATTTAGACATATATGAATATTTCTTGAAAGAGGAATTTCCAAGTGGCAAGTTTACATTTTAAGTGAATGTGTGTTAGTGTTTGCTCTGGAAGTGCTTGTATTGCTCCATGTGGGAGCAGAGCTTACACCATATGATTTATCTGCTAAAACCACAGCTAACTAGAACAACTCAAACAGCAAATGACGAACACACACATTCAGATACTATAATGATAATGGCTACAAAGCCAGAGAGCCTAAGTAGTGAAAAATTCTTCCCCCAGCCTTAACCACAGTCAGGTCTGCCCGAGAACAAAAATAGCTCTTACTATCAGTTACATTCTAGGCTTTTATTTCAAACTTATTCAATACTGTCTTAAAACTCAATTTAAAACAACTCTTTAACTGCATTTTTATCAGCCACATTTGCTTCTCTTTCATCAAAGCAGAATCATTCTGGCCTATTCTCTCTTTTCTCCCCCAGGACCCTCCATCACATAATCCTTCTGTTGTCTAAAGTACACGTTCCATGGCTTTACTGAATAACTTCTTAAATAGGGATGCCCAAGCTGAACTGCTGAACTGTTCTGTGTGAGTTCCTATAGCTTGGCAGTTTTTAAATATCCATGGTTTTTATTCTGCATTTTTGCACAGTGAGTTAAGAATTTGAAATTTGAACCTATTACCTTTACCAAGTCATTTTCTGCCTAACCGTGTTGGCTCATGATGGACTCCTCTTTAGTTCTTGCTTTATCCCTGTTGCAGGGCACCACTGTGTGTTCAGTAAATTGAGCCCTCTGTTCTACTCCCAGATAAAATCTGGTTCCAGACCACTTTGCACAACCAGTAAGTAGCTGAAAGTGATGTTCCAGGATCTGGAAAATAAATCTTACAGCAAATTTGCTTTAAAATTAAATGGTCATAAACTTAATAAAAAAGAAATGTTGCTATATCCTTTCCTAAGGTTTTGAATGACAGAGTGAAATAAAGGCTAGAACTATGCAGATAACTTATTTCATGCTCAGTTGAAAAATTAAAAAACGCTTTGAACTGCAGAATAATTCAGCAAACAAAGAAGCCCACAGTAATTCTATTTTTAGTTGACAAAAATGTTTTACTTCTTTTGGTATGTATTTTATAACACTATTTTAATTCCTTTAGCTTTGGGGACAGTTTTTTAAGATAATGACAATACTAGTCTGAAATGAAGAAATTGAACACAGTAACATAATTTTTCTGAAATAAAAAACATCAGTCTAAACCATTTTCTGATTACTTGTCAGAGAACAACTGTTCACCAAAAAGTGTAGTTTCTATGGTTCTTTCTACTAAAGAAATGCAAAGTTCTTAATGTTCTTCATTAACATTTCTTGGCAGCTTTCTCCCCACAAAGATTAAATGCCTTTCATTTTTATTAAGTGGCTAACTGGAGATCTGATCTTCTAGGGGAACAATTTCATTTGTGTTTCCAACTTCCACTGAACTCCCTGTGTTTATAAGCACAAGGGAATTCCAAAGACAGCCAATGGGGCAGGCTACCCAGCCAAGGGGAAGGACCATGAAGGTCCATCCTCTGCTTCAGAGAGAAATCTTGGAAGAGGTGCCGAAAATGTGACTAAGAATAAGCCCTCTGGCATTGCAGTATGAGCCAGGCAGCCTTAGGTGATTCCCTGCAGCATGTTAAGTACAAGAAACACGTTCCAGTGTTACGCTGAGCAGCTTTCCTTTCCTCGTACTTTTGTCCTCTGAAGCCACTTTGCAAACTGTTGCTGCGTGATGCAGCCCTTCAAAACACTGTGTCTGCTTTGAGTTCTCCCTTCAAATCACACACAGATGCACTAACATGCCATGTGCTGCCATGGCAAAGAAGCAGCCAACCTGAAGTCCGTGCCAGAAGAACCAAGCATATTTTCAAAACATGGATTTTGATTTTGATTTTGATTTTTATCGAGTGTTAGGGTTCTATGGATACATACTGAATTTTGTTTGGTTTTCTTCTCTCTATCTGTGTTTACACTGCAGTCTTTCTCTGCTAGAGAGAACTTCCAAACACAGGTAATCCTGCTGGGCAACTGAGAAATTAAATGCCTTCCCATCAACTGCAGATCATAAAGAAATCATTAAAATCCATTCAGGATTTCCCATTTGAAATCCACATCTGCATCTGTAGACCGGAGTGCTGAGAGTGTGATGTGCCTTTGTTTTCCTGCCCCCTTGTACTCAGATACATAATGTTTGTCATCACTGATACTGGGCTTTGTCCTCTGCAGTTTGTCACTTCCTGGTTTCACAAGAGTTTGTGCTTCAGCTCTTCTCCCTTCCTTGCACAGCCCCTCCCTGCCTTGTGAGTTCCTTTCTCTTTTGAAACTACAGCACATCAGCTGCCCTAGGCCAGAGGTTTGTGAATCTCTGAAGTTCAATTACACAGACTACATCAGAACACAGCTGGGTGGGGGGTGGGGGGTATGTGGATGTGTTAAATATGTTGAAGAGTTTTTCTCTTGAAGCTAAACCAGATAAAGAATCGCAAGAGTGAGTTTAACCTTCAAGATTCCTTCCTTCTATGATGGGTCTAGATATATGGACCCAGAACTTTGATATACACCCTGTCTTTAGAAGTAACAGGAATATTTAAAGCTACTGTAGCAAAGAGGCTGAATTTACTGAATTGAACCAAAGGCACTTTTGTAACTTTGAGAATAATTATTAACCTAGACATATTCTCACCACTCAGGTATGAATGTGTGCATCTGATGGCTCAATTGGACACATCAGAGGAATCCAGTTGAACTGAAAAGCCAGCAAAAAGACAACTCTGAAACTAAAGGCTGTGAAAGCGAGAGTGAGCAAACACAGAGATATGTAATGTCTAAAACACTCCTGTGGCCTTGGGATTCCTCATCATTCCTCTAACCAAGGGTCACAGGCTGCCTGGAACTACTAGTAAAATGTTGGGTGTTCATTTAGTAAAGGGACGCGAGGCCATCTTTGCCTTTGCTGCTCTCTCCAGTTTCCCAGCACAAAATTCCAGTAGCCATGACAAGACAGTAAAGAAGCAATATTCTTGTTGGTGTCTAAAGCACTGAAATTCAGCGAAACAGCTCCAAATTCTTAGCAAAGCATTTCTGGGGGAGTTACTGATCATATGCAAATGCAGTAATGGCAGGTCCTTTTGGATGTCAGTTTGCTCATTGATACTTTGAGTGTTCAGGTTAGCCATGCAAGGTAAGGAACAGATGCACATATATGTTTTTTCCTCACAAAAGGATGATGAGCATTAAGGATGTTCCCACATCTCACAGGGCAGGTGAAGTGTTCTTTGCATGGCTAGAAAACTGCACAACTTTGTGGCAGCAACTGCATTACTGCTATATCTTCTACATGGCCTTGTCAAAGTCTACACAAATAGTATTTTTCTTGACCCTTTTCTGTCATATTTGCTGTATTTTTGCTATGTGACTGCACTAATAGCATGTACACTTTAAATGCACTACAGCAATACCTCAGTCTGTAAAGCCACGAGTAACCAAATCTTCAGTGGTCTCCTACAAAGGTAGGAATCCATGGTCCAGAAAAATGGTAATTTACACAAATGGTGTTTACAATGTATGCAATTTCAAAGATAACATATTAATCTCTATAGCTCTATATGGATTTATCATTGTTGTCCAGTGCTCCTCTTTGTGCATTCTGTCTTAACTCTTGAGCTTGAGGTTCACTACTTTTCTCTCTTTCTCAAAAGTTCTGACACAAAATGGAGACTCCCCATGTAAGAAAAGAGACACCTGAGCCATTAGATGCCCCTGAGGCTGCAACCTTCCCCTGCCTGGCACACTCACATCTGGGTGTGTGCAGACTGGCACAGACCCTGCCTGCCCCACAGGAATAACTCCTATCCATTGTGCTTCCACTAACTGCAATGCCTTTGTTTACATGGACTTTTGCCACATCCTGTTATAAAAGCAGCATTTTTTCACTCTCTTGCTGGAATCTATGGGTAAATAATGCTCTTTTACTGAATACCAATTACAGATCTAACTTAAAAAATGAAAGGCAACAACCTCTGAGTCAAAGAGCTTATACTCTAAAATAATGCAAATTAAATATTGGGGTTTGTCAAAGTTAAGCACCTGCAATTGTTGTATGTAATTTCTGTTCAGTAATCCTAAATCTCTTACTGGATCTCATTGTCTCTGAAGCATTAAATACTAGACCAATGCTCAGTAAAACAGCTGAAATCCACTAATTTAAAAGAGCAGCAACTTCCACTTGACTTTGTCTCTCCTGTGCCTTGTTCCAAGAATGGGATCAATAGCTGACCCTTTGACTTTTTGGTTAAATGACAGATAATTAAATTGTGTTATGCTGAAATGATGAAGTGATGAATTCTGGGGAGAGGAAGATGTGTCCTGGCTGTGTCATTTGCAAACCACACTGAAGTATCACACTCTTTGCAAAGAGGCTTAGTACAGTAGCCCTTTAATTACTGTATTTCTCTAGTTCTTCTCCTCAGATCTACAAATGCAATAAAGAAGGATGATTATTAAAACATATATTGTGATTAGAAAGTAAAAAAAACCCACTGTAAATAGAGCCTCTAAACACATCTGGGTATTACTGAATGACAAAACTCAAAGATGGGGGGATTTTTTTCCCTTTCCATTGGTCACTTATACTTTTAAATAAATATACTTGAAAAGTATACTGGGGTTGAAACACCAAAAAATCTGTGTGCTAATCAGCAAATCTGACCCATTGCATCACCCCAGCAAAGGAATTTCAGCCTAGAATTCCTGCCTTGAGCCAAAAACTTGTTGTTTAATGGGCTTTCTTCATTCCTTATGTACAAAGATTCTGTCTTCAGCATAGGTCGGAGAAGTCTGGCCTCTTAAAACATAACAGAGACTAACACTGATGAAGCTTTGTGGGATTTTGTGCTTTTTCTGTCACACTGACAAAGCAATTCAAGCTTTTTGAAGGGACTAGAGAAGGGCTCTCCAAATGTATATAATAATAAGCACAGTGTTTTTATCAAATGAGCCCAGTTAAAACTTGCATGTAATAATGTGGACCTTGATGAATACACAGGCTGGCCCTCGGTGTGTTTAGCCATCTGCAGGCTCGTGCTCCTCCTGTTACAACATGTGGATTTGTTGTCTGCTACAAGCTAATGATTTCGGCTGCACCACTCACCCTCTGTTAGAGCAAATAAGGTGATTAATGGCAATGTTATGCAGACAGCAACTGAAGCCAAGAAAACAAACTCCTCAGACTTGATTGTTCTTCCTCCAGGAGGAAAAAAATCTTACCCATGGCTGAAACAATGGAACCAAATGCGTCTACAGGGAACGTGCAGTGAAGGTACCAACAGAAACACACGGTTTCCATTACAAACCTCTGTCTGGATCTTTCCTGTGCTACCTCAGGATTGTGCTGCAAACTCCAAACAGCTCCAGATCAGCCATGTGGCAGCAGCTCCACGGGAGCTCCAGAGCAGTCCAGTCCTTGGCAACCTGTCCTTCTTCAGCCCACTCTTTACAGAGGAAAAAAAGGTTATGTGCTCAGTATAAGAGAATTCCCCCATTCTCCCAGTCTGTGCTTGTGTGTGGGTGATGTCCCAACTGTGCTCACAGGCTGCCAAGCTGTCACCCTCACAGTGAGGTCATCACACAGAGAAATTACACGTGTAGCACAATTAATCAGTAGGTGACATGACTGGAAAAAAAGTGACTTCTTAAAGTTGTAACTTTCTTTGGAGATCCTCTTGCAAACCTACCTCCACAGATAAGGCACTTCTTATCTGGTTAATGGGATGAGCTTTCTTCCCTCATCTTCCAGAGTGGGACTCAGGTTATTCCTTCCTTGTCTAAAAATGCAAGGGTCTTCTCTCTCTATCTGAAAACAGTTACCTAATCCTTGTTGGAAAATCTTAGTTAGCTTGCTTAAATGGTCTGAAGTTTTAATTTATCTGAATTCTGATCACTTTGTTTACAAACATAAAACTTGAATCTGAAGGTGCTTGTATTGCAACAATATTTGAACTCAAACTGAAACATCATAAACCACCCCTGCCTGCACGATGACCACAGAAATTACCTCTGTAGATGTTTAGACTGCTTTCAATGAAAGTCTACATCACAAGTTATTTTTTGTGCTGGCTTTCAAAAGATTTGCATGGCAATGTTCCTGATTTCTGGTTAGACAATTGTAATGTTTTAAGTGGGACAGCAATTAAATAGGTGATGACAAATTATGTTAATCTGGTGGGAACTGTGGGTAAATTCATGCTAAATCATGACACTTTGGTTCTGTGAGCTCTGCCCCAGCACTGGTGTGAATAACTCCAAAGAAAGAATCATGACCCCATGAATTAGTTTCTTCTCTGTTGACATATCAATGATTCTTTTATTATTCTATTCTACAAAAAACTGAACAGTGCTTGTAAAAGCAAAGCTTATCAAATTAATGAAAGGTTGTCCTGCTAGGCAAAATAACAGACTAAAGGATTATTCATCTAAACTGAGACCTGTACTTTATTTATCTGAATTCTGGAAGATGCTGAATGTCATCTGCCTCCAACTGAAGTGCACATACTTTGCACGAATAGACCTTGCGGGTAAGTTATGGCATTTCATGTGCACAGCATCTCCCAGGATTTGGGGACAGGATGAGATTTCATTTTGCTAGAAGCCAAGCAAACAGAAGTTAGTAAAGTTGTCTTTGGCTCTAACTGTGAAATGTTTCTTTGTGAACTTTTGAACTGTTAATCAACAACCTCATGGTAACACAGCGTGCATGAAACATGGGACTTCAGCATTTGTCAGTACAGCTAAAGCTGTAAAGCTGAGTCAAAAATCTGATACTGAGAGTTTAGTGCAACTGTATGGAAGAGAGAAGGAGTGGGAATTTCCTGTTATTTAATTCCCATTCTGGATGGATTGTTTGCCAGAGAGCAAGGTGGTGTTGAAGTAGTTCACGAGCAGCGTCTGCCAATGACCATATTGAGCATCCAGCTTCAGGGAACAGGCAGCTCTGCAAAGTAATTTTTTGGGCTGATAATCAAACAGTAAATCTGCTGCTTGACACCAGGCAGCTACCATTCAAGGTATGCATAAACCCACTGCATACACCTCAAAATCTCATGTCCAGATTGTAAAGTCACACTTCCTCTTTAAACCAGGCTTCAGGTTTTGTTTTTAATAAAAGAATCAGATTCTGTGATAACAGTTGTGCTTATATTCTAATGTGCTCATTTTAAAACAAGGGCTCTTTTTTTAGAAAAGACATTAGTTGCAGTTCAACATTCAACATTTGTAAGTCCCATTTACATGTTCTATTCCAACAATACCTTCCCTATTTACTTTGCATCTCCGCACCTACCAGTCTCCTTCAACAACCACAGCTGCGTGACAGAGAAGAAAGAACACCAGTTACCTGCTCCTTTCTAGTTTCATCTTTTTTTCAGCCCTTTTTATGTGTTAATTCTTTAAAACTACAAATGTCTGTAAGCGCATACAAATCTAGGCCTCATTCCTATAAAGAGGCAGAAGATAAATAAAAGGTTTTCAACACTTACCATTGATAAAGTTGTCTTTTAATTTTGACTGTCTTAATGTTTCAATCACCAGAGTGAACTTATAGACCTGTACTTGATTTTTAAAGTTTTTGAAAAATCAGGCCCTGTCCAATGTCTCAAGCTGTTTTTGAAAGCATATGTTACCACCTTGGCCATACTCTATGCAAAACAGAAATAAATTCTCTTTAATGAGATGTTGCAGTGAGTTCCTTTAGCATTCCTTCTTAGCCAGACTTGTCAAACGACTTCTCTCTAAGCCTGCAAGACTTCAGGAATCAAGAGGTCACCCAGAGGGGGCACATCCTGTGACAGAAGACAGGCTGTTCTATTAGACTGAAGTAGCAGAACACCGCTAGAGCCCCACTGCTCTGAGGATTAACACCCACAGTGCGACACACCCTCAGCTCAGCTCAGCTCCAGGGATCTCCCATTTGATGTTTGTGTTGCAGGGTCCCAAGGGAGCCTGGGCTCACCAGCTGTGTGTGACAGGGAGGGTCAGAGATGCCGTGGGGAGGGCTGGAATGGAATGAATGAACCATGGGGTGGTGGTGGAGGGTACGAGTCACGAGCCCACTATCTGAGTGTGACTCTGGAAGTGAGACAGGACTGGAAAGCTAAGGGCTTACACAGAACACAGTTGTATTCCAAAGACAGCTTTGTCAGGGGCATCTTGGTATATATCATGGATATAACTCAGAAATAGAGAGGTAACTATCTCATCATGTACTTGCACACAAAATCAACTGGATTCCTTTTTCCAAAAGAAAACACTACTTTCACTACTTTCCTTTTCAAAGTAGGAACTTAAAGGTACATATATGCACCATGTCTTCCCTTGCATGCTGCACCCATGTGTTCATTGTTTGCCTTTACAGAGCAGTCTAGCATAAAACCCAGTTGGGTCTCACTGCAGAATTGCTTTGTACTTATGAATCCCGCTGGAAGGGCTGCCCAGCAGCCACCATTTTCTAAGGACTTTAAAAGCCTCTTGACATGGAAACCACTCCACTGTGGGAGTGAGTCTTTAGCAGAGATTCTGAATTCTACAGGTCATACATGTCAGGTAAAAATGCAGTTGCTGCAAAGGTAGACAAGCTGTAGTAGGAAGATCCTTATTACTTCCCAAAACCTAAATTACTATGGCCTCAGGACATTTTTTCCTGCTCTGCTACAATTGTTCATTTAAGAACACTTAATTCTAGGAGAGGAGAGTAAACCTGCTGGCTTTTTGAGCTGGAGCACCTGTTCCCTCTGTTTGCAGGAAATTAGCTGACCATATTTGGCTTGCTTGAAGCAGAGGGGCTAAAGAAATACTCTGTGAAATACAGGATTTTACAGTGGGCAAAGATTTTTCAGCTTTCTGTGATGATAAAGTTCTGTAAAATATAGTAGGTAATGCACTATTAGTGTGACATTCTAAGAGATATCACTGCCATGTAAATCTGCAGGCTAGCTCCAAAACCCTATGTACAGGATATAATTTTTACTTTGAAAAAGATCATAGAAGTTCCCTGCTGTTCTTCCATTTGGACTCTTGATCAATCTAGTACTAAATCTGGGAACCACAAAATTATTTGAACCTGACTTCCTGTTCATATTCCCAGCTCCTGCTGAGCACAACTCTGGAAGCCATGAGGGGCCTTGGGCTGGGATTCAGGAATTGCAGAATGCAGGTTCACAAACTTGAGTAATCAGGAGGTTCTGTTATGACAGACTGACTGTAAATAAACCCAAGGAAAACAGGAATTGCAGCTTCATGAGTTGTATTCTGACTTAGTGTTGGGGGATTGGGATGATCCAACTATTGCTGTTGCAGCTTGACAGTGCCAAATGGGACAGCTTATTATTCCCACCAAAAGACGTGACGCACAAATTACTTGGAACTTGATTTTCAGCCAATTGTTTGGAACTTGTTTCTACTTTCTTTTGAAAATAAGTTTTTACAGCTCAATTTTAAGGTTTGTGAATAAGGGACAAATAAGAGAAAACTAAAGTCTTAGGAAAGGTTACTGCACACAAACAGGCACGCTTAGCATTTTGTTCAGAAGACACCTCACCTCAGCACTGTAAAGCTGCAGGCTCCATGCTCATTGATGTATATTTGTAAATCACCCTCTCAGTGTAACTCCTTTGTTCTGTTACTCAAGGCTGTAAATGCTGTTAGGAGAATAAATTCACCAGTCTGCAGCTATGGCATAATCCCATGGCTTAACACAGGAGAAGGAACTGCATACAAGGAATGTTCACACAGAAAGTCATACAGAAGCTGAAGGGTTAGAGTTGATTATTCACTGACAACTGCTGTGTCACTGGAGTTCTGTACAGATGGGAAGGAGCTCATTTCATAATCAGAAGAGACTAACACAAACTTAACCTAGGAACTCAGGACTGTTTATATATTTTTTTTTCTAAATTAGATATTAAAACCCCTAAATTAATGGTTTGATTTCCAAGTGAAAAACAGTTGTGCAGTGAAAACCACTGTTTTTCTTACTGTTTGTCCTTGAAGCCACAGTGAATGTACTCAAGTGGAAAGTGTGTTAGCATAATCACTTCTTCATAAAGGGAATACCACAGACCTTGCATTGCACCCATGAGAATGTCACAGCCTCTTTAAAACCACTTGCTTGAGAAAACAGTTACTTGATAACTTGGATTTCTTTGCAAATGAGAGTGCACCTCAGTTCCTCCACAGAAATCAAAGAAAAACTATGAAGTATATCAATCACATCAGTTCCCTGCCTTTCCATAAGAAATTCATCTAAACATCTTTGAAAGCAATTTAATTTGGATGCCAACACCAGAAAAGTGTAGTTTATACCGAGTGAGTTTGAGTCTCTTGCAAACAACAGTGCTCCTCTCCAGTTCACAGTGCATATGTGTGTAATACACACATGGAAGTTGCAGTCTCCAAGGATACACTATGCACAGCAGGGCTGGCTCTTGGAAAGCAGCTGTAAGCAAACATTTGCACTGAAGTTCAGCACAGGTGTCATATGCTTTTCCAAACTAATCAATCTGTAACCAACCCACAAATGCTAGTCTTAGCAGCACAAAGCAGGGTATCAATGACATAACCTCAGAAAGTGTTGCTGTGTTTTAAAGAATTCATTTCAAAAGCAAAGCACCAGCCAGATAGAATTCTCTCAGATCTTTTTTGTAACTTATTATATTCTTAATGACAAAAAAATTGAGTAATTTTTGCCTTAGTGACAAACATTATTCTAATGATTTGTACATTCAAGAGGGAATTGCATATAAAAATTGTTTTCCTGTAAACAATCTGTAACAACATCAGTCAAGACAGGACATGAAGGGTGAAGGTTTCCTTCACTGAGAGGCTTGGTGTTAGACTGAGAGGAGGGAAAGTATTCAAATCCTTAGTAACCTATCAAGCATAGTGAAAAAGCAGCACTGGCTTTTTTGTTTTACAGAGCCCTAAGCCCTCAAGGAATTAACAGCAGCTTATTAAACAATCTCATTTTAAATGACAGGGAAGAGAAAAGGAACTATCAAGTGCAATAGTGTATCATTACAGAGGTTATTTTGTTTTGATAAGTTCAGTGATATTATTTTCTCCAGAGGCCATACTGCTCAAAAAAATCACACCCAGAAAAGCACAGAAAACAGGCAAGTTCTACAGGAGTTTTCACCAGTAAGCAATGTTAGCAAAAAGTCTCTAAGAACGTGTAGCCCTTCAGCACCTAGGACCTTGTTATGAGTCAGGGGAGAGCTTGGGCGTGGAGAGAAAAGCTGTGTTTGCTTAGTCCGCTGCTTACGAGAAACATAAGTCAGTTCCAAGTACTGAAGTTGGGGTAAGAAACAGAATGACAAAATGTTCTGTTCTATTTTGGGGTTTTTTGGTTTTTTTTTTTTTTGTTTTTTTTAAAAGAACACCCCTTTGGGGACTGCTTGAAACTTTGCACAGAAGATGCTGGTGCTGAACATCTGTACTTTGACAAGCTGTATTTAAAAGCTGTTTCTCATTACAGCTTTGCCTCTGCATTACATAGGAAGAGCTTCATAGATTATCGCTGTAGTATAAAGTGTCTGACAGTCATGTTCCTAAACACATTTCATCTGCACATTTCCCAGTCACAGAAGTCTGGGACAAGGTTCACAGTAAAACATTTGTGCCACCTGTTGTACAATATTTGTTTACTTCAGTGAGAACAGCAAAGATAACATTGTAATCTGCCCAACCATCTCATCCTCTGAAAGCTACCAATGAGACTTAGTAAATAAAATGACTCCCCAGAAGTTAGACTTCTAAATTTACACTCCAAGCTCCAACAGATGCTGGCTTAAATCCTGTCTGATTTGGTCAGTGAGATGGTGCCATTAATGGTATTGTCACACAGACTGAAAGGCAAAGCCAACACATCAAAACTCACTCAAGCTGGAAGGAAAACAGAAAAATGGTGAAAGTCTTTCAGCATGTTAATTATCTCAATCTCATGTGATATCTGAACTCATCTGCAGATGAGATTGTTAAGAAAGCTGTGGAGTACTAGAAAGAATCATGAGTAGCATTGTGTTCCCACAACATTCAGCTACACTCCCCTTAAAGTTACTGTTTCAGGCCTTCTACTAACTCTGGCAGCCTTTGAAAACTTACCTGGTCAGCAGTACCAGGTGCTCTGCAGAGCAGGTAACAGCTGGAGGTGGTGGAGAGAGGGACAGTTGTCTCTCCGGGCAACACGTGCCACTCCCTGAGCAATGCTGAGTTAAACCAGAGCCGCAACCACCCCATTGCCCTTCAAAGCCTCCCCAGCACGTGCAGGAGGGGCAGAATCAGACTCAGGGGTCACTAAAAGTTACCTTTAACTGTGTACAAAACCATTTTTGTGTGTGTTCTGAATGTAATGCTTACTATATTTTCAGGTGGTGGGGAGGGAAAGAGGTTTCTTCCCAAATGAAACATAAACATCTGTGCTTAGAAAAAATACATGTTTCCTTATTAGGGACACTGACAGGTTTGGGTTTTTTAAGACAAGGGGTAGGTAATTAGCTACAGATAGCTTGAAGTAAAACTGATTTTATTAAATCGACACCATAACATCTATTAAAATTAGTAATTAGAATTACTTTGTCCGATGACCAAATTTTACATCTTCTCTGTTGTTTGTAAAAAACCCAAGCTTTTTAATGCATTTCTAATAGGTCTGTTTATGCTAATAATACTATGTACGGGCAACTATAAATTCCAAAGCTTTTTGGGTTGCTCATAATTTTGCTCCTACTTTTCTATTTAGGCTAGAATTTGATTCCAAATGTTGCCAGTCTGAGAAAGACTATTTCTAAAATGTGAGAAGAATTCAGTTGTTTTTAATGACGAAAGTTGGGGGAAATGAAAGGTATAAATACAGTACATCTTTGCACAAAGGGGGAAAATGTATTAATGAGAATTCTGGCAGAAAGTAATCCTTTGGGGTATCTAAGAAATTCAGTTTTATTTTGGCCGTGTTCTGAGAATTTAAAATGTACAGTCACAAATATACCCTGTATCTATTATACAGTGAGGCTAACCATTCTATTTGCACTGCTTGTATGGACATGTATGCACCAAATGGAAGTCTTATTGACTCAGAGGGGCTTTCAGTGCTCTCTGTTAAGAGTTTCGCAAGCATAAGAAAGCTGCATACAATTCACAGAGGTCCTGGAAAATACATCAGTTGCCAGAACAATCCAAAACTGCCACAACCCTCATGTATTAATGCTCATCTGCAGTTCTTGTGTGGGCACTTAAAAGAAGCTGCAAATTCAGTAAGCCCCTACAGTTACATAACAGGAATCAGTCTGTGGTTCTGTGAGGTTTTAGCAGCATCCCTGTACATCTTTGGCATAGCAGGGTAAGGTCTAAACTACCAGATTAAGAATGCAGGAGAGCCCTTCGTGTGAGGTTTTTAGACAATTTATAAAGTCCCAGTCTGGTATGTAAATTTTGTACCAATGTAATTTAATTTATTTATCCCCCTAACAACAAAATCAGTATTTCTCTGATCTATTAACAAAGAGCTCACCACTTCAGCAAAGTTTTATGGGAAAAATGTGAAGGTGGACTAGGCTGTTATGTTATAATCCTTCTCATCTGGCTCCATTCCAAGTTCCTTTAGTGGAAATACTTACAGCTGTTTAGTTTAGAAAGCTCAATATATCCCTCTGGAAGAGTTGGCTTTTCTGCCACTCTCCTTTACCAGTTTCAGAAGCCATTGTTGAAGATGGTAAAGACATAACCAGCATGTCCATTCTGCTTGGGTATCTGCTGTCCTGGGATACTCAAGCTGGCTGCAGCACCAAAGCAGATGGAAAGATGCAAAACATGCAGCAGCAACACAATGCTCTCTCATGGGGCTTTTCCAGGTGCCTCTATTCCAAAAACTCATATAACTTGTAACTGAATAATAGAGAGCTGTCTGGTAGAAATACAGTGTGCAATAAATCTAAGACAGCTTATTGATCCATTGACTGCAACGTCAGCAGATACCCAGTACAAATATTTTGCCTGAAATTCCTGCGAGCACTACAAAAGTGCTGTAACTGATTACAGAAAATCTTTTCCTTGCACTAGAGGTCATTTCAGGATATGGTTACTTTAATACCATTTGACTTGTGCCAAGTTCCTGGTTAGTAAATGCTTTTCATGTTAGAGCTGCAAAAAAGCTTCTGAGGTCGTTTTTCTGCAAGTAACCACAACGGTGGCACTCTGAACTTTTAAAACTTTTATTTTAAGTGGAGGCCCTGTAAGATCTGCTGAATCTGCAAGACCTGAAAAATACAGGATATGTGTGTCTGACTTCAGTGCCTGCACTTAAATAACCCATATTGTCTAGCTATTGTTAAACTGAACACAGCAAGATAATGATCTCACTGCCCATGCAAATCTACCTAATAAAAAGCCAAGTGGGTAACAAAGGGGGAAAAGTATACCTATAGAAATTCTACAGAAAGGACCCTTCAAAAGTTGTCCTGCATTTGAACAGCAGAGTATTTTTTTGACTCTGTCAGCACCGACTTCCAGACAGCTGATCCAAGATTGGAAGGGGGCAGGGGGGAAGTTGGAACCTGCTTAACTTATAAAACAGAACTAGAAACCACATGTCCAATATAAACAAGTTCCAGGTTTCTGCCCTTGGACATGCCATAACCATGTTGAGCCAGACAAAAACACAATGAAACAGTTGTATTTTAAATGGTTAAAGGTGCTTTCTTTTCAGATGGAATCAAACTGTGAGTTTGCTTCATAAAAAACGCCAGTATAGCAAAAGATTTGTTTATGCACAACTTGCATCACATACACTTGCCAGTGTCCTGCAGAGAAGTATGTGCTACTGCAGAAAAATCTTCTACAGATCATTCTGAACACCTTTTTTTTCCATAGGGCTTGGAATTGTGATCATTCATTCATTAAAAAAGCTTGTTTGCTGGTTTACTCCAACCAATCTGTAAGAATCAGGTCTTGCTACTGAGAAGGAAAGTGCTACTATCAGTGTCTAGGATGAGGGAAACAACTGGAAGGTCACCCATCCTCCCTGCTTCCAGTATTAGTAAGTTTCATTACACTGGACCCATCTCCATGCTACAAGAAAAATGGTTTGAATGGTTTGTGGAAAGAGAATTCTGTGATGTTTCTGATTTTCCACTAGGTACAGTTATTACAGCAATAATTTTATAATGCTTTACTTTAAATGCTTTTTAGCTACAATACCTAAATTCTGTTAATTGTTATCAGAAACTTCATTTTTGTGACTTCTGCATGATTAATATATCCATAAAGGCCAGGGAGAAAAAGGAGGGAAAGAAATACAGGGAAGCCTTTCACAGAAAAACCTGTCTAACAATCAGGAGAGACAGTTCTCTGTAGTGGCTAATAGGAATCCAGTGTGTGGTAAATACAGTTGTCAGCCAATTGGATTCTCCATGCAACTAATTTAGCCCTAATTCTTTGGCAGCTGAGTAAACTGACTCCTGTTACTCAGTCCTGAAGCAGTCATGTAAAAGGAGTGAGTAGGAGTAGTTTGACCTTTCTTGCTCACTTCAGTTCCTTTTGAAATGTAAGTTTTAAAATTTGCTTAGTCTTTTAGGAAAGGAATGCCCTGTGCTTATTTCAAACACTTTAACGTTAAGAGACTTAAAGCATATATATTGTTGGTATCTTCCAGGAGTACAGGCTGTTTGATCCAGGCTTTTAAATAAGAACTTCAGTCATGGGAATTGCATGTTAGGGTGAGGACTCAAGCAGGGCTCTAAAGCAAGTTGTTCTAGGTTTTCTCTAACTTTTTTAATGTGTTGATATTTTCTTAGAGGAAGTAAGAAGTTGCAAAGCTCTTTCAGAGGAAACACAAACAATGCTTTGCAAAATCTGTATTGCTTTTAAAAATAGATGCTTATTAAGACACTGCAGTTAGTCAGTTTTCAGAAAAAAAAGCAGGAGCAGGCTGCTGAACTTGTTAATGCTGAGAAGAAGTGCTTGTGGCCCAGGCTGGAAAGACAACTGTGTCATGAGGCCAGCATTTGAATCTGTCTAGAAGCCACCATTTGGGCCCATCTCACAGACAAACCTTAGGGAAAAGATTTTGATGCACTCAGCAAAGTGAGGAGGTAGAAGGCAATTATGGGACACAACAGCCCAGAGGTACCCTGGGGCTTTTGGATAAGCTGGGTGTATTCTAATGAGAGTGAGGTGAGCATACAGAGCCTGAGAGTTGTTTCTAACTTTTAATACAAGAAGTCAAAACCAGGAGGCCCAACATGCAGGGGGACAAATTAATTTAGTCTGTCCTTTTGCCTGTGGGAAATCAGCACTTGGAAAAGGCCTCTCCAATTTCCTCTGGCATCCTGGGCAGTGCAGCTCCTGGTAAGTCCTGGAGTGCAGAGCAGCCCAGCTGGCAGCTCAGCACTGGTGCCCACTCCTTTCATCCTGCTGTACACAAGAGCTGTCTGCAGGCACAGAAGGCACTAGAGATTAGGTTTCCCCCCTTGTAATCTTTTCCTGCAAAGCCTTGGGTCTTCACAAACACTGCCCACTTGCTACATACAAGTCCATATACCCCTTCAAGAGTCATCATGTGCCTAAGGCAAGATAAAGGAAACCTCATCCAGGTCCAGCCCATGGTTTTTAACTAACTAGTTGTGTTTCTCGTCATTGCCAGGTGCTAAAATAGAATACAAACTTTGTTTCACTGAGACAAGAACTTGCTTCTTACATTGGTTAATTGGTGTCTTCACAGATAGCATCTTCATTCAGAATTTAAAGGAAGCTGTGCTTTACTGCTGTGTTTTGAATGAAACCTAGCTGGAGCAAATCAGACTTACTAGAATTGAAAGTGAAATCCAACCCCCCATTTAAAACATATTATGTGTACTTTATTTAACCTGAACACAGGCCATATACTACTCCAGTTTGTCCAGCCTAATTGTTATGCTGTTGTCATGCTTGTCACAACGAGATCTGATAGCTTCATTTCTCAGATTGCTTTCAAATACCAAATATGTCACTAAATCCTCCATCTTCACATACCCCAGTTACAAAATCATCAGAAAAACTTTGCCTAGGGAAACAAGATATGGTAATTCATATGCAAAAAGGGTAACATAAGCTAAAAAATAACTTCTTTTCATACAGGTTCATTAGTGTTGTCCTCAGAAATGTGCTTATAGAGATTTAATGTAAAGAAATAGAGATTTCTTTAAAAGTGAATGAAAATGAGTTGGCCTTTTCTACCTATTTTAATTTAGCCAGTATTTCATGAATAAGGTTAGACTAAAAACATCAACAGATGCCAAGTAATATATCCTCCATAACTGCCAGGTTAAGCAGACAGAATACAGAGCTGCCCAAGCTTGCTCTGCCAGACAGAGATCGGCACAGGTCTTGACCACTTTCTCTTGGATGAGTCCAAACCTGACAGGGATGAGCAAGGGCAGTATAATTAGGCCTTTTCCTCTTCCTGTGCCCCAACAGCCATACAGAGCTAGTTTAGCAATAGTACAGAGGACTTGCTGTTAAGCCACAAGGCCCCCAAGTTGTTTTGCTGCAAGACTACCATGGTAAGACTCCGGACTGAGACTGGTGCCCACAACTCCATAGGTTTATGCTAATTTGTGCAAACTCACTTAGTTCTGATGACTTCCTGAAAAGCTGTTCTGTATTAAGATGTGCTGCTTAGTGACAAGGACAATTCAGTGGAATTAAATGAAGGTTTATTTTGTGCTTTGTCTGCATTCATGATGCCATGCTAATGAGGATGCCTAAAGCTTGAGAGGTCACAATGATTTGGTGGGGAGCTGCAATACATAGGATTTTTGTAATCTTTGCCCAAAATCCAGTCCATTTTTTAACATATAAATACTTAGTATAATGCAGTGAGTTGGGGCTCTCTACAACCTCTCAGAACGTAACGGTCCTGGAATATGCTTCATGAGATTGTAGCCTGTAGATTGTTATTAGGCTCTGCACTGCCTCCCTATTCCCACTGTCAAGAGACAAACTGGTATTTTATGACTCCAGAAAATTTCCAAACCTTTGTGCTGAAAACCTGCTCAGAGGAAGGAAACTGTCATATAAATGGTTTATCTGATTTTCTGAAAGTCCTTTGTGTTTCTGAATTCTCTCAGGAGTGGAGAGGAGTTTTAAAACCGGTGCGTCAATGAAACTTTTCATATCAGTGGGGTCAGTATAGCTTGGACAAACAGGGTGCTGCATCTGTGGACCACAACACAGCTTCTGAGTTCCACAGGAACCTTAGTGGCAAAGCTTGCACTTGACATCTACCCACTGACACTAAATATAACCTCCTGGTAAACATTACAACTTCAAGGGCTTTGTGTCTGATGATCATGTTGAACTCCAGGCCACCCAGTGAGAGAGGAGGGTGGAAAGTATAAACATGAAGGGAAACGTAGCAGGGAGAGGAACTTTGAAAGCTGGTGGAGAGAACAGTAAAGATTTTGGTGACAAATGTTTTCTGCCCAGCTCAAAGGTTTGCAACTTAATAAAGATGAAGTATTCATAAGGCTGAGGTAGGTTAGCTGCTAGAGTACCAGAGAAGTGCACAAGAAACTCTGGAAGACTACTGGGCTGTGGACAGCTTTGGCCTTGAGAGGATGCTGCTGTAGGCCTGGGAAAGCAGCAGAAAGCACCCCCTGTGTCCTTGGGTCAGGCCTGGGAAAGCTGAAGAAGGAGAAAAACAACCATAGAAAACAAGAGTATGTTTTGGGACTTGCCAGCATGAGGAGAGATGCCGACTGCCTTTCAGAACATGGTTTAAGACTCATGGACAAGTATAGCTAGCCAAAGAGATGTAGCTTATATGTGTGTGGACAGTAGAAAAATAATATAAAAGGATAAACTTGTAGTTAATAAAATGGCTTTTGTTCTTGCTTGAAGGACTCTGCACCATTTTTGGCTGTCGCAAGAAATCATGGATTGCTCTAGCACCTTTTGTCCTAACAGTGTACTTAATTCTAAAATACTCTACTCTGAGTAGAGGACAAAAGGCAGATGCTGCTTCTTCGGCTTTTCTGTCTTGTTTCCTCTGTTTTGAAGAGGATAATTAGTGCATCCTCTGCACTATGGTTTTTGCTTTAGATAACTGAGCACTGGAATCTAGCTATAACTATCAGAAGGATTTCACACAGGGCACCAAACAGCTGGAAAATGCTACTTGTTCTCAGTTCTTATCAACATGGGCTGGATTTGACCTGATAGTATTTGGAAGGCCCTGTATCTCTTTGCCACACCATAGGATCAAGGATCTAGTCTATCTTTCCTCCAAGCATGAAGAGCAAAGCTCTTGGTTTCTGAGCACAGTAGCAGACAAGGACAAGGAAGTTTCTAAAGCAGGTCATAAACTGCTGTTTGAGTATCTCTTGCACAGCCATCAGTATCTTCTAGCCTGCAGTACTGTTCTGAGTTCACCCCTAAATACCAGCTCATCTAGTCATACAGCAATGAGAGAAGTTGCACTCCATAGAAGTTTTTGCTTATAGGTTTGGGAGTTATTTGGGCAGATGTTTAAAGCACCTTCCCTGTGTTCCTGGAGTCCTGTGAGCACTGCTGGGTGAGGTGGACAGCCATCACCCTATCCATCTGACAGATGGGCAGACTGGTACATTACTGACCCAGTTCAGAATTACTGGAAAGCACAGGAGACTCAAACCCCTTGTTCTAAATCAGTAAAAGCCATTATGTGTTTGGTGAAAACAAACATTAGCTAGCCCTGGAAGTGATCACTTTTTCTATCAGCTCTTAACTCTTAGTGCCTTACAAGCCTGTCACAATTTCTTTTAAAGAATATAAAAAACTTCAAACACCTTAGAAAACATTCTGGAAGGAGAGTACTCGGCATTTAAGCCTGTTTAAAACTCAATCCAAACAGTGACAGACCTGTTGCCAGTGAGGAGGGAAACTTGGCAGCTTTGCTTAAAGCTTCCCACACAGAGACTGGAGACGAAACAAAACAAAGAAGCTGCAGTCCTCGAGGGTCCTGCCACTCCCTGGGCAAAAACAGCCCCTTCCCTGCTTTTCCTTTAGCTCTCAGACACACGCACAGGCTTCTCTTCTCTCAGTGCCATTAGTACAGCAATAGCCAACTGAGCCCTACAGACATGGAAAAAATACAGGAAATTAAGAGTTAAAAAAAAAGAGAGAAGGAAACGACCAAAACCCAAGGGCTTGGAGGGAAGCCAGCGTCCCCGAATGACCCCGCAGCGCCGGCGTGCCCAGCCCTCCCTCCGCTCCCTATCGGGGGCAGGAGTTCCCCTTTGCCGTCTCTGGGGCTTTGGGAGCCCAGAAACGCTGCTAACTATATCTCGCTTTCAGGGCAGTGGCAAGTGCCAGCAATAAGAATGCAAAAGAACTGAAAATTAACGGAGACAATTCCCTGCAAGCCAAGTGGAAACACCTTTTCTGTGCAGCTCCCAAGGCGGCAAAAAGCAGTTACAGAGTGCAAAGCAGGACAGGCTGCCTGGGGTGCCAGGAACATGCTGTTCCTTTGGCTCTGTGCCACGGGGAATCGTCCACCCATATGCTCAAACCTGACGGGGCTTTTTTCTCTCCCCCAGAGAGCAAAACACCCCCAAATTCGAATGGCCCTTGCTTTATCTCAGGAAGGCAACAGGAAAATCTGAAGGGGCACTGCAGGTATGACTCAGGTGGGTGAGGTTGACACCTTTGAGCTAAAACTGTTCAGGAGTTGTCAAGTCATGTTTAGTTCTCAGGACCTCTTTCTCACTGCTCTCTACAAGAGAACTGACCGTACATCTCAGAAAACTAATTCTCAGCCTGGAATTAGGCAGTGGAACAGCTCACTCTGGTCGGTGTGGCGCCTCAACATCCGTGCTATGGCTGGTGCCTTCAGCAGAGACAATCTCCTCAGTGCTTGGTGTCCCCTAACCAGAAGCCATCCTGTTCCCCACCACCAGGCAGAGGCTTGAGGTGTTGTAGCAAATCATGGGGCCTGTTTCAAGATGGCCCTCCTTATACTTTCAGTGCAACTTTCACAAGACTTCCACTTTTTCTATGGGTGTGTCTCATAAATTCCAATAGCAACAAACAAGTGGTCAGATAAGTCTTCACCAAGAAGTAAACGCTGAACACTGCTCAGTACAAGTTAGTGGTTGCATTCCAGCATTTTCTGTTTTGGAATCGGTTCTATGCAGCTGCCAAAAGCCTTTTAGAGTCTGCCCGTGTCCCCCTCTCTCCTCACTCATGGTGTCTCCTTGTGACTCGTGTCCTCGCTCTGCCTATCTGCTTTCTCTAGCTTTCACAGAGTGTCTGCTAAAGAAAGAAACAGACACACAGCCATTTAGGTGCCTCTAGAACATTTAATTTTAAAATATCAAGAGTACTGATGCTTGCATGGGAAGTGATAAGCTGGTATAGTGACAGGAGCATGGGGTAGGAAAAACAGGGAGGTAAGAAGTATTGGAAAGGGAAGTACAAGACACACAGAACAAGAAGGCTAGCAGCTAAAAATTACAGCTTGGTACAATCCACACAGATGACCCATTCCTTTTGACATTAATAAAAAAGGGCAACATCAGCTTTGAATCTATGCCCAGTAAGGTTTTATTCCCAGAGGGGTTATTTTGTTTTTTGTTGTTTGGCTTTCCCGAGCTTGAGTTCCGAGAGGTGAAACCGTAACAGTGGCCAAATACAAGTTTGTTTGGGTTTGGTTTTCATTTTAATTACCAAGCTGTAACAAATAAATCTCTGGCTGGATTGTAACTAACCTGTGTGGGTCCTTAGATGAGCTTTAAGATGGGAAGATTTGCCATAAACTTTTTCACACCCCACATAGTGGCATTTGTGCTTTTTCTGGGGTGATCCGGGGTCAGTCCAGCTTCTCGTGCGTTTGTTCTTTTGTCTGGGGCTTGGTTCAGTTACTGCAGCCAGGCTAGTAGGTGTGGCTGCTCTTTCTCCTCCATGCTCACCGGCCGAAGACACACTTTCTTCCCCAAACTCCTCAGGAGCAATAGGAATGTGTATTTGTTCTGTTCTGTCAAGGGGCTCCGTTCTGTCCATCCTCCGAGCAGGCGAGTTTGGGACATGCTGGTTCAGGTCTGCCAGGATGCTCGCTACCACGAGTAATGATGCTCCATTGTCCTTCCCGGCCTCTCTGGCTTCCTGCTTGTCTTCTCCACTGGATGAAGGGAATATTGCTCCCTCAGGCTGGGCATCAGGCTCCCCTCTGGGATTATGGATAACAGCACGACTTGACATGGAAACAAGGCACTCTGCTGCAAAATGATCCACGTATGCTGCTGCTGCCATTTTTCGTAAGTTTAAAAAGAAATCCAAACAGGCGAGGACCAAAAGGAAAAAAAAAAAAAAAATAAAAACCACCAACCCAACACAAAACTGCTCCGTCCCTTTTTAAAGAGGTTACGCAACCGAACCTTCCCCTGTTGTTTCTCAGTGTCTGTCTGTGGGAGCAGAGGCTGCTGCAGCGGCCATGGGCGCCGCCGTGTCCGTGCCGGGCACACCGGGCGGGCCGGGCCGGGCGGCGCGGGCGGGGCCGGTGGGGCCGGTGGCGGTGTCAGCGGTGGGGCAGTGCCGGTGGCAGTGCCGGTGGCAGTGCCGGTG